>LPNX010010079.1:9973-173737 GCA_001517045.1 Pseudotsuga menziesii | reverse complement strand
TTTGGGGGGGGGGGGTGTGCGCGATAGGAACAGTAAAATGGTATCTTCAACTTATTAGATTATCAGTTATTTGCACTATTCTACGGAGATGCCCCTCTCAAGGTCGGGGGTTCACCCTTGGGATTTCCATGCCCCTGGGCTGGGAGGCTTCATGGGAAAGGTTTCTCAGCGTTTTCTTTCTACGAAACTTGGGGAAATGTAGGGGGCTCCCACACACCCTCTCCTGAAAATGGGGTTCCCACAGGTTCCACCTTCTTAGATTTTTAAAATTTTTTTACTTAAAAAAAATGGTTCATCTTAGGCTTTTACATTAAATGGTCATTATAAAATGAAAAAGAAACAAACATCGATATGATATGCTTGGCTATAACAATTATATTTACATTGCACTAAACTCTTGGGGAACATAAGGATGTTAGTATGCAAATGGTGATGGGATGAGGAATTGATATATTTATATGTTGGGTTCATATTTTTATTATTTTTTTACATTTTTTAATTTTAGAGACCACCCCCTATGTTAGGGACCCAGCCTCCCCCTCCTCAAAATACGGAAAATTTTTGGGGTGTCTCTACACGTCCCCAATGCGCTTTTCCCTCCTCTAGTTTTATTCTAGTTAAATGAGTTTTTTCTCACAAACAAATTGAGAGCTATTATTCATCTTGAATTTGTAAGAGTGTCATAGAATCAATTTCAACAATATACTTCTTTCATACTAGTGCAATCTAGAAAAAACATGCTTGTCCACCCAAAATCTCAAATAAAAATACCTATCTATGTAATAAGACAACTGCATATGTAACCCTGAATTTACATTGCTTTATGTTAATGTTTTGTGAACCATTACATCTCCATAGGAAGAGAGCTAAGTCTTAATGAATTTCTCACGCCACCTCAGGTGTAAAGCAACTCCTTGAGTGGGGTGCAACAAAGTTTTGATTTTCTTTAATCCAGTAGAGGTTTATAATGACTCGTGTTTGTTTTTGCTGGTGTTTGTTCGGGGACATTGCATGTTGTAAATGTTTTAAATTTAATTTAAGGTTATATGTTATTTTTTTAAATATTTTATTATTATTTTTAAAAATATATACCAGCTCTAAGCTCTAAGATGAGCACCAAATATGTTACAAATCTCTTCCCAAAATTGTAAAATATACCTCTTCAACTTAATAATCAAAATTTTAAAATTTATATTAACTTGGTAATTAAGAGATTTCAATGAATGAATAGCCCATGAAGCTTCTTGGAAATATTTTGAAGCACATTGAAACAGTTACTGTGATTTTGATAATGTAAATGCAGGTCATACAGACACCTACGATAATTACTGGCTAGGGTCTGTGCATGTAAAAGAGGTGGCAAGAGCACATATATTGCTCTATGAAACCCCATCAACATTTGGGAGACATCTCTGTGTTTCGAGGATGCTTCCATTCAATGACTTTGTCGAGATTCAGCGGTAAGATTTTAAACTTTATCATATTCTCTTTGTCATCCCAATGCCTTATGCGGTATAAATGGGATCTGTAGTCTCTACTATACTGATAATTTGTATCTACTGATTTTCAGTAATTTGAATTGTTACAGCTCATGTTTCGTGCAGTTTCAATACAAAAACCCCTAATTTTTTTTGCATCTATGGACTTTCAGTAATTTGAATTCTTATAGTTAATTTTCGTGCAGTTTCAGTACAAAAAACCCTAATTCTTTGCACGTTAACAATCCATCAAATAAGTTGAACATATCTCACTGGTCTTTATTCCCATAGAACAAGCCATCAAGGAATCTATAACAAGCTTGCGGGGGAAGGGCTTTGTCGACCAGGTGGATAAAAGTTTGCAGTCCTCAGGATAATTCTGCAGACTTGTACTATGTCAATTGTACAAATTTTACATTTTACCATCATATTCGGACTAGGGCTTTTAGGGCTTTTACATGGTCGTCTTTGTCCTCTTGCTTAATGAGGATTGAAATTACATGATCAAAAGTGGAATTGGCAACTTTTTTGCTTCTTAGAAATGCATTAGACTTGTTTAGAAATGTATTGGATAGATGTTTTATTGAAATCACTTTATCAAAAGTGAAATCAATATTTTTTTTTGAAAAATGTTTTTGAAGAATCAGGTATGTTATGTTTGATGATGAGCTTGAATCAAGCATCAAGGATATTTGTCACAGGAATTCAGATGCTATTTATGGCACTGCGAATTCAGATACCTGATTGAGAACCTACTCAAAATTCTGCTTGATCTCCAGAATTTAAAAGAGAGGGATGAAAGGGCAAAGTCTAGATCTGAGAAAAACAGAGATGAGTATGGGTTCTCGAGCAAAAAATCAGGCTGAATTGGGTCAGAGAATGAATTCAATGGAGCATGGTGCCAGTTTCCAGATAATGGGAAATACATATTTTTTTTAAATAATCTTCAGAAAATAATGATGTTTAATTTTTTAAAAATCAGTAATATTGAAGTAAAATTACAAGATGAGATCATAATTTAAGTTAACATTCAAAAGAGAAGATGTATAAAGCTCTCTATTGAAGTAAAATTAAAAGATGAGATCAGAATTTAAGCTAACATTGAAAAGAGAATATGTATAAAGCTCTCTTTCAGAGGCTCATCCTTGAGAACAAGATCCAACAGTCTTACCAAGATAACCATTCATATCAGTGTTAGTTCGTTGAGAACGCGAAGGACGAGTTTGAAGACGAGAAAGGCAAAGGGCGTTTGCAGGTTTCCAGTGACAGATTGCATAAGATTTTTAGGTATGTGAAGATCTATGCTTTTAGGTTTTTGGAAGTGTAATTATTTTGGTTAGTAGTTGCGTTGACAAGTTAGTAAATAAATTGTTATTATTATTAGTTTTTGCAAAAGGACCAGCCTTGATTGTTGTATCACTAAGGTGAAGGATGGTGATGCCATTGTCACATATAGTTTAGGTATCACTAATGTGAAGGATGGTGACGCTATTGTCACATATAGTTTAGACTACAATACATTTTTTCTTTTCCATAAAGATAGTGAATTCACATAGCTGGTATTATGTTCTAATTTTACAATAAGATGCTTATGGTTATTAATTGAGAAAGGTTTTTTTTTTCAGGAAGAAAAAACAATCCTTGATATTCTATTAAGAATCAAAGGGATTTTGAATCACCCACCCAAGAAGGGTTACAAATCAAAGGTTACAGCAAGTCATAAGTGATAATCATCAAGATGCAGCCGGGGAGAAAGGCTAGTAATAAAGAGAGATAGTCCCATCAGAACACTGACTCATCATGCAAATGATCAATCAAAATCAGACCAATCTATCGTGAACCAATTGTGCAGATCTGCGACTCAAAAAGAGTACTCTGTAATCACATAACAATACACCCACAGGGGAGAAAGGGCCCCTTCGACAGTCAAAATAGCTGAAAAGAGTCACGAGTGACCAATTGGTCATCTAAATATTCAGAAAACCAGCCATGACCCGGAGGAAAAGTGAGTGCTGATTTTGAAAGACTGTCTACTCTCCAGTTGTGTTCACGATAGATGTGACTGAAGGTGAGATCACGAAAGCTTGAAATAAGCTTTTGAGAGTCCCTGCACCAGTGATGAAGTTCTGGTGGGGAAAGAGCAGTGATTCCCTTGGCCCAATTAATGATGACCATTGAGTCACCAAAGATATGGGTAAGTGGAATACCCATCATATGGGAAGAGCGCAGAAGGGCCCATAAGCCCAATAGTTCTGCCTTGGTATTAGATCCTTTTCCGACCCCCAGCGCGAAATCTATGTGATGATTCTCATTCAATAACAGGCAGTAACCAATACCAGCAGCTAATATATTGGAGGTACCATCAAAAAAACCACATGGGAAAGTAACATGTGGTCTCGGTCCTATCTGTCTGGCTGAATGCTTTCCTTTGTTCAAGTTTGCAGGCCGAGTGAGACATGACTGTAATGTGCATATGATCTGATGAAAAACCCCCAGCACTGTAATCTCATATCCTTCAAAAACAGCCTTGTTACGTGCCTTCCACAATGTCCAAATCATGAAGTGGGGAATATAATAGTGGCCAGAGCTGAGGTGATAATTGGACTCCCAAAATTCAAAGAACTCAGTGATAGGAGCATCTTCAGGAGGAGATTTCAGCTGCCATTGATCACATAACATTCCAAAAACTTTTTTCCAAACAGGACAGCACGAGAAGAGGTGATGAACTGTTTCAACATTTAAATGACAGAGAAGACAGATGCCAGGACCATGTTTACCTCGCTTTTGTAAATTGTCCCACGTGAGGATTTTATTCCTCAACACAAGCCAAGTAAAACAACCAATTTTACGTGGAAGATGAACAGTCCAAAGGGAATTGTACAACCGGCTGCCATATACAAGATTGTGGGATTTTACAATACAATCATATGCACTTTCAGCAGAGATAGTGCCATCTGATTTGTTGTAATCCCATTAAAATATCAGGTCCAGATGTAAGCCGGATACCATTAAGATACAAATATCTGGTATACGAATCCCAAATATCTTTCCAATCACCATATAACCACAATTCCTCAGCTGAACACCAATAGTGTTGTGCATCAGGTTGAGAATTGTGTGCCTGTGCAAGCGTCTTGATATCCAGGTCGTCAAGATATGTTCTCAGTCCATCCGGAAAATGTAGAGAGAGAGGAATACCAATCATCGGATCAGTACCTACGATGATGTCCCTACCATTTCCAACTTGCCAAGAGATGTGGCAGCCCATCCAGTGAATAGTTTGAAGAAAACCTCTCCAAAATGCTGAAACCCCACGTGTACAGAACTTTTTATTCCGAAGCCAAGTGATCACAGATGACTGCTTCAAGTATTTTGAAGTGAGTACACGGTGCCAAAGACTGTTACTTAAGAGGACATTCCAGAAATTTTTGAGGTGAAGTGCAGTGCTGAACCAATATAAATTTTTAATGCCCCACCCTTCTAAATGCTTGGGCCAAGATAGGTCAGACCAACATGCCAGGTGGAACTTTCGACTATGACCAGAAGAACCCCAGAGGAAGGAAAAAGTAATACTCCTGAGTTTGTGCAGAATAGAGGCTGGTACAGGTGCCAGACCCATCCAGTAAACTGGAATGCTTGATAGCACAAATTGTACAAGTATGAGCCTACCTCCCAATGAGAGCAGTTTATGTGTCCACAAGCTGATCTTTTTTTCAAATTTCACCACCAGCCAATCCCAATCCTTTGTACGATACCCCAAGGGTTTTATGAAGAACCCAAGATACTTGAAGCCATCAGCAATAGGGAGCAGCTTAAAAGGAATAGCTCTGGAGAGACTCAGGAGTTCCGGGGCAGATATATTGTTATGTAAGAGGACCGATTTATCCAAGCTAATAGACATTCCTGAAGCTTTGCAAAAGGTGTCAAGTAAAACTTCAAAAGCTGCCCATTCCAGAAGAGTGCCATTACCCATAAGAATGACATCATCCACAAATAGAAGATGAGTCAGAGCAAGTGAGGGAGAGATTTTGATTCCCTGGATAAGGCCATGACTGCGGGCATCTGAGATTAATAGACTGAGACCTTCGATAACAAGGATGAAAAGTAAGGGTGAAAGGGGACAACCCTGTCGGATACCTCGAGATGCAGGGAAGAAGTTTGATGGGGTACCATTGATCAAAACAGCAAAGGTAGCGGAGGAGACACAGCCCATAATCCAGTTGACAAGCTGAAGGGGAGCACCAATCTGAATCAGTAAGAGACGGATGAAGGTCCAGTTAACCCTGTCAAAAGCTTTGATTAGATCAAGTTTGATGATGAAGGCACAGAGATGTTTGGACTTGATGGTGTGGAGTGCTTCCTGTACAATGCCAATGGGTTCAACAATCTGACGATTCTTGAGGAATCCAAATTGCTCCTGAGAAATACCAACATCCAGGAAGGGCTTAATTCTGGTGGCTATGACCTTTGAGATAAGTTTATACAGGAGATTGCACAAAGAAATGGGCCAGAAGTCAGCAAAGGTCTGAGGCTTGTCTCTTTTGGGGATCAGTGTTATGAAGGTAGAATTCAGAGAGGTGGAGATAATACCAGTAATTCTAGTGGTGTCAACAGCAGATAAAAGATCCTTCCCCAATTGATCGAAGAAAAAAAGATAAAATTCAACAGGCCACCTGTCCGGGCCAGGGCTTCTATCTTTTTTAAAAGATTTGAGAGCAAGATCAATTTCCCCAAGAGCAACTTCTCCCACCAGCTCATCAGTTTTCTCAACAGGGAACATTCTTGGGTAAAGAAGGATAACCTTTAATTGGTGAGTGAGGCAAGTACCCCCATCATCCTTGAAGATGTTGGCAAAATACGAATGACCCAAGACTTTAAGAGCTGTATCCTCAGAATAGGTGTTGCCTGCTTCATCTGCAAGTGACCAGATAGTATTATGGTTTCTCCTACCCGAGGCTAACATATGGAAGTATTTAGTGTTCGAATCACCCTGCAGGGCCCATTTAGTTCTACTCTTTAATTGCCATGTGAGGAGAGTGTGATTCAAAATCAGCTGCCTTTTTGTCCTGAGCTATGTAAGAAGAGCCATGTCATCTAAGGATAGAATGCCATTAATGGAGTTAGCTAATAGGGAGGAAATGGCATGCTCAATATTACAAAGATCAGAGTCCAATCGGGACTGATTTTCCTTGATCCATAATTTAGTGTTCAGCTTGAGGTGACGGAGCTTTAGGAGAAGAGAGTCAAGTTCCAAAGTAGAGTCATCCAATGAAAGGTGGGCCCAGTAATGAGTGAACCAGTCAGTAAAGGCAGGATCATCGAGCCATGACCGATTAAATTTAAAAGGATAATTACAGGGGGCTTTCTGCCGATTCCATTCGAGAACAATAGGGTAATGGTCCGATATGTCCGAGCAATGAGTCCAGGCTCTATGAGTACCCAATGAAGGAATTAAAGAGCTAGAGATTAAGAATCTATCTAATCTTTTACTGATCCCCGCAAGTCCGGAACGGCCATTACGCCAAGTAGGTCCCGCACACGGAGGAGCAATGTCCAGCAGGCCAAGGGAGTCAAATAGAGAAAGGAAGTGTCCAGAAAGGGGATCAAGAGAAGAGTTATGCCCCCAGATTTCCGAGGAGTGAAGAGTAAGGTTAAGGTCACCTCCAAGGATCAGATTGGGGGAGCAGAGGATGCCACTTCTTTTTGCTAAATCCTAGAAAGAGACGCGGTTCTTATAGGGACCATATACATTTAGTACAGAGATAGGGTAAGAGAGCCCCCGAATAGATGCTTGAGTCAATAGTCCCACACAAGTATGGAAAGCCTTACATCTGATTTTACGAGGGTTCCAAGTAGAAAGAAGGCCCCCCGAGAGCCCCGAAGCACCAATAGCACAAAATTCCCAAGAAGGGAAGAGTTTGGAGAAGGCCAATAAGGCAGGTGAGGAGCTACACATGGTTTCTTGGAGAAGTAACATATCAGGTTCAAGTGAGTGGAGGAGGGTACGGAGGCAGTGTAGTTTGGCCTTGCCTCCAAGGCCTCTGATATTGAGTGAAACAATCTTCATGGGTCACCACTAGGGGGAGACATGGCTCTAAGTCCCCGAGGAGGTACATTGCGGGCTGCATCTTTTAGACGAACAGAGAGAGGGATATAGGGGGGAGAGGCTGAGGAAAGCTCCACCTATGATTTGCTTTTGTTTCCTTTTTTCTTCTGGACCGTGACATTGGCAAACCTAATGGAGTTCAGAGGGAGAGTGGAGGGTGAAGTAGGTGTAGTAGCTGTAAAAATAGAGAGAGTGTGTTTAAGGGAGGGATCAGTGAAAGAGGGAGAGGAGGTCGGGCTTAAAGGTCGAGGGGCTGAAGGGGGAAAAGAGTCCAGATTCGACAAGGGTGGAAAATCCGCCATCGAAGAAAGAGAAGGTGCAGGTGGGTCCCGAGATGGCGAGTGAAAGGGCTGCATGGGATGTGAATAGTCCACATCAATAATAGGTGTATGAGGAACCGTAACCCGGTGGTCAGTGACATCAGAAGAGGCCTCAAATACAAGTGTGGGGGAGAGGAAGCCCACAGTTTCGGGAACATGAAGGGATGACTGCATAGAGTTGGAGATATCCACGCCAACATGAGGGGAGTGAGGTAAGTTTGGACTAGGTGCACAAGGGCCAGCAATAGTGGGTGAGTCCACTAACACAGGGGAGGGGTAAGATAAATCCAGGTTAAGGAGCTTAGGCCCAGATTCCTTGGGATGAGACAATATAAGTCCGTCAACATCATCAAGAAAAGATTCAGAAACAATTTCAGTTTGGAGAAGAGGAGCCACCCGTGTACCTGGCTGTGAGAAAGGAGAGCTGTAGTCGTTGTATGCCGCATCTGTTAGGAAGATATCGAAGACAGAATCATCAGCATGAGTATGTAGTGAGGGACATTGTCGTCTAAGGTGGCCAGTCCGATGACAGACACTGCAACGAAATGGAACACGCAGATAGTCGAGCTTCTAAATAAGTAGGCGCTCGCCACATAAAATCTCAACTTCTGCAGGTAGCCCGCGAGACACATCCAGTTCAACAAGAACCCTCGCCATCCTTTTATCGAAGGCCAAAAGAAAGTCAGGTTCCACAGCCACAAACCTGCCAATACAGTTTGCGATACCCTCTAAAACACTTTTATTCCATAATGGAAATGGTAGGTGTGGGAGCAGAGCCCATAAATGACGTTTTGTAATTATTTCTTTTAGAGGATCAAACCCTGTATGCCAGCGGTCCAGAACCAGTGATCCGGCACCCATGCACCATATGCCTTCCAAAATACGAGTACAATGGGCTTCCTCCAAGAAAACAAAGACGATCCATCCCCTTGACAGTAAGCTTATCGTGGGAATGTAATTGATAAGAGGTTTCCAATTGACAAAAGCCCATTCCACCCAAGCAGCGTTATCCAAACGCGCATATTCCAATCATCCAATCAATGCACGAGAGCAAAGGGTGGTAACCCTGTCCAAGTATATACCGTGCCCAAGCACGTATCTGTAACGCCCCTCCTGGGCTTTTATATTTTTTGACTGCCGCTTATGATTGAAACGGGTGGGAGGAGCCCGCTCAGCCATGAAGAGACCACGTGAATAATACTGGAGGAGTAAAGAAACCCACCGATGACCGCTTCAGTAAGTGACCACAGTCCACAAAACCCCAATCAGAAGCCCAACTGCAGCCGAGGTCAGTGACGACACCAAATCAGATAGAAGAAACCCAAAAAATAGAGAAGTAATCCGGCTAACTAGGGTTTAGCAAAGTACAAGTGGACGCAACAGAAACAAAGATCCACAGCTGACAAGAACCTTCCACAATGATAACCCTAGGACAGAGGAAACAAAGATCCTCGGCACACGTGATTCCCACCATCCCCCATGTCAAGGGTGCCCAAGACGACCAGCCACAATCCGATAATGGGGCAGAAAATAAAAAAATCAAGTGTAGTAAAAAGGAGAGACCCACCCAAGAGGATGCAGTCACGGTGGAGCCACAGAAGTGGATATACCGCAGTGTCAGCCCCAATGGAGACACAGTAAGAGGCAACACAGGGGACCACAACAGCCGGAGTAAACCCTAGAGCAAACCTGCCGCAGCTGGGGGTATCAACAATGAAAGATCCGAGAAGAAACCGCCAGAAACCCACCAGTAACTGGGAAGTAAAAAGAAAAACAAAACCACAGGAAAGAAAAGTAGTAACCTACAGCACAAGTGTGACCCAATCCCCCAGATTTGTGTGAACACAAGTCAACCCTCAAATGCCAGAGGACAGAAATGCAGCAAAACCTGAAGAAAAAGACAAACAAGCCCCATGTAAGTGTCGAGCACGCGCGATCAGCCAGAAAGCGATGTCCTTCCCACTTGTTTTAACCTTGGTTGGTACTAGTCCCCCTGAGAGGGGGAGGGACTCCAAGGGACATAACCGCGCCAGCCTGGAGGACTCCAGAAGGGTGCCCGACAGCAATGGGTGAACAGAGGAACCCTCGAGCTGACAACGACAAAGAAACCAGAAAACAAGAGCTATCATTAATTGAGAAAGGTTAAACGCACATGGGAGGTTTGCTTAATTGGAAGCCATGTTTTAAAATATAAAGTCAGAGATAGTTTTGTCACAAATAGTTTAGACTACATAGTTTAGACAACAATAGGCGTTTCTTTTCTTGAATTTCAATAGCTGGTATTTAGCTATAATTTGGTTTGTGAATTCCAATAGATTATTATGTCACGAGCAAGCTGTGATATATATATAGATAGGTAGATAGGTAGATTGTATTAATTCTACTGTACAAAAGTTAATTTTTTAATATTTAACAAAAAATTGTAAAAATTGTGAGTCAATTATGTATTGTTTTTGTTTTTTTTTGCCTTCAATGCCATAACTAATACACATTTTTTACTCCAATATCAATTTTAATACCAATAAATTTCTCACGATCTATACAATATATATAAAGTACATGAAAGCTACACGATCTATACAATATCTATATAAAGTACAGGAAAGCTGCAAACACCTGTCAATTTTTATGTCTCTTTCCAGCTTAAATCCATCTAAACCAAAACGGTCGCTCTCATTAAGAATTATTCTTTTCTTGGGATTTTTGAATATTCTCTCTTCATTAACTGAGACATGATTTTATCCATACTTGACACGAGAGGCAAAGTAATCGACTTAAGCTATCAAAATTATTAGGTCTTCAAGTGACATGAAATAAATAATTAACTTAAAGGAATAATGGTCAAATTTGCCTATATTCACTTCTAATGACATCAATTTCCTTTACTCAACCATTATTCCCATCAATTCGTTACTACTCATGCTTACAATATTGTCATGTGTTTCTTTATTTCCTTCCTTGGCCTTAACACAGTGATTACACACTTTTGTTTGCTCGAGTTTTCAAATGATCTTCATCCAATGTTAACATAGGATTTCATAAAGGATCAAATGCATCCCAAATCATGAAATCTCACCTGGCTGTTGGATTTATTCATGTAGAGACTTCAGGTTTTTTTTGGCTTTTGAAATATCCTTAAAAGTGACAAACTCTTTCAATTATAAGTGAATCAAACAAAAATCTTTATTTCGCGGCTGACATGAGCAGAAATTTGGTTTTTTATGTTTTTAAAGCCTTTTTAAGAGTCAATTCTCTGTAGAAGCTTGTTTCCCTTTTGATGTTTTTAATAGCGAAAAATAATTTTTGTTTTATTTCGTTTTGTAATTTTCCTAAATATGTGGGAAGACAATATGAAGGTCTTTAACTACTAGTAGGATACCTATGTTTAACCTTAGAAAAGGCTTTGAAATATACCATTTTTTTTTATAATATTCTTGAAATAGAATGTTTTCTGCTCAAAATATTTGTGCAATGTTTTTAGCTCAAAACATCCTTCAATTCTGTTATGCAATCGGCATTGAGTACTTCGTTTAATTCATTGAGTCCTTTGGACACTTGTTAATTACTAGCCACAAAGTTAGTGGCAATGTTGGGGACATTGCCACCACGTAGCTCTTGTTATACATGAGTATTTATAATTTAATCAAGTTGTGAGTATATATTATTAATATTTTATACTATAATTTTTTTTAAATTTTAATATTTTTTTAATTTCAATTAAATATATAAAATATAATTTTTATTTGTTTCATATATTTAAGCTTTAAACATAATTAAATGTAATATCCATATACACACGTAAAAACCTATGAAACCGGATTCGTCCAAAAGGGCTTGCATAACCTGTGTCTGCGTGTCGGACACGGACACGTTGACAAAGCGTGTCCGACACGTCTTTGCAGCGTGTCCTGTTTTCGGACACGCGTGTCCGAGGACTGTCAATGCATGTCCGAAAAACAGGACACGTTTTCCACTAAAAAAAACATCCAGAATTGCTTTAAATCAAAATTTTCACTTTCTTTTTATCATTTGCAAGTGTGGAGAGGGTTCTAAAGTGTGTTTGGTGTACAAGTGAAGAAGATTTGAAGGATTTAAATGTGCAATTACTAATGTTAAATGTGCATTGATTTTGATTTCTATTGAATATTTGTAAAAAATTGGATCTATATGTCTATATTTTTAATATATATATATATATATATATATATATATATATATAACATGTCCAACGTGTCCTGATTCCGAGGGTCACAGTGCCCATGTCGGACACTCGAATCCCCGTGTCCTGTGTCCCCGTGTCAGGTGATTTAGGTAAATACAAATATTTATTTATATAATTGCATAATGAAAACTTCATTATATTTAGTTTTCATTGTATATTTGCCAAATTACAATATTACACAAAATATCAAAACAATGTTAAAGAGACACTCAACTCTGCTTCGGGTTTTCCGATGATATTGAATATTGTAACCTATAAAATTTCAAAATTACATTATTATATGCTAATTACAATATTACACACTAGTAGTAGTAAATACAATGTTAAATATGCAATCACAACTCTGCCTTCAGGTTTTCTGGTTTCCCGATGCCAAATAAGGTCAGAGACCAACTTCATATTGTTCTTTGACAACCAGTCTTCTCTACCATCCTTTGACTTAGCTACAAGTTTTTGCTCTCCATTGCATTTTTATAGGTTGAACAAAATATTATATATATGAATACTTGATGTAGCAAGTTGCACCTTAAACCAATAGGTTTCACAGGACTGAACCTGTATAAAATTTTGCAACATATGGCATGAAACTAAGGATGTGTTTAATCTTTGAATCACAAGTATACAATGATGTTAGAGTAACAACTATAAAGAGGAAAGAAAAAAGCAAAATGCATGTTACCTGTGATTACAAACCAAAACAGCATCGCACCCATCATAATTTTTGAAGACACAGCCTGCATGGCTGCTCTCCCTGCCAGTACTTGATGCTCTGCAGACAAATGCTAGCAAGTTGGTTAGATAGTCACCAAAGGACACCTTTCTACCGATAGTAGCAAGGTGGTTTACAATCTAAATGAAGGAGATGTCTATGTATGCTAGTACTTAATGCTTTGCAGACAAATGGCAGCAGGCTGGTTAAATAGTCACCTAAGTCACCTGACACAAGGACATGGGTTACGGGGATTCGAGTGTCTGACATGGACAGGGTTAGAATCAGACAGGTAGGACATGTTATATATATATATATATATATTCAAAATTAAGATCCAATTTTTTACAAATATTCAATAGAAATCAAAATCAATGCACATTTAACATTAGTAATTACTAATTACACATTTAAATCCTTCAAATCTTCATTAGCTGCACAACAAACACATTTTAGAGCCCTCTCGGAACTTGCAAATGATAAATAAAAAAAGTGAAAATTTTGATTTAAAGCAATTCTGAGCATTTTTTCTAGTGGAAAACATGTCCTAGAATCAGGACACGGTGACAGCGTGGGACAGGCGTGTCTTAAATAAAGACACGGTGACAGAATAGGACAGGCGTGTCCTAAATAAAGACACACTGAAAAGTTGTGTCCTGCACGCTCTGTCAACGTGTCTGTGTCGGACACACAAACACAGGACACCAGGCCCTTTTGGACGTGTCCAGTATCTCATCTCAGCTATTGAGTAACAAGAGAAAGAAAGAAAAACAGGTAAAAGCATAAACTAACACAGATCCATCCATCTTAATCCCTGATCTTGCACGTGCCACAAAGAAAGCTTGCAGATTGTGGTTATATCCTCAAGATTGTCCAAACATTTGCACATGCTGACCTGGATAATTCTTCCTCAATAGAGAGATCGCTCTCTCCTAAACGTACAATTCCAACAACATTATTTTCGAGGTGAGGAAGGGAGCTGACAGAAACATAACAGACTTTTCTGGGAAAATATAAGACCCTAAAGATTGTATGTTGAATCCAACAGATTGTATGTTGAATCCAATAAATTGTATATTGAATCCAATAAATTCTCTATATAATCATAACACACTTTTCTGGGAAAATATAAGACCCTACATATTGTATGTTGAACTCAATAAGTTGTATGTTGAATCCGAAAATTCTCTATATAATCAATCGAAGAGGGGGAAAGATAATATGGAAATAATAACAATGACAATGGTAGGAAGGCATGCTGCATTTATTTTATCAGCCGGGGAAGTGCAGGGCTAAAGCTTAACTCTAAGTTTATGAGGCACCAACATTTTCACTGTGGCCTGGGAGATCTACACTGTTTAATGTTTCAATTACCAGAATGTGGTGCTTACAATTTCACTTATAATGATAGGAAGGCATGCTGCATTTATTTTATCAGCTGGGGAAGTGTACGATAAAGCTTAAAGCCTAACTACATTTTTTATGAAGCACCATCATTTTCACTGTGGCCTGGGAGATCTATACTGTTTTCTTACAATGTTTGAATTACCAGGATGTGGTGCTTCTCGTAGCCATCCTGACAACCCAAGGCACTCTTGAAACACCTTTCCTGAAAAGATCCAGTAAAGACTTCTATGTATCATGCAAGAGAGGTGTGAAGGAAACCTCCTTGGCCAAAACTGGCCTTTTCCCTAAACAGTAATAGATTGTGCTGGTTTTGTTAGTTTTTCTAGATCTTAATAGCTTTATTAGGATCTTTATCTAAAAGAATAACACGTACAGCTAGATGCATAGGATATAATAGATACACAAGACACGAAGATTTTCACTGGGAAACCATAAAGGAGAAAACCCCACAAACTTACTCAGAATAGTAGTCACAAAGACTGTGTCATAAGATGATCAATCCCAGTAATAAGAAGTATTCAGCAACTTATATCTATCTCTCCTCTCTTGTCTATCTCTCTTTGTTAACTTGAGTGAGTGTGAGGTGTGTATATACTATAAATGAGGGGGGGGGCCTCCCTATTTATACTAATCAAGTGACTGACCTTTTACATGACTAGGCCGACCTGTTTCCCTAACAGGGTCAGACTTCTCCTAGAGAGACTCCAAATACAGGTTACATGATGTCGCACTAGGGACTATTACCCCAACTTACAACAGAAGTTGTACCTCAAGGTCTATACACAATAAAGACATCGGGCAAGGAGGCAAACACATCTCCAATGGGGGTACAACAACATACAATGATAATATACATCAGAATATCTTCCGAAGTTACAAATACATCAACAGGTTTGAGTCAGACCCAGCGTTCTACTTACTTGGTGTTTAAAGTTTGAATCTGGCATATTGTAGATGATCATCCTTCAACAGAACAACATTGATAAACTTCATAAGCCCTTCCTATCTATTAGCTAACAGTAAACTTTTCAATAGTAAACTTAAAACAATTTCAGGGAAATGGGATTGCTGCGAAACAGCAAATCGAAATTGCCAATGGCAGTTTAAGGTTCCATTGAAAACTGTGAAAGATAGAATGGGTTGTGTTTGTCTGAAACAGATCATGGGTATGAACACTAGGATACATAGTTTTAATTGCCAGGTTGAAGGGTAGTTATTCAGCCAAATGCTTGGTAAAAATAAAAGACCTAAGGCTACTGCCATTACATATCAAACATGAGATATCATGTATTAGAATTTAGAAATTGATCCTATTATATATACATAGAATCAAAATGTTGAGAGTGGGCAGGATTACTGCATTCATTGGGGTAACATATGCATCTTAGCGCTATCCCGCAATCCCCATCAGGCCTCTGGCATTCATCACAGAGTCTGAGATCCATCCCACCATCTGGAATACTGAAGGAAAGCCGAACTCCATATGCAGCAACAGCGTCATTGTCCTCTTTCCTATACACACTCGTATAATGCGAACACTGCAACTCCTTCAAGCTGTGGTTCCCCAGCCTCTGGAAATCCGTGGCGCAGCAACCCAGCGAGGACGAGGAGCTTCGAACCTGCTCCCTCAGGCCGTCAAATGCAGGGCAACTCTCGTACAGAGCTTGGCAATCCACAGAAGAAGTATTCTTACAGAGATCAGAATACTTCTGGGAGCAATTGAGAAGAAGAATGGTGTTGTGGGGTGTGGGCGGAAGGAGGGAATCCGCGGAGAAAGATAAATGATCTGCGATGGGATTGAGAGAAGAGCAAGTAGACATGGAGGGGTCTGAGATGGCCATGGTTTTGGCTTCGTAGTTTATTCCCTGTACCTCGAACAGCCCTGACATAGTTCGGAGGTGGAGCTTCTCGCCATTGCACTGAAGAAGCTGAGTGTAGGGGAATGCCCCCCCGCATCCTTCCTCTGAGATGAATGGGTGTTTCACAGAGATGTTCCCGCATGAGCTTGAGCAGTTCTCACTTGCTATATACTTTGCTGTTGGTTGAATTATTTGAAGAGAAAAACAGAGAAAAACGATTAAATGCAGAAGGATGTTTTGGGTTTTGCGTCTTCCCGGCTCTAGATCCATTCTTGCACTCCAGCAATCTGTTTACTGTGGCAAAGCAGTTTGTTTATTGCAGCAATAAGAGCACTGATTGATCAGCTTTCTGTTCATTCGCTCATTGGACTGTGTGCATCCCTTTGTGATCTGTCCTCCACTAAGTGGGAGATCCCACCACCTCTCTCATTTCAAAATCAAATTATACGATGCGCCTTTTGTATGTGGGACAATACTTATGGCGTTCCCCTTGATTTTTCCATTGGCATCCCTCTGTGTGGATGGTATGAGGGTTCGTTGGAAAAGTATCGGTGTGAGTATTCATGGAGAAGTTACGCAATAGCATAAGCACAAGTATAAAATATGCTTGTTTGAATTTATAAATTATCGTTAAAAATAAATAAAAACTATTCATTAAATATAGTGACAGATTTTATTAAATGTATTTAAAATACAAATTATAAATTATTGTTATTAATAAAATACCCCTAAGCACATGAAATGAAACGCCTAAAAGAGCTTTGACATGTTGCAAAATGATGAGAGAAAGTCTGGTATATATAGAAAATATAATTTTATATGTTGAAAGTAAATCTAGTGAATCTATGATAAGTATTAATTACGTCGTAAGGCGTTTCAACAAGTGGGACTCTACTCCCCGAAATTAATGCGTTTTTTTTTTCATCCGTCAGATGTTAAATACCCCTAAGCACATGAAATGAAACGCCTAAAAGAGCTTTGACATGTTGCAAAATGATGAGATATAATTTTAAATGTTGAAAGTAAATCTAGTGAATCTATGATAAGTATTAATAAATAAAATTGAAAGCAAAACTATATTGCAAGTATTAGAAAGCGGTATCCATGTAATTGACAGCAAGCAAAATGAAATGTACATCAATTATTTTGTCATACATGAAAGTTTATATATGTGAGTAAGATAATAACGGGCTAGGTAGTGATCAAGTTTGACTCTATTTATATTGTCAATCAACAATGGTATTTTCATATGGTAGCGCAAGTGTATGGATTGAGGGTCGCAATTTTTAATGTGAAAGGGACAGAGAATGAAGGCATGCCTTTTCCTTTTTTTGAAGTGAGACATATGAAGTGTCTTTCATCGTTGCATAGCGTTTGAAGGAAAATGATGGTGCAATTTGCATTCCTTCTAATACTGTCGTGCATGACATTGGCGTGAAGGTCAAGCCTTGACGTTTAATGTTACCAATGTTAATGGTTGACCTTCTTAATGTCAATCCTTGGAATTTATGGATAGTCAATGCCCACGTTTCATTTTACCCTCTACAAATAATTTCACCATTCTCAATAATATTATACTTGACTATAATATTCAATATTGATTTATAATATGAAGTGTGCTTCATCACTATGCATAGTTGATTTGTGAATATTTACTTCCACACCTATTCCAATGATATAGATATTAGTGTCTCCTTAAACGTATTAAGATTAATGGCTCATTACAAAACAAGCAAGGGAAGTTGCAAAACAACAAGTCCCTGCCATGAGAATGCAAATATACTTCTAAAATAAAAACCGAATTGATATTGATAGTCCATTGAGGTTGCAGTAGCTCGCACCCTTTTAGTACTTTCGAGTTAAAAAGTTAAAAAAGGTGAAAGCTATCAGAAAATATCGATAATGAAAAGAAAACGTTTTCACATATACCTCAAAAATGACCTCAATAAACTCGTTCATGAAACATTGACGCTAGTGCAGCCGCTTCCCCTTTGTACAAGACTCCACAATATATAGAATACCCCAGTTACATTATGCTCTTTTATGTTATCACATAAGGTGGATCTTAACCTACAACTCACCCATGGAGACAACATCAAATATTAACATTGTTAGGAAATCTAAATATATTAACGTTGTTAGCAACTGTAAATATAATTTTATTATATGACATAAATGCAATTGTCGGAGTTAAAAATGGTGAAATCCATTAGAAAATATTCATAATGAAAAGTCGACATCTTCACATATGCCTCCGAATTGGACTCAATGAATTCGTTCATGCAATATTGGCACCAACCAAGTATAATTGATTATAGTCCAATCCAATTTATGCAATTTAACTCTATGTGATAGGAATTTGTGCTATTTACTAGAATGTATCCTATTTAATGAGCTCAATGGGGTTGCACAACTCATCCATGGACTCTAAGATTATGAAGAAAAACAAAGGTATAGTGAAATCACATATTAAGCTTAATTTAATTAATAGTTTTCAACTATAAGTTGATGAATTTCACTTTATTGATCAACAAATGTGAAACATTTTCAATATCCATCTTATACAAACCAACAAACAAACACAAACCACTTTCAAATTAATAATTATTAATTATATTAAACCACTCTATCTTGAAGTGTATATCTCGTATTATGACTTATAGCAATTACAAAAATATTAATCCAAGCAATGAAAATTGTTCTTTGATAGTTAAACATAGTATAAATCACAATCCCAAAATCGGTTTAGGAATCTCCCCATCTAACCTAAAGATGGTGATGTAAGGAAATTTCATCGAAATTTCCTAGATATTATTACAAATAACTTTACAGCCTACCAATATTATTAGGCAGAGAAAAATCAAAGCAAAAACATATCATTCTTCTTTTGCTTCCACTAACCATCTCAATACGCTCTTCCAAGGACGGAGGCTCCTCCGGCAGAATCAACGGGGGTGAAATTGTTCCACCACTTCCCATAGATGATGTATCTGATGATGATGTAACTGTTGAAGAGGATGATGATAATGTGTTGGCTCTTCTAGGCTTCTCATTCCCATGGATATGGGAACCCTTCACTACAATGCTTGGAATGCTTGAAATACCCCATGGACGCCTCGCAGTCAATAATTTCACAGAGATATTGGCTAACTTGGGTCAAACGAAGAATCTCTCATCAAGACCGAGTTGAAGGATTAAGATCCCATTGCCTATTCTTGATAGATATCGATCTCCTGTGACTATTATCAACATCTTTGTTGTTTACCAGAGAGATCCGATACCAAATTGTATTCTTAGCTTTTTATATCAAAGATGCTAATGAGGTATGGATGGAAAGGGCAGGGCAGTGTATGTCTAGGAATCTAAAGCTAATTACAAAAAGACATGAGGATTTTTATAATTGACATCTCTACTAGATCAATAGTGAGTTGGTAAAAGTGGGGACAATATTGACTTTAGACCGATGGTGTAGATTTTTGTTATTGTCTTCTTCTTCTTTTCTATAAAGGGAGTGATGATCCCTGTATAGTACAGGATTTTATGAGATGATGGAAATCTATACATAGATAAGATGTTGTGGGTTTTACCGACTTTAGCAGAGGAATAGAAATTCAAAAGTATGCAATCCTTTCTTTTCATTTCAAGGTGCATAAATGTTGGGCCTTAAAGGGAGGAAGCGTACACATCATTGTAACAATTCGATACATAAACAACCTCTTAAAAATCCACATCCACTTTTGTCTAGGTTGGGACTTAAGAAACAGGTAGGATAGTTTCTGCTTCTCCCTCAACCCATTATGAGGATAGATAACTGAGTTTAAAAAATACCAGATATAATTGATTACATCACCAGGTTATTAAATTGAGCACATAGATCTGTGGACCAACACACAGCTCACAAGATAGGTCACACAATTTTACTCAGAAATTGAAGAATAAAATAGTGCAAAAATGGCTTGCAACTGTGAATGCTTTCATTAATCAAAAGTAATTAGATAATTAATTACAATGAAGTACAATGGCTAAATAGCCTAATGCAATTCGAATCCATGTGAGGAAATTTGATTTGGTTTGACTCTACTTGACTGAATGGTTATCTGACCTTGTCTAAATCATTATCAGAGTTCATCGGAGTTCAAAATCCAAACTCAAGTGTCTAATTCAGTGTTAACTAGTCTAACTAACTAAGGTAGGTGAGTAAATGCGCCTCACCTGCATGCAACCATGCAAACCTAGAGCTAACTGAGTAGAACTAAATGTAACTGACTGCTAACTAAGCTTGACTAGTCACCAACTGAACTCAACTAATGGAGGTTGGTATCGACACTCCCAGTGGCTCCTAATTTGTAGGGATTGATCTAGGAGGCTCCTAAACTGATGGATGCAACTGCAAGCAGTGGTAGTTGGCCTTAATTATTGTTCCCCACACTTTAGTAACTAGTACATTTTCCCCAATTAGGCCAAGTGGACCCAATGGTGCTAGTGACTAAAAAAGACTGAAAGGACTCCTGATTTAGACATAATTGACCAAATTGGACAAGGGAGGATTATAATCCTAACACAGGTGGCAAGCAATAATGCTATAAGATGCGTCAATGACAACTTCTTTAATTGGTTTATTTACAGTGTACACATTAGCAAATACAATAACAATATTATAGTAACACTTGCATGCCCATATTGCATGCGGCCCAGATAGCATGAGAAAACCATGTGTGCCAATTTTAGAATGCTCTACAAATTTTCCTTTATTTATTTTTATAATATTTGTTTCTAATTTTAACCTAGTTTGAAGCAAGGGAATGGTTCCCTTCCTCCTTTTTTTTCCGCACACAGATGATTGGGCTCTATAGCTTCTCGGTTAGAGGTGGCTCTACGTCTCGACCTACCTCTCTTTGCGGGGTTCTGACTGAAACAAATTTTGTGGGGGTTATTTTTGTTTTTTGCGTCTATTTTGTTTTGTGTGATTTTCTTGGTTGATGGGTAGAGACTTAGACAACCATGCCTACCAAGATAGCATAGGTGGATATCCCTTTAGGTGCCCGTTGGAAGAGCTTCTAAGTATGTAAACATTAGTATCTTTTTACCCAGGCGAAGGGTTCGGTGCATCTATTGGTTGTATGCTCCAGGAAGCCTCCCAAGAACGTCCCCCTCTCTCACACAAGTTTAGCTTTGTTTTTTTTGTTGCAGGGAGTTGTGACCTTAGGGCCGCCTAAAAGCACAACTCTTCGAATAGTTTCCAGTTATTATGGGTTTGTCAATGGATATTGTGCTTAAGAGTTTTCACGACGTTTGATTCTCATGTTTACAATGATTTCAAGATTACAATGATCGATGGTCTAGCATACACCCAGGCTCATGCATCATAGATATAGATCAAACAAATTTTATTTCCCTCTTATCCTGGTTGATATCCTAACATTGTTAATATAGATAGCCCTATTATATCGACTAGGCATACCAAGGGCATGCCAGTGAAAATGTGTTTGGCCCTTCTGACTTATATGGTAATAATTGAGTTATAGAAGATATAGATAACTCGTTGAAATCAAATGGATTGTACAGGTGCGGGGAGTTGTTGCTAACAAGCTAATGTCTAGATTATGGGGTTTGACCATATAACCCATTTGATAGGATTTGTAATAGCACTTAAATGATTGATTTATAGATGGCTAGTGATGAAGACTACATATCTTTGGGTCTGATCCTGGCTCTAAGAGGGGGGGTTTGTGCAACATTCATTGCGAATAAATTTTCTCTATCACTCCATATGCCCATAGAGAATTCCTACTTTAGTGACAACCCAATGACAATTATTTATTTAGTTACAATCGAGGGATACTACCTAATTTAGTTACATGGATCCTTCTCCAAGAAGAGAAGTATGCAAGCCAGACCTACTCCCATGATCCCCTTAATGTGAATTTCTCTATAAATAGTCAGCAAGAGAGCCATTGTCGATGTACTTGAATACAAGATATGAATGGTGTTCTATCACCAGTTTGAAATGGTTCAGCTTTTGAAGAATCCTGATTTGTTGAGATATGTCGCCTTGAATTTTCTTGACGACCACCATGTTTTCTCAAATGACGTCGTGGTAGATATAATCACTTATTCAGTTCACTAGGACAGGTAACGTCTTCCCTATTTGTTGAATTCTGATAGCTAATTCATCTACAAATACGATTTCCATAGTTTTTTTCTCGTCAAATTATGGTTTCCTTGGCTCAAAGATCGAATACCCCAACTGATGACAGTTCGTTTTCTTTCTTCTCGAGAGAATACAGCCGACTGTCACTACCAACACTAAGGTCGATGGGGAGACCTGCGTTCAAGCCACTGTTTCCTGATGTTGTGAGGAACAAGATCAACATAGGAGGTGGGGGAGATGGGGTAGGAAATGCATGGGCATTGCTTTCAGAGGAATAAGGGGCAACACTTTCTTGTAAACCAATGAATGACATATGAATACAGTGCAATGTTTAGAGCCATCAACTGCACCTTGCGGTTCTAGTCCAGGTTCTTGCAGGGTGCCCAAGGCCACCCCATGGGACATATTATCAAGATCAAGAAAGCTAGATGAAAAGGGGTGTTCCAAATGTTTGTTATATATCAATATCAAGAAAACTATTTGAAATCTAGATGAAAAGGGGTGTTCCGGATGTTTTTTATATATCAATATCAATAAAACTATTTGAAAAGGGGCATTCCAGACGGGGAGAAGATGTAGCCACTAAGTGGAATAAGAGGCGGTGGTGTGACAGATGAGGCAGTGATTAAGCAAACCATGGTACAGGTAAACTGGGCTGGAAAAAGGCGCAACATGTTCAACATGTGGCAACATTCTATAAGGAAAGCATGTTCAACAAGTGGAAACACTCTATAAGCCAATGACAAACGACGGAATTCTGAGTAGAATCATCCCCTTAAAAAATGCCTTCGGCGTAATTATTTATTAAATATTGTGGTGTCATTTTTTTATTAAATTATAAACTATTGTTAATAAAATAAAAAATATTTATTAAATATTGTAGTGACATTTTTATTAATAGTATTCATAATAAAAAATTAAAATAGAGAGGATAAGGGGCACAAGAAAGAGATTACAATACAATACTATAACTATATAGTATTAAATTGAATGGTGATAACTTAAATATTTCAAGAGTTTGAAGTTTTTTTTACATGGAAAATTTTGTTTTTTTTCCTATTTTTTTATTGGAAAAAAAAGTTACATCGTTTCTATATCTTCTTTACTACAACCAGTTTAAACCATAAACTATTACATGTCTTGTATATAGAATAACCAATTCATCTTGAGAAGGGATTTTTTGTCAAAAGACTACATACAAAACCAAACAAAAAACTTTTGCTTTTAGTTCAAACCTAAAAGTTTGATCAATAGTATTTTTTATTTTACCTATCTGCAAATTGTCCACAAAAAAAAACTAACTAACATATATAAAACAAAACAGGAATATTACAAGAAGCAATCTAATTGTTGAATTCCTTCGTTGATATTGGAGCCTTCCATTACCTCCTAAAAGTGAATATATCCCCTGTTTTCCAAAACAACTTGTTTTGACAACTTATGGGATTCCATATTAAAGCTTCTGGAAATATGATTCAAAGAGATATGATGAAAATAATTAAGCAAAGTTCTGATTCTCAGACACCAGTGATGAAGATTGATAATTTGTAGCATGCTTTTGCCATTTTCCCAATCTACCACCACGTTGGAACCACCAAATAAAGTGAGAGAAACAAAACCATTAAGAGAATCAAATTTTAAAATTCCCCAAAGATTGAGTAACTCCACCCTTGTGTTACTACCCTTCCCACCTCCTATCCAAAGTTTGAACAAATGTTCCCAGTTTAACATCATAATCATACCACAAGCACATTCTTCATTTGTAATATCCAACATCCATAGAAAAGTTGAGGATAGGGTGATATAAAGTCTTTGGAATCTTATGTTTACCCAAAACTTGATAATCCTTCAAGAGACTAATACCTTTTATCACACATTGATAAACATTTGGGACAACGTTTTCAAAAATAGCCTTGTTTCTTGTAATCCAAATTGCCCAACTGATGAAAATAGGAAGAAATTTGCAATTGTTTTCTTCATGATACCAAGAGTTGAAATTTTCCTCAAAGAGATAATTACCCCAAACTGTACGAATATTTAGATCCTCACATACCAAAGACCATACTTTTCTATTAAAAGGACAATGTATAAAAATATGATCCACATAGTTCGAATTTCTCCTGCATAGAATACAAAAACCAGGTCCCGTCCATCCTCTCTTCCTCAAGTTTTTCCAAGTCTGAACTCTATCTTTTAATAATAACGAGGAAAAACATTTTAGATTAAGTGGAATGTGCCAACTCCACAATTTTCTATACCACTAACATTTGTCAGAAATGAAGAGAGTGTTAACAATAACATTGTAAGCAATCTGAGTATAAATATCACCAGACTGTTTAGTCCAAACCCAAACCAATCTATCATCATCTTCAACCAATTTGATGCCAGCACTGTTTAGAGAAAAGATGTAATTATCCCATAAAGAGGCCTAAACACCAAAAAGACCAATGTCTTTAGAATTGAACCAATAACCACCCTTGATAATAACCCAACTTAGTCTTTTGATTTGGTTGATATTTGTTAGACCTACACCTTCCAAATGCTCCAGAATGTCCACTGGAAACTCATAATTTCCATTATCCCCTATAAAGGGATCAATTCCAATACAAACATTTTTACCATTGCAAATGAACCAAGATGTCCACTTACTTATCCAATGAAATATTTTATTGAAACTTTTCCAAATAACATAGGCATCTTTATGATCAAACTCAGAGGATATGAACCAATTGAGAAAAGAAAAATTCTTAATATATTTTGACTTTATAACAATACTCCACAAACCCTTATCAAAGAGGCATCACCACATACTTTTCATACACAGGGTAGAGTTGAAACCATCCATATTTTTTATTCCCCAGCCTCCCAAATTGTTAGGTATAGCAATTTTTTCCCAGGAAGCAAGGTGAAACTTTTTTTTCTAGAGCATGAACTGACCCAAAGAAAATGAGATATTTTAGATTTTATGATATTTATGATAGTTTTGGGAACCAAATTCAGCGAGAACCAGAAAACAAGAATACTCATAAGAACAATTCAGATAAGAGTTAACCTTCCACCGATAGAGAGAAACCTATATGCCCAACTATTTATTCTTTTCTCTATCTTCTTCTTCACTAACCACATACAACCTTGCACCCTGTAATTATTTGGTTTTAACACATAACCCAAATATCTGAAACCTACTTCATTACTTTCAATTTTGTACTGGAACAAATCTCTAAATTGACAAAGCACTTCTTCATAAACATTATGTTGATAGTTACATGATTTTTCCAGATCGATATCTAGACCAGAAGTAGAGAAAAAAATATTCAAGATATCATAAAGTACCTTCCATTCCTTGATCTTTGCAGGCCTCAAAAAAATCACGTCATCCACAAAAAGTAAATGTGTGGTTTAAAGAGGAGAGGATATTTTTATACCTGAGAACTTTCCTTCTTGATGAGCTTTTGAGATCATTATACTCAATCCTTCTATTACTAGTAAGAAAAGTAATAGGGAATATGGGAACCCCTACCTTAGCCCTCTAGAGCTTCCAAATAAATTTGTGGGTGAACCATTAATCAACACAACAAAGTTTGCTGAAGATACACAAGCCATAATCCAAATTGTGAATTCCACAGGAATACCAATCTACAACAAAATAAGTCTCAAAAACACCCAGCTAACTTTATCATAAGTTTTTTCCAGATCCAACTTCATACAATGAGAACTAATCTTTTTCAACTTAGCAGTGTAAATGCATTCCTGAGAGACACCTCTAGCATCAAGAATTTGACGATTAGATAAGAAGCCAAACTGTTCTTTTGAAATGACTTTTGAAAGCTTTGGCTTAATCCTATCTGCAATAACTTTTGTCACCATATTGTATATAAGATTGCATAAAGCAATTGGTCTAAAATCTGAGAAATAATCTGGATTATCTTTTTTTGGATAAGAGCTATAAATGTGGAATTTAAAGATCTAGACTTGAAACCTTCCCGTCTTGACAGATATGCCACATCTAACAACTCTTTTCCCATAATGTCAAAAATATATATATAAATCTCCATTAGCCATCCATCTGGACTCGGTCTTTTCTCTTTCACAAAGGAAGATAAAACATTGTTTATTTCATCCAAAGTTATTGGTTTCCCAATATGATACCCTTCTTCTCTAGAAAAAAAAGGAAGGATAGTGATTAATTACCTTCATTTGATTTCAAACATCAACTCTCCTAGAGTCTTTAAAACGATAACTGAAATTTTTTTCAGCAGCTTCTTTTATACCTCTTTGAGAAAAAACCTTGTTTCCATCCTACCAATTTATATCCCAAATAGTATTATGATTTTTTCTATAAGAAGCATACTTATGAAAGAATTTTGTAATACTGTCACCGACTTCAATCCATATAGCTCTGCTTTTTAAATTCCATCTTTCTTTCTCTCTTTTTTTATAATATCATCCTTCCTATTTTCAAGATTCATAAGCATGATCCTTTCTTTCGATGAAAAAGACCCAGTCATATTCTCAAGTAACATTTCAGTAATTTGATTTTCAATCAAAACTAAAGCTTTTATATCCTCGTCCTCCTTCCTTCTGATCCAACCCACCACTTCCTTTTTGAAACTTTGAGCTTGTAGGCCAAACTATCCATGCTACTCATATCTTTAGAAATTGTTAAAGTATCCCAAAAGTCCTTACCATTTTACAAAAAGACTCATCCTTTAACCAAGATAGATTGAATTTGAAAGGATAAATTTTTGAAACTTGCTCCGCTTCAAATTATAGCACAATGGGGCAATGGTATGATATATCAGCTACCAAATTCCAAGATCGGTATATAGAACATACATTTAATAGAATTTAATACATAAAGAACCGATCTAAGCATTTTCCCACTACATCCATTCCCATTCTCTTATTTCTCTAGGTTGGGGAAAGTTTATTTGGGATAATGTCAATTAATTCATTCCTTTTGAAAAATTATTGGAAAAAGCCAACCACTGAATCCAATGTAGAAACCATACACCAACTTTCACATGCAAGCATAGTAAAATTTAAATCTCTAGCTAATATCCAAATTTTTAGCTTCAACACTCCACTATTTTCCAAATTTTCCCAAAAAAAAATTTCTATTCTTACAAGGGGCATAAATATTCAAAAAATGCAAAGTCTAATAAAACCTGTAACTTTACCTTCAAGCATAATACCAGCACAGGTTCTAAAAGCTCTAAAATTACACATCCTTGGATTCCAGATAGCAGGAATCCCTCCAGACTGACCTTCTGCAGGAATCCCTCCAGACTGACCTTCTGCATCAATAGCGCTAACTTCCCAATCCTTCAAGATCCTCAAGAAACGTTCACATGTTTTTTCTCCTTTAGACATAGTTTCCTGAAACAAATAGACATCAACTTTATTATTTTTAATAAAGTGTTTGAGGGATCGAAATTCTTGGCCTGCCCTAATCCCTCAAATATTGAAAGAGATGCACAACATTACAGAACCTCCTCAGAGTGATTTTAAGCTCTAAGCGCCCCATCATTCATAATATAAATTTTCTCACTTCAAGTTAGCAATTTTAATACTACCATAAACATAAATATAACCCTCCTCCCGTTGTTCTGAGTACTATCTTCCGATTCCAATCCTTTTCCTCTTATTTGTATCCTTTGGTTTTCTTTCAAATGGTTACATTTTGGTAACAAATTGAATAAATATGAGCTTTTTTTTGTTGCTTAATTTTCCACAAGCTTGCTAACAAAAACTTGAAGAGGGGTTTTAAAAGGTTCCCCAATGAAAAGCCATTCTTTGTTGGGAGTATTCCCATTTATCTCCATACCCCTTATAAAAACTAAATCATCCATTTTTCTTGAGTAGATTCTGTAGCCCTCTCTTCATTAATAGAGAATGACACATCTGAATGCCTAAAACCATTAAAAGTATAATCCATTGTACTAACATTTTGAGTCAGTGTTTTCTCAAAAACCTTATCCTTTCCAACAAAACCCTCCCCCCATTCAACATCCCCCACCATAACCCTATCACTGCAATGATCTTCCTAGTCGGATTTTTTACCCAAAGTAACCAACTCCCTCCCAATATTCAGATAAATCAAACTTGATCTACATTCATAATCCTTATCAATAAGTTTTATAAATTGGAATTCTTTTGAGGAAAGATATTCATAAGGAACAAGAGAGTTTTCGGGTGACATACCTTTTGTATTAGCAATTTGTTCATTTTCATCTTCCTCCATTTATATCGAGTCAATCTAGGAGGATTATTCTTGCACGATGTTGAGCAACTTCAACATTCTCTCATGAAATATTCTTTCAACGCTCTTCGTAAATGGAAACCCTCTTCTTAGGTGGCTAGTTCTTTTGCAAATCAAGCACTAGAAAGGAATTCGTTTGAAATCTAAACACTGCCCCAAAACCTTGTCACCCCATCTAATAATGACTTTTTCTGATAAACCCTCCTTAATATTGAATTATGCTAAGATCCTCACCATTCTTTTATATCTTTCTTTGAGCATTTCTCCTTCGAAATAGATAAAGGAACCCAGATGATTATTTAGGTTTTTCAAAAAATCCTTCGAGCAGAAGTGTATTGGAAGACTAGGTGTAATGTACCTTCCTTGAAGGACATTAAAAGGGTTGACCTTGTCAGTTCCTAGGGGTTTAAAATGAATTAAATTAACTCTGCATAGGGAATTTTGATTAATTAAAACTATGGAGGCATGTATTAGATTAATTTCTAAATTCTGGTTATATGTATGTAATTATTTAATTAGTATGAAAAATAATTACATGTGGGAATAAGTTGTCAAAACAAGAGGGCGCATTAGGCAAGCCAACTTGCATAGGATGAAAATTAACAACTGTACAAAAAACTGGCAAAGGCATTCTTTCATAAAAATATGGAAACTGTCAAAAACAAGGAAAAGAAAGGCAGTTTAAAAGAAGGAAAGTACATGAAAAGTAGTCAAGCACAAAGCAGGAAACCTTTGGTTAAGGAGGGCATAGTTTCCAATTTAGTGAAAGGATGCAAGCTAGGAAACGTAATCAGTGATAAAGAAGGAAATTTTTTCTCAAGGAGGGTGCAATTTCCACTTTGGGTTGAGTGATGTAAGCATGGAAACATCATCTAAAGGCTTAACTTTCTAATTTCCTCAAGGAGGGCGCATTCATGGCTTAGGGTTAGGATTTGCAAGTGGGTAACTTGCCCAACAGGTGGATGACTTTCTCAACAAGTCAATCAGTCTATAAAATAATGCTTCCAACTCCATTTCACAACTTTTGATCATTATTCTTTTGATGTTGAGTGAAGCATAGCTTCTTGTCTGAGTGACGTGCCTCAACGATCTTGGGTGATGCACCCCAAGCCTTCCTAGTCTCTTTATCTTCTCTTGTATTCTTCAGTGCATCCATAGAAAGCTAAGGATCGGTAATTGAATACCAATATCAAGCTCATATATCAGCCATTCAACCTTGGAAATTGAGCTCCGGTGAAGGAGACTTCACGTGTGCTCTCATGATTGTGAGATTGGTGTTGGGTGTTTGTTTCAAGCCTCAAATATTCAGTTTTGGGCATCATTGATGGAAATCATATCCTCCAAGGTATTTTTGAGCTTCTTATCTTCTTCTCATCTTTATTATCTCTGATATATAGTAATCTTTCTGCTCAAGGATTTCATAATGCCAATTTTTCTGTGAGAGAGGCATTTCTATGCTCATTTAATGATCTTTTTGTAAGTTTTCATGTACTGACAATGATCCCATGGAAAAAATACTGATAGATGAGTTTAATTCTATTCAATGTGGTCTGACAGACCTCTAATATTAATTATTTGCAGATATTATAAGTTACAGTAGTAAAATTTACCTTGCTTGCTTACATATGCTCATTAGCTAGTTAAAATTGACTAGTTTCATTATTTCTAAGTCCATGAGAGTTTCGTATTCTTAAATTTCAACATGTAAGTTTCTATAGTTCATAAACTCACCCCAAAACCCAACACAACTCACAGAACCTGATTTAGTTAAGGGTCTATAGTTCTTGTGAATCCTCCCTTGAGTAGGAAATCTTTAGTCCAAATTCCTAGTGTTTTCCCAAACACCCTCAAACTATTCCAAACTGTTACATAACTGTTTTGAGCTGGATTAGATGGATATTTAATTCCTAAATAGAGACTTTTAACTTCTATAAGTTTTCTTTAGCCTTGGTTTCTTGGAATTGTTTGTGAAGATCTTAGTTTGTACCGGTTGGGACACCCAAAATCCTGGTAGTAGAATTCATCCTGGATGATGCTCAAAACCTAAAAGGGACCAAAATCCAGGTGATTAGGGATCTAAACTCTCAGTCTACAAATATTTCTTTTGGTTTCTCCCATTAATCCTCTGCAATCCCAGTACAATTCCAAATTTTTACTAAGAAATTTTCCCACCTGTCAACTAGTTCTTTGATTTTGTTTATCATAGCAGTAAGAGTTAATATTTCAGATTTGATTCAGGTCAGGGATATTACAATGGTATTAGATCACTTTCCTCCACTCCCATAGAAATTACTCTCTCAAATTGAATAAAATTGCATCCATTCCCTACTATGATGATGACTATGATGAGCAATATGAAGAGTATTGCAAATAATATGAAGAAGAAGAAATACTCTATGTTTATGGAGGCCTACCAAGAGATGAATATGATGAATTATATTGTCCATAATATAGAGAAGATATCATATATTATTTTCCAACGGTTAATAAATACTTGACAAAGATGATAGAAGCATGTGAAAACATGCCTTGCTGCTACCAAGAGTATCTAGCTTTGGGTAAGAAGATTTGTGCATACATTTCTTTCAAAGATATATTTATTGCAAGTATGGATTCTGGCCCAAGAATGTTGATGATAATTCTTTCAATAGAAACAAATAATCCATAGAGGAACCAAGTTGTTCCTATTCTCTGAGTAAAGAAGAAGGAAGAGGAGCCAAAGGTGAAGATTCATCAAAGCCATATGCATGTTCAAGTAGTACGATATTTTTTGGTTTTTCTTCAAACAGAGGTTCTAAAAGTTGTGACATGCGTATCATTCAAGATAGAGAAGTCCCAATTTTCCTCGAGAAGAATAGAAGTAAAGTATAGGCAAAGATTCCTAAGGTGGAGTGTAAGTCACTACAAGGTGACTGCATGGGAGAAGAAAGTGAAGATGGATGCACTTCCAACTTCTTTGTGGGTGGTCTCCAAATCACTGCTAAGGATGTTGGTTCATGTAAGGGTGGTGAGACATATTTTGGATCAGATCCAAAATAATATTATAATTCAAATTTATAGCCACCTCTTGAGCTTCATAATGAAGAAGAAGACAAGGCCACACCAGTTGGGTGTGAGCCATAGAATTTGGTGGAAGAGCAGGACACCATAGTGTCCCTACATGAAGAGGATAATATCAAGAAAAAGTATGATAATATTTCTGGTTTTTGCAGCAACTATGTCTATTTACAGCCACATGATCCATTGGAGGATGAAAAGAATTCACTTGCTTATGAGGGCTGCAAAATGAAGGACAACTGTGAGGGAGATGAATTCACTTCTAGTTTCTTTGTTGGTGATCGCAAAATCATTGCAAAGGATGATGATGTTGTCAATGGCGATAAGGAATCTTTTGGATCATATCCAAAAGAATAACATAGATAATAGCTAGAGTCGTCATTTGAAATTCCTAATGAAGTGGAAGGAAATCGCTAATTAGTTGGGTGTGAGCTATATAATTTAAAGGAAGAAATCATGCAAAGGGATGTACACAATTCATATCTTTGTATTTTATTATGTCACAATGAGGATATGTTTGACATGAATGAGCATCCAAATCCCACTATCACCATTGTGGAGAGATATGAACCCTCTAGTCTTGCAGGGGGGAAAGCAGAAACAAATATTCATGAAGAGAATTGCAAGTCACTACAAGGTAATTGCAGTAAAAAAGAAGAGGATACTTTTCCTCAAGAACTCCACTCATTTTCCTGGCCTTTGAATTTGGATAAAAATACGATTCAAGAGGCCTTACACCTTCTCCATGACACACATGCTTCAGTGTCACACCATTGTTGGATATCTGCATCATTGGAAGATCAATCTTCTCTTGAAGCCAGGGAGGAGATTTAGAAGGCATTGTCTACAATCCAAGGTGATCTTCTTACAATTTCTTTCTGAGAGAGATTAAATTATTTGAGCTTGTTGAGGTTTTTCATGGAGCATCCTTGAAGGATAAAGAAGATATTTTTCGATCTCACACAAGTTTTGATGACCACCCAAGATTCCTTGAAGAGCACTCAATGTGCACTCCAAGAGTCCACGATGGAGATAGAGCAACTTCATGAGAAATTGCAAAGATCACACCTTCCCTCATACACACCATTCAACCATCCTCACAAGGATTATTGCATTATTTACCATATGGAGGAACCTCATGATATGGTGGATCATGAGATGCATTCAGTTTTGCATGTGCTTGAGGACTGTGCAAACAAGCTTGATGAGAACCAAGCACTTGATCTTTCTCAGAGAAAACTTGATTTTTTTTCTAGAGAGAGTCTCTTCTCCATGGAAGAGTCAGATGAGCTCACCTTTGTTTCATAATCCAATGATGAAGAATATCCATCCATTATATTAATGGATGAGTATTGCAGAGAGTTGGTTCACAGTTCTTCACCTCACACTTCTATTTCAACTACATTAGGTGGGGATGAAAATTGGGTGAAGGGATTTTCCTTGTTGGTGCCACATGAAGAGAAAAACACTTCCATAGGTGTTCATGATGACTTCATGAATGCACCATTCCCTTCCTAGCAACAACATAGGAATCCACTTGCATTCTTTGATGCCTCTTTCATTCACTTGCACCCTTTAAGTAGACCTAGTGGCAAAGAGTTGAGCCATTGGAGTTGTGCACTAGTTACCAACTTAGGAGATCATAAGATTTCTCTAGATGAGGAAGAATCATGGATGAATAAGCATAGGCACATATTTCTTCCATTTGATGCCATTCATCCACACATGGATTGGGTGGAAGATTACATGTCACACATGGAGTCTTCTTGCAGAAATATTTATGCTCATGATCAGTGAAAGGCATCTAAGAAAGAAAACTACCAAGAGAAGTTGTTGAGACATATATCTTGAACAAGGTGGCCTATGTGGAGGAAATCCATACATTTGGATGGATTCTTGCACCCTTTAACCAATGGCAGAGAGTTGAACCATTGGATGTTTTCACCTAGGGAAGCACTTTTCTTTCTACCTGGTTTGGTTGGATGGAATGTCCTTCCACTCCCTTCCTGGATAAAAAGACACATGATTGAGATGTGTGCCCTGGAGGGTAAAAATTTTGATTACATCAATCGAAGTTCCTTAGAAACATAAAAAAAAAATTGTGAGTAGTGGCATGAGCATGTATGGATGCTATATAATGCTCTCAGTATACATGGAGGGACGTGGGATAACCACCGATGTCTTCATAGTATCATTTATGTGGGTTCTAGCGCTAGCTTGCACATGGATTTTCATACTTTGGAGAGGCTCAATATGATTTGGACCCGCATTGAGAAGTTCCATGCTTGGTGGGAGAGTCTCAAAGATGTTTAGTTGGGCATCGGGAGTGACCAATTGCCAATGTGGTGGTATGATTTTCACTTCCTCATTTTCATCCTCTGTGATGATGAATCTTTATTGTTGTTACTGATGTTTGGGAGGATGCAATTGAAACATTGGAACCCTGGAATTTCTTGGAACAACAACTTTCCAAAACTGGTAGGAACATTTGGATCCTTTTAGATGAGGTAGTGGGATCTAGGCATTCTACTCAGTTATCTTAAGTAGATGAAAAATTTGTGGAAGAAGGGTTAGTCATTAGGGGAATGACTATAATCAAACTAGTCCAGTGGAAAGGGTTTCCCAGTGAAGACGCCACTTGGTAACGTGAACACATTTTGTAGTACCCTAGATTGCTTCTGTTGCTTGAGGACAAACAGACTTGGGAGGGGAGGACTCTAATGTCCCTTCCTTGAAGGACAATAAAAGTGTTGAACTTGTGAATGCCTAGGGGTTTAAAATGAATTAAATGAACTCTGCCTAGGGAATCTTAATTAATTAAAAGTATGGAGGCATGTATTAGATTACTTTCTAAATTCTGGTTATTTGTATGTATTATTTAACTAGTATGAAAAATAATCACATGTGGGGATTATTTGTCAAGACAGGAGGGTGCACTAGGAAAGAAAACTTTCCTAGGATGAAAAATAACAACTGTACAAAAAAATGGCAAAAGCAAAGGAAAAGTAAGGTAGTTTTAAAAGAAGGAAAGTACATAAAAAGCAGTTAGTCACAAATAATGAAACTTTTGGTCAAGGAAGGTGCAATTTCCAATTTGGTGAAATGATGCAAGCAAGGAAACATCACCAGTCATAAAGGAGACAAATTTTTCTCAAGGAGGGAACAATTTCGACTTTGGGTTGAGTGATGCAAGCGAGGAAACATCATCTAAAGGCTTAACTTGCTAATTTCCTCAAGGAGGGCACATTCATGGCTTAGGGTTAGGGTTTGCAAGTGGGTAACTTGACCAACATGTGGATGATTTGCTCAACAAGTCAATCAGTCTATAAAAGAATGCTTCCAACTCCATTTCACAACTTTTGATCATTATTCTTTTGATGTTGAGTGAAGAATAGATTCTTGTCTAAGTGATGTGCCTCAGTTATCTTAGGTGATGCACCCTAAGCCTTCCTAGTCTCTTCTATCTTCTCTTCTATTCTTCCATAGAGAGCCAAGGAGAAGCCATTGAATAAAAAGATAAATATTATAGATCATCCTTCAGCCTTGGAAATCGAGCTCCAATGAAGGATCCTTCACTTATGCTCTCAGGATTGTGAGATTGGTGCCGAGTGTTTGTTTCAAGCCTCAGAACTTTAGTTTTGGGAACCATTGAGGGATATCATCTCCTCCAAGATTTTTTTGAGATTCTTGTCTTCTTATCATCTTTCTTATCTCTAATATACAATAATATTTCTTCTCAAGGATTTCATATTTCCAAATTTTATGTGAGAGAGGCATTTCTATGTTGATTTAATGAGCCTTTTATAATTTTTCTTGTACTGACAGTGATCCCATGGAAAAAATAATGATATACAAGTTTTATTCTATTAAATGTGGTATTATACACCTCTAATATTAATTATTTTCATATCTTATAAGTTACATTAGTAAAACTTACCTTGCTTCCTTACCTATGCTCATTAGCTAGTTATATTTGACTAGTTTTACGGTTTCTAATGCCATGAGAGTTATGTATGATTAAATTTCACTATGTAGGTTTATGTAGGTCATAAAATCACCCCAAAACCCAAAAAAACTCACAGAACCTGATTTATTTAAGGTTGTACAGTGCTTGTGAAGCCTCCCTTACGCAGGCAATCTCTAGTCCAAATTCCTAGTTTTTTCCCAAACACCCTCAAACCATTCCAAAATTTCATGGAAATATTATTAAACTAATTAGATGGATATTTTATTCCTAAACATATAATTATAACTTCCATAATATTTCCTTATCCTTGGTTACTTGGAATTGACTATAAATATTTCAGTTTGCATTGGTTGGAACATGCAAATGTCTAGTAGTAGACTTCAGCGTGAATGATGCTTGAAACCTAAAAGGGACCAACATATAGGTTCTTAGGGATCTGAAATTAAACTCTCCAAACCTGTCTTTTGATTTCTCCCATTAACCCTGTGCAATCCCAGTACAATTCCCGATATTTACTAAGAAATTTTCCCACTTGTCAACTAGTTCTCTGATTTTGTTTATCATAGAAGTAAGAGTTAATATTTAAGATATGATTCATATCAAGGATATTACACCAGGTAGAAGCATCCACATGTTTCTTTTTGTAACCTTCTGACTTTCTAGGTTAAAATCCACTATCCATCTTCAAAGAAAAGTACAAGCAAGCAAGTCTACCACTAGAGAAATGTAGGAAGTACATATATAAATGTGCCCCATAGGGAAAACCTATTTCATCCTACTTAATTATTGTAAAAGGAAATGGATAAAACAACAGGAAAATGATTATGTTATGGTTTAATGGAAAATGGTGAAAAGGGAATAAACGTTAAGAAAAAAGTTGTTCACTTTGGAGAAGAATTAGGAGGATGAAATCAAAGAATCCACACAAATGGGTGAGGAAGAACTTATGAACCAAATAGATCAAGGAAAATATGTAGAAATGTTGCACAATATATATTTAGACAAGTGTGAAATATCAGTTCATGCACTGGTGGGTGTGTTAGGACCTTAAAACCTTAAGATTGCAAGATACTTAATTAAGAAGTAAAGAGTTATAGTACTTATCAATTCAAGTAGTAAACATAACTTCATTGACAAAATATTAGTAGAGCACCTCAATTGTTTTGTGTATCCCATGAAAAATTTTCAAGTGTTGGATTCTAATGGGGAAAGTATTGATTGTGGAGAGAAATTCAATAACATTAAAATTTGTATAGGAGACAATAATTTATCAAGCCCCATGTATACCATTCCCACTAGAGAAGTATATTTTGTTATAGGGATTCAATGGTTGAGAACCTTGGGTGTGATTTTTACTAACTAGAGATTTGAATTGGAAGGGATTCAATATTGGATCAAAGAGATAAAATCTCCAACACATCAACTCTCATAGAATGGAAAATATCTTGAAAAAGGGTTGAACTAAAGTTATTTCTAGAATTTATTATATGGAAGCGATGCATGAAGATGAAAATATTCTAGATGACCTAAAATATATGTTGGGAAATCACCATAGAGTATTCTAATATATTCCTAAAATCTTACCTCCATTTAAAGATCATTAGCATAAAATTTAATTTGTACCTAGAAGTACTCCTATTAAAAATCCTTATAGATACCCACATCAATAGAAAGGGAGATTGAGAAAATAGTACAATACATGTTGGATGCATGTATTATTCAATCAAATAGAAGCTCCTTTTTAACATAAATAGTGATGATGAGAATAAAACATAATGTTTGGAGGACGTGTCCAGATTACATAGATCTAAACAAAATGATCATCAAAGATAAATTCCCTATTTCAAATATTGACGATCTATTAGATAAGCTTCATGGTGTATGGCTTGTTTCACAAAGTTATATCTTAAATAAGGATACCACCAAATAATATTAAGAGAAAAAGTCATTCCCAAAACAACTTTTAGATCACATGAAGGGAACTATAATGTATTGGTGATGCCTCTTGGATTGACTAATGTTCCTATTTTTCAAATCCTTATGAACACAAAATTTTAGTCTCATCTTAGGATGTTTGATTTTGCTTAATTTGATGATATACTTATTTATGGAAAATCACTAGAATAAAAAATTAAACATGTGGATTAAGCCCTATAATTTTTTCACAACAATGAATTGTATGCAAAAAGTTCCAAATGTTCTTTTGGGAAACAAGAAGTAGAGTAATTGGGTTATACTGTTTCAAGGGAATGGGTCAAAGTGGACTTTAAAAGATCCAAGCTATCACAAAATGACCCATTCCTAAGAACATCAAGAGCCTTAGAGAAATTTTGGGTCTTATAATATATTGTAGGAAATTTGTTAAGAATTTTGTCCACTTTACATGCCCATTCATAACTCTCTTGAAGAAAAAACCATTTGCTTGTAATGAAGAGGTAGCCTTGTAATTCTCATTCTGAAAGGATGTTGTGTCTTGTACAGTAGCATTAGAAACACTTGATTTTGGTAAAACATTCATAGTTGAATGTGATGGATTAGGACAAGGAATTGAAGTAGTATTGATGCAAGAAACAAGACCATTCACATTTGAAAGTGAACAATTCAAGGGTAAAGACTTGGTGAAATCTACATATGAAAAAGAAATGGCATCAATTTTACATGCAGTAAAACTAGCAACAATATCTTATGGGGAGGTAGTTTGAAGTCAAGATAGATCATGATAGCCTAAAGTTCCTTTTGGAGAAAATAATTTCATTAGAAGAGAAACATAAGTGGGTAGCAAAAACACAAGGGTTTGATTTTGAAGTTATCTCAAGAAACAGAAGGACAATGTGGTATCAAATTCCCTTTCCAGAATAGAAGAAGCCTCAAATTTATATTCCCTTACATCTTATTTCTTATGTGGTTTGAAGAAGCTCAATATGAATGAGAAAAATACAATAGTACTAGTAAAAAAAATATTATGCATAAAAGAAGGGTAGACCTTTTTGGAACATTGGGAGTGGAAGGGAGATATCCTCTGGTACAAAGTTAGACTATTTTTTAAGCCCTCAATCAAATTTGAAACACATAATATTAATGGATTATGATAACTCTTCAATGGAAGGACATTTAATTCATATCAAAGGATCAAAATATTTTTTTGGAGAATGAATGAATAAATATATTAAAAATTTTGTAAGAGAAATTTTGTCAAGGATTCCAAAGAAATAAAGGAGAGATATTCAATCTGATATGGTTAAATCAACCTTTACATATACCTAATAAAATATGAGACAAGATATCAATTGTCTTCATTACAATTTTACCAAAATTAGAATGTAATGATGCATTTTTTGTGGTCGTTGATAGACTTACAAAATATGCACATTTTTGTGGTATTCAAGGTACATATATTGCAAGTCAAATGGAAGAAGTGTTCATGAAGAAAATTCATAGACTTCATGGATTTCCTAAAGTAATAGTAAGTGTTAGAGATCCAAAATTATCATGATTGTTTTGGGAAGAGTTATGGAAGATAAGGGGAACAACACTAGCTTTGATTTTAATATATCATCCAAAAATATATGGTCAAATATAATAAATGTTTAGAGGGTTATATTTGTTATTATTCTTCAAATAAACAATTTAAATGGTTCAAGTGGATTCCTCTAACCAAATGGTGGTATAATATCACCAATCAAAGATATACTAAGATGTCTCTGTTTGAATATATTCATAGTTATCTAACTCATAGTATCACATCCTTTATGTAGGATTGTTCCAAGGTATAGGAAATAGAGTCACAAATGGAAAATACCAAATAATTTTTTTCAAGTTCTTAATAAAAACATTCAAGTTTCCTAGAACTGGATGAATAAGCAAGAACTGGATGAATAAGCAAGTAGATCAATATCAAGGTGAAATAAAATTTTAGGAGGGTGATTGTGTATATTTAAGACTACAACTTTTAGAAGCAATATAGTCTTAAACAACAAAAAAATCAGAAACTAGTTCCGAAATTTTATGGACCCTACAATATGCTTCTCAATATTGGAGATTTGGATTATGAGTTAGTGTATTGTACTCGACCCCAAAATGCAACAACAAGTTTGAATACACCAAAATAATAACAAAGGAAAGGATGATTCAAGTGAATGCATGGTAGAAAAAGGGTTTATTTAATGCTAGGTCAGCATGCCAACAAGTCAATAAAATAAAATCACTCAGCCATTAAAACAAATGTGACACTTCCAATGAATTTTTTTCCCAAATGCACATGTGATGCAGGGTATTTGTAGCATGGGAGCAACTAGGTCTAAGTAAACAATTCACATGTAATTAAACCTTGATATAACATCTACAGGTTGCCACCCACAACCATTAAACCACGCAGTAAAATTAGAACTACAGATGCTAACAAAATTAGTTTATACGACTCTAAACAATTTAGAATTATGACACTAAATAAATCATATTTACAACATTACAACATTAGATAAATCATATTTACAACATTAAATAAATCGGATTTATGATGCCATTATATAGTCATTTAAACATATACAATATCAGATCCATAGGTTGTCATCTATGTCCATATAAGCAACATAAAAAACATATCTACTGGCTACAACAAACAATATATAAAAATATAATTATACATGCTACCATCTATATCCAAACAACAACAATAAAAGAAGTTATATTATGCAAGAAGATCAAACATCAAACACCTAACATAAAAGGACTTGATCAGCCTCCAAGGGCGCATAATCATTTGAGTACATAGTAAATATAAAATAAATAGATATCTCAAATACAAACAACTAGCTTCTACTGGACAATGTTCCAGCTAGCCAGGACATCACCATCCACCTTCAATATTCACAAGACTAGATCAGAGAAAAGTAGCGTCCCTCGAGACACTTCTATGTTCAAGAGGAAATACAACTAGAATTCACACGAGTATAGATCAGTCTTCAATCCCCATTACAGGGTCTTCAATTATTCCTGTAATACAAAAGGGTCATGCAACTGTGTGCCAAAGATAAATTTACAAGCATTCAAATTGCATGATAGGATAGGTCTAAAAAACAAGAAGAAATAGCGAATTCCAATTTGAATCCATTCACAACAATTTAAATCCTCTAGACGAGGCTAACTTAGTTTCATTGGTAAGCAACTCAAATTCACTAAGGAATGTACCAAATCACTGGATGACCATTTGATTTCTCATGAGAGAAACTCAAATCCACTATGGATAACTCGAATTCACTTGAGGGTCTCACCAAATCACTAGATGGCCATTCGAGTTCTCATGAGAGCAACTTGAATCCACTAAGACTAAATTGAGTTCACTTGAGGGATTCACCAAATCACTCGAAGGCCATTCAAATTCTCATGAGAGAAACTTGAATCTACTAAGGATAACTCAAATTCACTAACAACTACTCCAACTTACTGGAGTTACTAAATACAACTCGAATTCCAAGAAGAGGTAACTTGAATTCACTGACAGTTCCTCCAAATCATTGAAGTTACTAGAGACAACTCAAAGTCCAAGATATGTAATTTGAATTCACTGATAGTTACTCCAAATCACTGGAGTCACTAGAGACAAATCAAGTTCCAAGAAGGGTAAATCAAATTAACTAGAAAATCACTCCAAATTAGAGTGGGAGTTACAAAAATCAAGTACACAGGATAAATTAGTCAGAGAGGCCACATAAGGTAAGAGAGATGAGAGGGTGGATCACATTAACATCAAGTAATGTGCAATAGAATCTCCATAGTAAAAAAATAATCAAAATCAGGGATCAAATAGTAAGTTTAGGTAGAGTAGCAACTTCTAGTCCCCAACCCCCTCACATGTGGAATCTTGACTCCCCATTCTCGTTAGTTGTCCTTGTTGAAGGTAGTTATATATTAAATAATAAAATAATAGATTAAATAATGTTTGAATACTAATGTTCATGCACATAGTTACACAATAATAACAAATAACCACATCACATATGTTTTAGGATTACAATCAGGGCATTGTAGTTAGATTTTCGTTATTTTGGCATTCAGAAGGCTTTTCATGTATCTTGCCTAAAAAAGGTTATGGGATTGCAAATAGAACTTTAATAATTAGATGAAGGGAAGTTGATTCTTGAAATAGTTTTTTTTATTGATTGTTGTCATTTATTTCTTATGAATAGTACCATCATGGAGTAATATACCTTTAGAACAAGCTACATGGGAAAATGAGATATTCATGTTTTAAAAAGGGAAGTTATGTTAAGTCCCTAATAATTATTTATTATTAATATATTAGTTATGGTTAAGTAAACTTAGAGGTATTTTACACCATTATCATTTAATCTTCTATTTATAAAAATGATATATATTTGTATAGTCATCTCATTTGGTCTTATGCATTGGATATATTGTAAAACGAGGTTGCCACTTGAAGATGCTTATTATTCATTGACTCTTTATCACTCTCAAAGTGTGGAGATACTCTTTTTTTTTGCTATCTAGGGAGATTGATTAATAATATGTGGGATCAAGTAGATTATCAAATGCTTATGATGACATGCACTTCAAAAGATATTGATCTAGGGAAAATAAACTAAAGTGGAGCTTTATGGGCTATGTTTTAGAATTTTTTATATCATTGGAATGCATAAGATTATAGAATTAAAAGAATTTTAGATATGAGTATATATAAGATAATTTTGTGGAGTTGGCAAAGGATTTTACCATTACAGAAAATTGGAGGTAAGGACTATAGACTAAATACTATAGAGAGACGGTAACTAGTATATGGAATTTGAGCAAATTTTTGTTTCTAGGAAGATGGAGAAAGGAAAATTTAGCTCTAGGATCAATTAGTATTGGAGCGTAAGGATAATTATACAATTCATAATAACAATGGCAGGTAGGAGCACAACGAGTAATAAATGTCAAAAGAGAAATCAAGAGGGGTGAATACCCCCATTTTGGAGGTGAAAAACTCCATTTGTTCAGATGAGAGTCTTCATGCATGGGTGTATGCACACAAGGTTGAACATATTAAAGGATCTGTTGAGTAAGTGCAATTGGTAGATTTTGAGATCCACAACTGGATTGTGTTTCCTAAGTTTCCATCGGACCAATATTTGTAATTGAGGAGGATAAAGATTAAGATGTTTATATTGTTCAAGCCCTTGGTCAAATCCAATAATACAATCTTATTGCATGTCCTAGTATTTGGAAACTCACTAATTGTGAGAAAGTATGTTAGACTACAGTTATCACAAGCCAATTATGGAGGGCTTTGGCTAGATAAGAAAGTCCATCAATGCAAAGAATGTGCATACCATTACAGGGTTACTATAAGATGGGAAGGATGTCATGTTTGTGTTCTTGGTTTGTGCTATATCATTGAAATTTGGAGTTGTTGCATAGGAGAAATTGGATTTATGTCTAAAATATGATGTGAATCCTAAGAACCAGGAACTTAAGAGAGTTTCCAAGCCCGCAACACATTTTTGAAGAATAGATGCAAAATCCAACTTGGGGACAAGTTGGAAGGTGTGCTCAAGAACTTGTTGTGCATGATTGTGTTTAAGTACTAGTGCAAAGAAGAGTTTAGAAAAAAAGAAAAAAAAGAGGAAATATTGGCTATATGATTTCGTTGAGGCCTAAGTACTCGAGGATAGATAGTCATCTTATTCATCCTTTGTCCCTAATATATTTAACCCTCTATGCATGTCCCTAAAGGCATATACCCTTTTGTAAGAGTGGATTAATGGTTACATCCTTTTTTAATATAATTGAGAATATTCTTCTACCACTCCAAATGCCTACATATATAAAAGTTATAATAGAGTGTGATTGTTAGTATAAGAGTTCAGAGTTAGTTGTTTAGTTCTATATCATGAGCTCTATGCATGACCCATTATATATTGATTGATATGCCAATATAATAGAGGCCATTCTTATTAATATGTTTGTATTCATGTTATATATTGATTATTTGTATGTTGTTATACTTGATATGCATATTGTTACTTCAATTAGCTTGAATGAATGTGGCTAAAGGATATGTAATGGAATGCACACTAAGTCTTTCATATGCTACACCTTAATCATATGGTAACTATCTTATGTGTTTCAGGTGAGTCTTCCTTCCTTCTAGAAGATTGAATATGTCAATGCCCTAGATTGCATCGAGTCTAACTCTATTGGACACCTTCAATGGTCCACCCTACGCTTTTCATAGATCCAAAATTATGAATTTATTATGAAATTTATTACATAATTGTAACATATATTTAGTTATACTACAACATACCCCTTCTAAGAGCATTTTGGTGTTAAATCATGGAAATAGGTGTTGCTGTTTATTTGTATCCATCATGTTTCTTCCTTCAACAAGATTTTCCTTTTGTTGATACACTTTTGGAAGTGTCCTAGGGTTGAGGAAACAAGATGTTATGATCTTCAATATTTTCTACAAAATTATCACATGATAAAACAATCAATTCATCCCAAGTTGATTGTTCTTGAATTGTTTGATTGTCATGGTCTTTAATGGACCTTCTTTTCTTGTGACTCAAAATAAGTTGTTAAATGTGACTCCAAGTTTATTTAGAACTATGGCTCTTTAGAGGGTAAGAAAATGTTGGTTTTTTCAAAGTAATGTTGACATCAATAAGTTGGTTTAATGATACTTTGAATCTTATAGTAAAGATGGTGATAAAACATCCTTACAATTTGGTTCTTACCTTCAGTTTTAAAGCACTTGTGATTTGTTACCTTTGGTGATTAGTTAGTTGATGAAAGTTCATTACTGGTGATATTTTCATAGTTGGTCTTGATTGAATTTGTATAAGTTTTGTTTTCCATAGTCTGGACCTTGATTAAAAGTATCATATATCCATCTCAATTAGTTAATATTTCTTGGTCATACATTGGATTTAATATGTCTTCTAAAATTTTAATTTCACAATTCTTTAAGCAAGATTTGACTTTAATTTTTTTAATATGTTATTTTCTTGTCCTTATCTCCCAAGAGATATTAATTTTTTGTTAATTTTAGATCTCTTATTTATAAATAAATATTTTTTTAACAAAAAATACTATTTTTCAATCTTAATTCATACATTTTACAAGCATTCAATGATTCTAGTTGCAATTGTTCATATAAACTCATGTAGTGATCATAAATACTTTTAGTTGCATCTATTCTTTGCATTTCTGAAAATATCAATGATAGGCTCATTATAACTTTAACACTGTCATGTATTAAACTTTGTTATTATGTAACCTTAAAATTGGATTTACAAAAATAATTTATAGTAATTTTTAAACAATGTTAATTGGGTTTAGTTCAATGGTTGCGAGGAGGAATCTTACAGTCCCTATTCATATTAAAATCTCACAAGCATATGTAAACAATTAAATGATTACACTCTTAACCGACACTCCATTTTTGTACTCCAGGGAAACCACAAGCGCATTGTGATTGAAATTCAATTAATCGCCAATTGTTACCAAAGGATAAAGAAAATAATGAGTAGGACATAATATAATGATGAAGGAGAGAGAAAACAAGTCGTTTCCATTATGCATGAAGACGAGTCGTAGGATATCATTAAACATTTCAGAGAAGCTTCCGAACCTGTAACTCTTTGAAGAAGTTATATCAATATCTTAATAAATATATCAAAATATATATATATATATATATCTATCTTAATAAAAATGTTTTAATAATTCTAAAATTAATTAGTTAATACTTTAACTTTCTTTGAAAAATGATATACTAAACCTTAATGATAACAATCATAAACATGAAAAATAACATACCAATGAGTAGCAATCATTATCATTACCATAAAAACAAGTTTCAAGTGCATTACTCATTAAAAATAGCGATATTATTTATCCTTTCCTTTGTGCTTAGTATCTCTAACCCTGTGGGACTTCTCTAACTCATAAAAAAAAGTTTCAACTACATTACTCATTAAAAATAACCATACCATTTTTCCTATCCTTTGTGTCTAGTATCTCTCCACCCTCTACCACTTCTCTGTAACTATATCTCTACACCCTCTACACTTCTTTGAAGGAAAACACCCTTATGTAAGGGTAGGTTATAACTTCTTTATCTCCTAATAAAATTGTGAATCTTCTTTAACCACTTTAAATGCTTATGTATATAAATGTTATAATAAAGTGTGATTGTTAGTAAGGAAAATATGTTATAACACACCTCAAAATTCGTAAAAATAATTAAAAAATTACATGCATTGATTAGCAGTACTTAACAAGGAGTTTACTCATGTTCTAAGTTATTTATGCTTATGCAAGTTAATTAATCTTCCTGTTCTGCTTATTATGCTAGACTTCGTCGGCTGAGGCAATGGCCATCTCCTTCCACTACGCTCAGCTACACTCACAGGTGATGTTTTCAGTTTTCTTGCTTTTAATTTAATAGTATTACTAGGGCCTTATTAGCCCTAAGGATTGGGAGACTATCCATAGTCTTGATCCCATCCATTATGTAATTAAGGTTGCCAAAAGTGGTTTAAAGGCCATAGGCCTTACCATAGCCTAAGCTCATGGTATGTTTGTGATCACTCCATCCTAAGTGCAATGGTATGAGGTTTGTAAGGCATGTGGTATTTACCACAGTGTAAAACCTTCATTGATAAAATGTAAAGGATAAAAATACAATACAATGTGTTTTTGGCATATTATAATGAGTAAGGGGTTGGCATGGTCTATGCCATGGTTGATGCAATGTATTATGGTTTGTTGTGTTAATGTTTTATTCTATGGTTCGAGCTTGATGTCGATACGTCGAAAGCAATGATTAAGGACTATAATTTTCTTGGCTGCAATTTAATATGTGGTACCTTGGTTGACTTAAATGATTTGTCATGGTTGGGAGTTGACAGAGAAACCAAGTCCCTTGAGCTGGCTCGAGAGTGAATCTCGGCCTTACACCTATATGGTGAGATTGCAAGGGTTTTTATTATGTCACTTTTGCTTGTTTGAACCTGTCATTAATGCAAATCGATCGTTAGTCTGTAAAATACAAGAGCCAACACTGTGCTCTGTCAATGGCGATGGTGTTAGGGTTTTCTGGTGTAGATTTGTTGCCAAAATGTTAATGGCATTGTGCCTGTTTTTCGTTTTCCAAGGGTTTCCTGGATTCCATGACTTCTACAACAGTATGCAACATGTTGTTCGTGCTTCCATGACCCTGCCAACAAATTTGACTGGGTACACTGCCATGCTTAATAGGTAGCATCTTTAGAACTCTGTAACTTTCTTTGGTGAATTCATTCGTTTACAACATAAAATGATAGTACATTATCATTTTGCAGGAAGAGGAGGGATAAGGGTAACTCCGAAGGAGTTGACCCCTGTCCCTCTCTACAACTCGTCAAGGTAAGATTATAAGGTTTATAAAACTTGTTTCAATTTTTCTTTTTTGGTTATTTATCTGATTCTGACTGTGACAAAAATATTGCAGGTGGAGGGCGCTGGAGATGGAGGCGACAAGGTCACCTCCTCCCAATCCTGTGTCTTCGGATGCCTCAGGTAAACCCAAGTAACCCTAACTCTGTGATTTTCTTTCATACCAAGGTTCTGTAGCAATCTGTAGCTTAAAGTGTTCTTATTTGTGTTGTTGCAGGTACCTAAACCTAAGCGTGGAGGAGCCAAAAGGAGAGGAATCCAACTCTACATAAGATAAGTTTATTTTGTTTAAACCTCAGAGGGTTTACCCTCTATTTTACATAAGGATTTACGGCCTTGTTTCTTTGTAAGGGTTTAAGTATAATAGTTTTACATTCTTGTACGGATTGCAATGATACTATGGGTGCCATCGTGGATGGTCTCAGCCCCCTCCTCGCTGGTTTGGTTATTGGTATTAAAATTGAGCTCACAGGAGTCTATGGACCAAGACAAAACTTACAGAAGATTCCACAAACAAATTTACTCAGAATATGATTTGAAACAGTGCAAATAATGAGTTGCAGTTGTATATGCTTTCATTAATAAAAAGGTAAAATGGATACAATTTGGATGATGTTTAAAATGTAATACACTGGAATTAATAGCCATACAATTCAAATCCATGAGAGGAAATTCGAATTGATTAACTCAATCTGATTGCATGGATAATTGGACATGTCTAAATCACTACCGGAGCTTAACTAGCTATCTCCAGTTATCTAATTCAGTCTCTCAATCAGTTATAATTAGTTAAACTAGTCTAACTGTTGTGGAAGGTGAGAAAAGGCACCTTCCCACCTGCAGCTATGCAAAGACTGGTGCTAATTGAGCTGGATGACATCTAACTATATGTAATTAACTCATAACTAGGCTTGACTAGTCACCAACTGCCAACAACTAAAGGAGGTTGGTGTCGGCACTCCCAGTGGCTCCTAAATTGTAGGGATTGGTCTAGGAGGTGCCTATAAAACTGATGCATGTAAGTGCAGTGAGTGGAAGTTAGCCTCAATTCCCCACACTCTAGTGACTGGTACATGTGGCCCCATTAGGCCAAGTGGACCCAATGGTATTAGTGACTCAATAATGACTAAATGACTCCTAAGTTAGGCTAAATTGACCAGTTTGGACAAGGGAGGATTATAATTCTAACACCCCCCTGGATGCTAACTTGGACAACTACGGGCCCTAGTAACTAAGACCAAAGGTCACCCATTACAGTTAAAATGAAAAAAGTAAATTCTTAAGACAACCAAGGAAATGGGGAAAAACCTCATGGGAAAAATATCCCCCCTCAAACTAAGCAGGTAGAATAAGGATCAAGCTTGTTCTTCTGTGCATAGGTATCCTGGGGCTTGGCATGTGAAATTTTCCATCCAAACTAAATTATTATTTCTAGAGGAATATTCCTCTTTGGAAGAAGAAGAATATGCTCAACTAAATCAGAAATATAGACAACTGCTGGATGAAAACTGGACCCATGTAGAGCAACTGAAATCAACTGATTAGAGCACAAAAGTGCTTAAGAATTCGAACCATTTGAGGAAAACCCAAGAAACTGATATATTGCATCCTTGCACATCAAACCATGTCATGTAGTGTCAACTCCAAGTGTTAGGACCAAGTGTCCAGGAGAATGCAAAATGTCTCCATCTTCACCAGTTCTATGAGGAGATGAGCATGGGATCAAATACAAAGGTATAGAAGCCCCGGGACTGTGGAGAGTGAATGCTTAAGCTCCATAATATGATATAGCTTCAGAATTGAAAAATGAATCACAAAATACTTTATCAACAACCTCATAAGAAGAAACTAACATCAGATCTCTAGTAGCAAACTTGAAGAAGACTTATGGTACTTGATTTGTCACAGCAAAATTGATGAGACCAGCTACAAGCATGACTGAAGGCTCTTGGAACTTAAAATTAGAACCAAATATTATCATATAATATCCAAATAATATCATATCAGATCCAAATAGGTTCATATCAGATCCAAAAGTGTGATCCACCGAGATGGTAGATGCACAGTTTTCTCCTTCTTCAAAATTATGAATATTGGTGCATGCAATATTTTAGGAATTTGCTGGAAGATATATATCAAGGAGAGTGAATAAATAACTCATACAATCTGATATTATTTCCAAAATATCCAATATATTACTTATATTCATACCATCATCAACATTAGAGGGAGAGAAATCAAATTCCTCTTCACTTTCCTGAAGCAATCACTGGCAAATTTTGTACAGAATTTAAAGGAGAATCACTGGAGAATGTTTGCATAGAAGTACAACAAAGTTTTCCTTCAATACCAGAGATTAGAATGTCTTCTTCTATATTATCCATATGAGAATATAATATATAAGATATCTCATAAACTTCTAGAGTAGCAGGAGAAGGAGTCACTCCAAGGAGACTTTCTTCAATTGGAATTGACTGTGAGGAAGATTCTGCTACTTCTTCATCTTGAACAACTTCATTAGAGAGAGTAGAGGCCGATACTTTTGAATAAAGTGCTCTTGTGGTGCTAGGTGTGATCTCCAAATTTCTATTATGATCCTCATTGTGCTTGTCAAAGGTTCTATTCAATTTTTTCCAGAGATCCTTTGGGTATTCAACAAAACCAATAGGGTAGTGCAAGCTTGGAGAAAGGGCCAAACATATCATTCCAAAATATCTATCACCATCATTTAGATGAGCATTGTCATCCTCATAAGACTCTTTACCAAGTCCAATAGCCACCTCATAGAGATCTTGTCTCTTTATAGATGAAATCATCTTCATCTTCCATTCTGAATATCTTGTGAATGGAGTAAGAAGAGGAACTGATAATTTCGAATCCATATGAAGTTGTACCTGTAATTACACCAAAAAAAACAAAGTAAGGTTGAACAACCTACACTTTTGGAGTTTGCATCACACTTGGCTTAGTCAATCAAGCAAGCTTGATCAAAAAGGTTGTGCTTCCAATAATTATATGCAAACTCTCCGCTTCTGGTGTATAGCTGGAATGTTTTTGAGTTTTTTGCTCAAATTGCTTCATAGATCTAGCTTGAAATCTGTAGAAGAAGAATTTCCTTGTCCTGTCGAGGATTTGATACCATATTAAAATGGAGCTCACATGAATCTATAGACCAAGACAAAACTTACAGAAGATTCCACAAGCAAATTTACTCAGAATATGATATCAAACAATGCAAATAATGAGTTGCAGATGTATACGCTTTCATTAATAAAAAACGAAAATGGATACAATCTGGATGATGTTTACAATGTAATACACTGGAATTAATAGCCATACAATTCGAATCCATGAGAGGAAATTTGAATTGATTAACTCAATCTGACTTCATGGATAACTGGACATGTCTAAATCACTATCAAAGCTTAACTAGCTATCTCCAGTTATCTAATTCAATCTCTAAACCAGTTATAATCAATTAAACTAGTCTAACTGATGTGGTATGTGAGAAAAGGATCCTTCCAACATGCAACCATGCAAATATTGGTGCTAACTGAACTAGAGGACATCTAACTGAATGTAACTGACTCATAACTAGGCTTGACTAGTCACTAACTGCCAACAACTGAAGGAGGTTGGTGCCAACACTCCCAGTGGCTCCTAAATTGTAGGGATTGGTCTAGGAGGCACCTAAATTGATGCATGCAAGTGCAGTTAGTGGCAGTTAGCCTCAATCTTTGTTCCCCACACTCTATTGACCGGTACATGTTGCCCCATTAGGCCAAGTGGACCCAATGGTACTAGTGAATCAATAATGACTAAATGACTCCTAAGTTAGGAAAAATTGACCAATTTGGACAAGGGAGGATTATAATTCTAACAATTGGAATTTAATTATGGTTAAAAACAGCATAGTGGAATCGATCAAAGATGGACATACATACACCCCTAGATGTGCATCTTGTTTAATCTTTGGTTTATAATGGCATCCATTTTCATAGGCTTATGGCCATGTATAAGGATTAATGAAAGTCATTTTAAAACTAGAACCCTACTCTCTATTTATAATACTAGTATGTAGAGTTGAATATTTTCTGATGATAATACCATCTTGTATGAGGGTTTTTCTGTTGGGTTATACTGCACTGGTTTTGACTCTTGTATGTGTATATTGTGTTGTTTAAGTGATTATTGTATATTTAAATGGATGACCCTTAGGGTATTTATTGCGAAAAATGTCCCGTATGTAATCTTTGGTTGGAGGCTGCCATCTTTGATGGTCTTACGACCATGCCTCTGTTTTAATGAGTTTCATTTTTATGAGTTAGATCTAGTTCCTTGAATAATGATGTTATTATTTTTTATATTACTGTAGACCCGTAAGAGGGTTTATAATGACTTAAGTAACTATGTTTTATTTGATGCTTATAGTATTTACCTATGTTTATAGTATAAGTATAAATATTAGTGTTTATATTAGTCACTAAACCGTATGAGGGTTTCGAATGGGTTTATTCTGCATTGTTTTTATTCTTGTATGCGTAGCTTGTGGAAATATTCCATAAACTAATGGAAGCCATGATCATGGGCTTACGACCATAGTTAATCCACTTGTTTATGCTTATGCGACTCCTTGAGTCATGCGACTTATGTGGGAAAGTTTTAAAGTAACAAATCATAGCTTAAAATAGATAGCATGCGATTTGATTTGTAGTTACACATGATCTTACTGTTACATTTTTAACATTTGGCAGTCATAATATAATGACACACTTGTATATATGATTTGTCATTTTGGTTACGACTGTTTACTTTGGATACGTAAAGGATTGTTTATATATTAATCATGTTTAACCTGTAGGTGATCATTCCTGTAATATATGTATTGTATAAGTATGTTGTAAAAGGTTTGTTCTATACATAATCATAGGACTCTTCGACTATAGAGGACTATAATAAATACATGAGGATTATTCCTATGTCTACCTCAATTTTGACTTATTTAGATTAATGCTAATAAAAAATGACAAGATTAAATCATCCTACATACTAGCATTTTAACTAATTACAGCCTAGGAAATTGTAGAGAAGAAACGAATACAGATATACATTAAAACTAAATCAATGTATTGTATGCATAAGTAATATACACAAAGAGATTGAAATGATAACATAAGAGGAAGAATACGGAACTGTGAACAATTTCTTCAAAATACATGCTAGATCTAGTCTTATACAGAGACCTCTCCATTAAATAAAATAATTGTGATTTAATTAACATGGAAATCTAACTGTAAGTAGTTTTCAATTGTAGGAATTAGGATAGAAAATCTGGCACCAATGTTGGGGAAAAATAGAGACGGAATAATCGTTCCACCCAACCAACTCCTAGAGAAGCCAAGTTACTTGCTCTAGAACCCCTGAGCCCGTTTGTTGAACCACAAGAGAAAAATCCTTCAATGTGCCATCTCTTGCATTCTCAGATTCAATCCCTGCCCAATGTTATCCTCCTGCTTGCTTATGGACATACTATTATATAGTATTTTATCTAGGGCTTGGTCATTTATGAGCCTCCTTCTCTTTAGCACTCACTAGGAGTTGTGAGATGAATTATGGGGATGATGCCTCATGCATCTTGAGTTCACACTTAGTGGCTTCAACCACTTGTATTTTCCTCTCGTGGGTCAGCAAACACTCTTAAACAACTATTCCATTCATGTATTCTTCAGTATATTTGTATTAATAAAGAATAATTCACTACAAATGTTTTATTTTTTACTTTCTGTCAAAAATATTTAAAATAATAAATAAAGTGTTTTCAGCAGAAATTAATAATAATTTATTAATTTTAGGTGCATTACATTTTAAGTGTTACAAGATTGGGAAAAATTATTGTTAAAACTTGTTCTAAAACCTTTGTAATCGGTAACACAGGTTTTAGCAAAGGTTCTAATAGACTTTCACTATAACTAAAACAATTTAGCAGTTGAAGGATCTACTAGAGGTTCTTTTGTCAACGCTTAAGAAAACAAGGTGTGTTGGTTGACAACTATTTAGTACAGACCAATGTATGTTATACATTAGAATGAATTGTTTCTCCAAGGACATAGGACAATAGATGTTATAAGGCCATTTTGAGAATCAGTGCTCCAAAATGAAAGTGAAGCACCATTGCACCCATACATCAAAGAGAAGCACTGATGTGCATATAGACTATAGGATCATTGGTGCATCGTTTCCTAAAAGAGAAGAACAAATGTAGACATAACTTATAGGTGCACCAACGTGCCCATGCATAAAATAAAAGCATTTGTGACCAAATAGCCTATAGGAGCATTAGTGCACCCATACCTAAAATATGAGTATTGGTGTAGCCACACAATGTGAAGCACTGATGACGATGCTCCAATATTAATGAGAGAATAAATGCTTAAACGATAAAATATAATACCAGTTATATCACATAATAAAACAGTTTTCAGTTTATTATCAAAAATATTTATAATTAATCATTTATTAATATTTTTAGTCAATTTTACAATTACTTTGTTTTATATTTAATAATTTTCATGATTGCTTAACATTAATTGATTAAATTTAATTAATAAATACATAACTATTAAAATGTAATGATAACATAAATTTTATTTTGAATATTTTATGTATTAGTTCTTACCCTTTTTTTAATTAATGAAAACAATAATTACTAAGAAATGAAATAATGAAGAGGGGAAAAGTCTATATGTGTGCAATACACTTTAGCTTTACTTACATTCATGGTTGTTTGTTTTGTATTCTCATGTAAAAACATCTCTTCTTCCCCTCCCCTTCTCTCATGTGAAATGTAAAAATGAAATAAAAAATCACTTTTTACTCTTTTTAAGAGTTATCTTTAGGTTTTTCCCAATTCATTTAGTATTTAAGAAAAGTGTGAATTATCATTTATAGCTTTATAGGAGAATTAGTGCACCGAGACCTAAAATAGGGGCACTCATATGTACATATCAAAGAGAGGCTCCAAGATCACTAGGGAAAACACTATTAAAACCTGATGAACTTGCAAATAAAGGGAGGTGAAAACACCTACGGATATGTACCCATGTAGCAAAAACTTATACCAATTAAGTTTGTCAAACTTGTCATCCATTCTCTCTCTCTATATGTTGATTTAAAACCTTAAAATATATCCACCATTAATCTATAAAATAGAGAGAAAAATCCCTCAAATCAACCAAAAAAAGGAAGAAAAGCTAGCAAAGAAATTAGGAACAATAATGAGAAATGGAAAACAAAATAAATGACATAAACAATGGGAATAAATTAAATAATAAAGAGAAAAAAAATGCTACTTTATAGAACCATCTCATCTTCCTCTTTTCTCTTGTATAACCACCTCATCTTCCTCTTTTCTCTTGTAGAGTCATGTAAAATGAAGAATTGAAATAAACCCTCATTTTTTCCTCTTTTTAAGATGAGTCATATTTAGTTTTTTCTGGCAGTAAGTTTAAAAATATATGAATTATTGTTCACTACATTGGTGTATTAGGAGGGTGCATTGAAGTATTAGGAGGACCAATGCACCCATACCTAAAGAGGAGCATCGATGCACCCATAACTTATAAGAATTCTGGTGGACTGAATACTTAAAGAAAAGTATCAATGTGCCCACACCAAAGATGAGCACTGATGCATCCACACCTTAAATATAGTCATGGATGCACACTTACCAAATAGGAGCATCAATACACCCTTACCAAAGAGGAGCATCGATGTCCTTTTTGATATTGGCACTCTAGTGCATACGACATTCTGTACTAGTGCTCTTAAGCCAATGTGAAGCACCGGTGCACTAGGACCAATGAGGACCACCATTGTATTTTGAGGTTGTTGACACTTTGGCATTCATTAATATAGAAACTTCGATGCACCTATACCATTGTGGACCATATGTGTGTTGTGCTTGTAGCCATGGAGCATTGATGCGTTTGAGATTAAATCGCATTGCTACACCATAATGGTTTAGGCACATGGACAAATAGATTCTATTAAAACATTCGATCACTATCCTATGCTAGAAACCTCGGTTATAAACAAAAATAATAATAATAAAAAAATCACGGATTTTGCTAAAAATTCTACTATAAATTATTTTCTTAATAATAATTAAATATGCTAATGCCTTGGTCTACATCCCATCTATATTAGAAAACTTCTATGAACCTCACATTTATAATAGATCCATCGTCATGACTTTATAATTATATTATGACCATATACATTTAATTATGCTACAAATCCTCCTTCCCAAGAGCGCTTTGGTGCTAAAGTGTGGAGAATAAGTATTGATTTTGGTTTGTCTCTGTCCTTTTGGTAGTGTCTTAGGGGTGAGGAAACAAGATAAAATGATCAAATCATTTTGTATAATCTTAATTCATCTCAATTGAGTGATTTTCCGTGATATCATTGGTTAATGAAAGTCTTTAATGGGTCTTCTTGTTGTGTGATTTCAAATAGGTTGTTAAGTTTGTCTCCAAATTTTTTAACAACTCTAACTGTTTGGATTATGTTGGACTTAGGTTTGTTTTGGTTATTTTGGGTACTAGTTTTGAAGTTTTAGTCATAGTGTGAATGAAGCTGTGATGGAATGGCTGATGAAGTGGTCAACTTCAGATTTTTAAGCGAAGATCAAGGAAGACCAACTGTTTTGATGAAGTCCAACCGAAAAATTGGTTAGTTGGTTAGAGTTTTTGTTCACTTACATTTGTGGGATTGGGTAGTGGGAACAGATTGTAAAACGACCATTAGAACCTATAAATATGTAATGGGTTGGAATTTTTGGGGTTAGTAATTTTTTGAGAAGATAAGAGTTTTTTTGTATCTGGTCGAAGAGTTAGGTATTGTTTTGTCAAAGATTAAGCTGATCTGCATTGCATGAGATCGATATACAGGTTGTGTGAGAAAATATGATGTAATGGAGTTCTGGATAAATGTATGTATGTTATGTGCACAGACTTAGGGCATTTGAGCTGCAACTCTTCATAATAAACAAGTGCTTTTGTGGTTTTTCCCAACTTTTTCCCATCTTAGGTTTCCAAGTTAAAATCCTAGTGTCTATTGTGCATTATGTGTGTGCGATGAGTTCTTGTTGTTTATTGGTGCATAAATGAATGACCATGAATGAATGAATGAAATGCCACTACAATGGTTATTTATATTGTTATAAGAATGGATAATGTCATGGATAACTCTATGGATGTCTATCACAGTCTTTGATTTGTCAAAGTAAGTTATGTTGTTATTTCATATGACGACGTTCCCCTTTACCACTATCGAAACTTGTTTCTTGCAGCTCCCATAGGTACTTCGAGTGAGACTTCATCTTCTCTACATGTGTCATTGAATGGGATTAAACCCTTTTGGGATGATATCTTGGGTTTTGTTAGTATGATGTGGTGTGAACCTGGGTTGTGTTAATATTGTGCCTGCAATTGGTTTTGTTGTAGGGACTGGGATCATTGTGAGGGGGCCATGTTTTGGAATCCAATGAAGCATGAGATCGAGGCGTGGTTAGAACAGAAGTTGAAATAATTTTCTCAAAAAGAAAATCAAGATCCACGATTAACCCCAAGAAAGTGGCTGGGAAGGTATGTCTAGTCTGATATTTTTTTTCAAGGAGTTTCTTATTCTGTTAAATGAGTGGTTGTCGATGTTGACGTTCCGAAAGACAAATTTCCAAGGAGGTGATCCTAAGAGTCTAAATTGATTCAGCGATTAAAGTGTGTTGATAACAAGATATCTAGAGTTGTTAACTTTTGGGTTGATAGTATCCTTGAAGGATATATCACTGAGTTTGATGTTGATAAATATATCAGTAAGTTTGATGTTGCTATGGTCAAATCTTATAGCAAAGCTAAGCGGGAGTTCTTTCAAGGCCCACAATGTAGGTACTTGAATTATTTAAAATTGTGGATTAAGATGCTTTTATGTGAAAAAGGGATTATGAAAATGAACTCTGACGAGTAAAGCGATAGTACATGGAGGGCACGTGTATTGATTGGAAGAAGGTCTGGGGAGAATGTGTGGGATGATTTGAAATGATCTAGGGAGAAGTAAGAGAGACTGATGAAGAGTGGGAAGATATTTTGTTTGAACAAGAGGATAAGGACTACGACTAGGAGAGAGAATTGTAGTGCGACCAAAAGGGAAGATTACGAGTTGGTGCCACAACTCGCTAAGGAGTCTTGTGACGAGGAAGAAGACTACCAACTTATTTCATATGAGGAAGAATATCTACACCAGAACCGAGGATTTGATATACCCACGAACCCACGTACATCTCCAAAAATCGAGGTAAGACCCAAAATTTTGTCGTAGTGTTTTCCAGTAAATCATAATAGTAGCAATAGTTATAATAGTGGTATGTCCAATAGTAAGATTCCTAGTAGTACAACTCCAAGCTCTAATTCGTCAACACCCTAAAGGAATAGAATGGATGGGGACAATATGAAGTTACCTCTATTTAATGGAAATGGGTCAGAGGATCCAGAGTAGCATTGGTTCCTCTATGAAGTTGTATGGACTATTTGACAAGTCCAGGAAGAGGCCATAAAAAGGGACGAGATGATCACGAACTTCAGGGGTTGGGCGTTAGATTGGTACAAGAAGTTTTATGTTGTTCTTATAGGAGATACTCAAAATATGTTATCTAAGATCAAGGTTGGGTTGATGGACGAGTTCAATAAAATGAAGTCTAAGTTGAATTGTATCACAGAATTAAAGGAGATCAAGCAGTTGCCGACTAAGTCAATGTGGGACTTCGACTAGAGATTCAAAACCCTGATGGCCAAGGTGAGTTTCCAAATTTTTGATGTACAACATAAAGAGTGGTTTATATCTTCATTATTTCCACACATTCGAGTACCTTTAATGCAACATAATATTGTGTCTCAATTTGAGGCATTAGAACTCGCTATGAAGTTGGAAGCTTCACTAGTTGGAGAAACTGGTGTTGGGATGGTTCATATTTAGCCACAGTTGGGAAATATATCACTAATGCCTTCGACATTAATAAAAAAAGGAGGTTTGTGAAGAGATATAGTGTACAAGATGTAAGGCGAAAGGACATCACAAGGACTAGTGTCCATATTTTCATGAATATATTTCTACTAGAGCACCGAACCCACTCAGTAAGTCAGGAATTCCATGGTGCAGAGTATGCCAAACTCGAGGACACTGGTCAGAAGACTGCTTGTATCTAAAAAAATAGTAGTAACCACTCAAACCTTTATTGTAAGTTCTGTCGATCTATTGGGAACAATGAAAAGGACTACCGAGCATATCAGTTGCTCCAAGAACAAACAATCGATACTTACCTAATGAAGGGTGATGAGGAAATCCAATATGAAAGAGTGAATGCATAATTCAATTATCATAGGGGAGGATTATGTGGATGAGGACGAGGAGGATTTGGTAGAGGTATATGAAAATTAATCTGTTATAACTGCATCCAACCAATCCTATATGATTTCCAAAATCCCATATCAACATGTTCCTATTGCAATGAACTGTACTACACAATTGAAGATTGTTTGCAGCTTATTGTAAAATGGATAGGAAAAATAACAATCAGAATAAGAATCATCTCCAAAATGAAAATTAGAAATTTTAAAAGATTACAGTTGAGCTAAGGGAGAATCCATTGACTGTCATTATTGTGATTAGAGGAGGAGTTGTGATAGGAGAAGATAACATGTGTCATTTGTAGGATTCAAGGATCTAACCAACGACGCAACGATAGATACCTTTTTATGTGCAAAATGAAAAAGGGGTATTCTTTGAGACCTGGAATGAGTTTATGGGGAGGGAAATTGGAGATTCAAATTTGAATGCTTGTCCAATATTTGAAGAAGAACCAATATATGATATGCCTCCTCGCTTTGACCAATCAATCCTAGAGAATTCGACAGGAAAGGTAATTACTTTGAATAATTTCTTAAAAAATTGTCTGGATTTAGTTAAGGATGAAGACACATTGGAAGAATTATCTATTTTGTTAGAAGAACATGAAGAATATATTCGACAAGAGAAGGTTGTTAATCGTATTCATAAAATAAGGAATATTGGATGAGAGTTGTGTATGAACATTCAATTTGGAGACTATGATATGGATTTCATTATACTGGATCTGGGGTCAAATGTCAAAATTATGACCAAAAAAACATGGGAAAGTATGGGAAATCCCAAAATAGCATGTTTCCCCATCCGACTTCAGTGGGAAAATTAGTTGAAGGTTATTCCAATTGGTTGAATACCAAGGGTCTCTGTTGAAGTAGAAGGGCTTTGAACTTATGTTGATTTTGAAGTAATAGAAATTGTCAATGACATTAATCGTTATCCAGCACTCCTGGGTATCGGCTGGGCCATTGAAAATTAGACCATCATCAATTTCAAGAAGAATATTTTTTCATTCAAGGATTCATTAATGAGATTAGTTGCACCATTGGATTCGTTGGAAGGACAACGATACGTGGAACCTGTCCCAGGAGAATATCATGAGGACGATCTAGATAATGTCTACAACATCTCTTCTCTACTTGATGATTATATTAACCCGACATCCGATGGTAAGCTAAGTTGCAAGAGTGCCATCTCATTTTCATTTGATTTAGGAGAAGTGTTGGAAAATTGGCAGAATCAGTTATACGAAGCTTTGATGCATAAGTGTGCTCAGATCACAAAGTCTTTAGGATGGGTTGACACTGAGGTATATGATTTTACTACCTATGAAGGATTACCTAATTTGGATACATTTATTGTTAATTTGAAGTTAAGGTTCCAGAACAACAGTTGTTGGCCTTAATCGCGGCTCTAAAGGATACCCTAGCGAAGTGTTGTGTTGTTCATAAACAATCTGTCTCAGTTTGGTCGCAGTGTAGAATATTGTTAGAGATTTGATTGGAACGAAGTTCCTTATGTTGGATAAAAGTACATAGGGATGAGAATTCTTGTTAATCATATCAATTCTTGTACTACGACATGGAAGGTTGTACCAAAGAAGGAGTGGGTGCATATGTTTATACATATACTTGATATGATACCAAGAAATTGGTATACATCGCTTGAACTATGATGAGGAACTGCAGAATGGGATGAGATTAAAAATAGTTTCAAACACACTTTTAGTTATCCCGATGAAAGTCTGTCGATTGATGAATTCATTCAAGTGATCGAAGCTACAATTTTTGAAGAGATCTTAGTGCCTATTCCAAGTCTATCGCAGTGGACTTCGACAATTAGAACCTGATGGAATGTTACAATATATCGGGCGAGCCTAAGGACAACGACCCACGATTCATTCATATTTCGGAGTTTCAAGGAAGTTGAGCATGGGAAGGACTTGACACATCATCTAACAAATTCCTAAATCCATTGAAGCTTAAATAGGTAAATATTGGATCTCCTGAGAAGCCAAATTTGTAAACATTGGTGATTATTAGGATGATGATACTATTGGGAAAATTACCAACTTGTTGCATGAGTTTCAAGATCTGTTACCAACAAAATTCTCTGAGATGAAGAGAATTGTTGGATACTTGGGTGAGTTGAAGATTCCATTAAAATTGGATGTTAAACCAGTAAAGAAGAGACCATACAGAATGAACCTGAGATATAAATAAAATGTTAAGTAGAGCTCGACAAAATGCTAGATGCAAGAATTATCGAACCTGTTGAAGAATCAGAGTGGATCATCCCTATGGTTGTTCAAGACAAGAAAAATGGGGAAGTTTGTATTTGTGTTAAACTGCAGAAATTAAATGATGCATGCTTGCATGATCCCTTCCCCACACCTTTTACATATGAGGGATTGGAGAGCATTGGAGGACAAGAGGTATACTCTTTCACTGATGGGTTTTCAGATACCATCAGATTAGAGAATAGAAAAAGAAAATCGACATAAAACTACCTTTGCGATAGAATGGGGATGCTTTCAGTACATAGTAATGCCTTTCGACCTTAAGAATACCCATGTTATATTTTCTAGGATAGTTGTAGTTGCATTTAAATAATTTATTCATAAATTCCTAGAAGTATACTTTGATGATAGATGTTATACAGGTTGATCAATAATCATATAAATAGTCTTTTGTTAATGCTAGAACGTTGTCGACATTTTCATATTTCTTTAAATTTGAAGAAATGTATATTTTGTGCGCCTTTTGGCATCTTGTTAGGTCATGTTGCTTGAAAAGATAGGATATTGATGGATCTAGTGAAGATTTATATTATCGTCGACTTGTTCTCACCGACATCAGTTAAACAGTTGAGAACCACATTGGAGCATACAAGCTATTATCGTAAGTTTGTTAGGGGTTACGTTGAAATCACCACCCCAATGGAGAAGCTATTGAAGAAAGACGTAAAGTTACAATGGAATGTCATAAGATCCTCGACATGCTATAAAAAAGAACAATTTCATCTCCCATTCTGGTTTTTCCACATAGGAAAAAATAATTTGATGTTCATGTGGCCGCATCATCGATTTCTCTCAGTGTGGTATTGGCATAACCTGGGGAGGGATCCATTGACCATCTAATTGCATTTTCCAGTAGGAAGTTGTCAATTGCTGAAAAAAACTACACCACGACCGAGATAGAAGGTCATGTTATGGTTTATGCACTACATAATTTCTAACATTATTTACTGGGTGGCCATTTTAAGATGTTTACAGATCATTTTGCACTTAGGTACCCGGTCAATAATCCAATGTTATGGCTGGGGGAATATTCTGATGGCTCCTTCTCTTCCAAGAGTTTGATTTCAAGATCATTATTAAGTCAAGTAAGATTAATGTTGGACCTAATCACCTATCGCGGTTTGAAATAGGGGAAGATCCAACCAACCTAGATGATTACCTACAGGAAAGGAATTGTATGCTACAGCACAGTACTAAAGAAACAATTAGTTGTCAAATCTATAGATTTCTAATTGATAGCTAGTTAGTTATACAAAATGAGACTCGACAATATTTTATGTTAATGTGTATTAGAGCATGAGCGACCAATGATTTTAGTAGAATCTCATGATGGGGTGGCATGAGGACACTATGTGGGGAAAGAAACTACCAATAAGATACTACATGACAGTTTGTGGTGGCCTACACTGCATTGGGATGCACATGAGTACTGCAAGAGATACGACATTTGTCAAAGGATGAGGAAGCTGTCGAGATGGGATGAAATTCCTGTGGTGCCACAAGTAACATTGAAGGAATTTGATAAGTGGCTCATAGACTTTGTGGGACACATAAACCCACCAGGTAAGAGAACATGTTCCAAATACATAATCACCGCGACTGATTATTTAACTAGATGGTCTGAAGCTACCCTAGTGAAGGATTGTATTGTTGTTTTTGTTTGAGAATTTGGTTACCAGGTTTGGATGTCCCAGAGTTTTTCTAAGTAAACAAGGTATGCACATTGTCAATAAAACCATTGAATAACTTATAGAGGAATTTTAGATACACCATAGAAAAAGTACACTTTATCGTTCGCATGTGAATGGCAGTATCGAGTCCTTTAACAAAATTCTAGAAAATGCACTTACTAAAGTTTGTAATGTGAACTGCGACGATTGGGACTTGAAAATTCCTATGGTGTTGTGGGCTTATAGAACCACCTATAAGAAGCTGACAGGGAAGAACCCATTCAGGTTAGTTTATGGAAATAGGTAGTCATGCCCATGGAGTATATTATGCCTAGTATGAGGGTAGTTTATTTCATCTGTATGTCTGATATTGGTGTTGTTGAAGAAAGGTTGTCGCAGATACTCTAACTGGAGGAGGATTTATTTCTTATAGGATTTCACCAACAAGTTTAGAAAGAGTGATAGAAGGCTCGACATGATCAACATATTGAGAAGAAGCAGTTCAAGCGAGGGTATTTAGTTCTCCTCTATGGCAATAATATTTTGAAGCATCTTGGTAAGCTCCAAACACACTGGTTGCGTCCATATATTGTTAATTTCATTACTAAGGAGGAACAATTCAGTTGCAGAAGTTAAATGGTGAGCCCATGGAGGGGTTAGTGAATGGAATTCGGCTAAGACCTTATAAGGATAGTTGTATTTCCCTCGATGAAATTTGTATATATGAGCAAAATAAGTTTTGTAAACCCTGCCTTTTTCTGTTGTATCAAATTTTTCTTATGTATACCTCTATGTTGTATTCTTTGTCAAAGTAGTGTATATAGTTAGTCATAGTACTATCCATGTTGTTGAAGTCTATCATCTTTTGGGGCTAGCATTATGTTGTAGTGTGGTTTTGCGGTGTGTTCATATGTTAAGTCAACAATTAAGGAACATTAAATAACTGCTTTTATGGTGGAAGTAGCGGTGGAGTTAGTGGAATCTTGTCATAAATAACCAAAAAGAACCAAAGCGTGTGAATATATTGGCCACCACCCTCGTAATCATTGCAAATATCTAGTCATATTAACTGACCACGTGATCAGACAGACTAGTTGCATGCACTAATCAGTTCATAAAGGAAGTTTGTTCCCATTCAAACTCATTGTGCTTAGTTGTTGAAGTGTATAGAAAAAGCTAGAATTCTAATAGTCGCCAAAGCTGAGTTCTATAATTTCTTATATGTATAAATGGAAATCAATGTATCCAGCACTAGCACCACTCGGGGATCTGTTGTCGAGGCCCCTCCTTCCGTTCTGATCTTCAAAGAGCACTAGAGGTTGTTTTAGTCCCACTACCAGTGAATCCACCAAGGAAGAGAAGTACATGGAGTTGATTAGCCAATCCAGTAGGTCAAACATAAGCTACCCATGATGCTAAATATTCTGGATCAAGCTCTATGGCATTGTTTTCAGGGTACATTCCTCCACGAAAAGGATGATTCCCCTCATGTGAAAATCAAGAAGAACGCCACGTACTCGTTGCTCGAGCTTGTTATTCCAAAAGGGGTGCATATCTCGAGGAATATCATGCCCATTTTGAAGAAATTATCATTCCCTGACCATGATTTGAACAAGTTTCTGGAATTCAAGTTAGAGAAATACATGCAATTGATGCAGATTGAAGAAGGAGGGCCAAAAGAGCTGGTCCACATGGAGTAGGTCCACGGATTAGACATATCTGTCATTTTTTCATTAATGTTTCTACCCCATTGTAACACACCTCAAAATTTGTAAATAAAAAAAAATTGCATGCATTGATTTTACTGTAATTTAACCAGCAAATTACTCATGTTCTAACTTATGCAAGTTATTAATATCTTTTCCATGTCCATTATTCCAGGTTTTGTTGGTTGAGGCAATGGCTAGCTCCTTTCGAAAAATTCAGCTACACTCACAGGTGATGTTTTCATTTTTCTTGCTTTTAATTTAATAATTTTTACTAGGGCCTTAATTGCCCTAAGGATTGGGAGACTATCCATAGTATTGATCCTATCCATTATGTAATAACATTATTTAAAGTGGTTTAAATGCCATACGCCTTACCATAGCCTAATATCACTGTATGATTGTGACCTTCCATCCTAAGCATGATGGATTGGGGTTTGTAATACATATGGTTCCTACCATAATGTAACCCTTTGTTAAAGAAATAAAGAAAAGGTTATAGTGTATAAAGAATTGTTTTGCTTGGCATAATATAATGAATGTGTTATGACAAGCCTACGACATAGTTTTACGATATATTATATGGTTTCTCGTTGGATTTTGACACATGGTTAAAATATATGTTAAAACATGCATGCAATGATTAAGGGACATGATTGCCCTAGCTGTGAATTAAAAGTGGTACCTTGATTGAATTAAATGTTGTCTTGGATGCAAGTTGACAACAAAGCCAGGTTCTTGAGCTGGATTAAGAAGTAATCTCGGCCTTACACCTATATAATGGGATTTCAAGAGTTTCACAAGGTTTTTATTACATCTTTGGTTGTCTAAACCTTCATTTGTGCATTTGGTTGTTTGGTCTGTAATCGGCGAGAGCCGAAACTATTCTCTGTAAAATGGCTATGGTGTAGGGTTTTTGGTTTAATGATTTGTTAATGGCATTGTGCTTTAACCCTTCCAAGGTGTTCTAGGATCCCATGGCTTTCTCGACAATCTGCATTCCAATGCTTGCACATCAACGAGCATGCCATCACTTCGTCCATGTGTACTTCCTACTAACAGGTGAGAAGAAGACTGAAACTTGTCTCTGTGTTCTTATTGATATAAATCCAGGATTTACAATGTTTACTAATAAGCACTTGCTCTGGGTGTAGGAAGAGGAAGGATAAGGAAAACCCCTGGAGGAGCCGACCCTTGTACCTCTTTGCAACTCGCCAAGGTAAGAAACTAAAGCTAAAATACTTGTTTAAATTTTTCCTTTGCGATTTAAATTCGTTCTGACTGTAACTTGAAATATTTACATGTGGAGGGCGCTAGAGAGGGAGGTGACAGGGTCACCTCCTTCCGGTCCTGCGTTTTTAAACACCTCACGTAAAAAATAAGCCCAACCCTATCTATGTTCTTTCCTTTTCAAAAATGTATTTTATGCCGTGGATTACAATACTCTTCTTATATGTTTTCTATAGGTAATTTCACTAGAGCATGGAGGAGCCGAGAGGAGATAAATCCAACTCTGCAAGATAAGTTTATTCGTTTAAACCCCAGAGGGTTTTGCCATCGGTTTTACTAAGGATTTATGACCTTGTTGCTTTGTGAGGACTTTAGGTGTAATAAATTACAATCCTATGCAGATTGTGAAGATCATGTGGGTGCCATTGTCGTGCCCACTATATGCCAGTTAATTAAAACTTAACATGCAGAGTGCTAAACATAAATTATCAACCCGAGGAAGTCTTTTATTTCAAAGTTATCGTGCAAAATATATGCGAGTACAATTTCTACCTGACATTGTTATCTATTGGTATGCAATCGAAACTATTTGTAAACTAGGTCACACCTGCTTAAAAAGAAATCAAACCTAAGCCTATTAATAAAATCACACTGTAAATCTAATCACACTTGAACAAAATCAATTATCATGAAACAAGATTTAATTGCATACATCTAAAAGAATTGTTATGTTGGCCAACAATCTACCAAATGAATTATTAACACAACGATTATGACAAATCTAATCAATGAAAGCGTACAACTACGATAAGCTTAATGAATGAAAGCATGAACGAAATAATAAGCAAATCTAAACAATAACACATCTACAATCAACACTACCAGCATCTGCTCAGGGAAGAGGGCTCTTCCTCCACTGATTAGAGCTAGATCTCCACAATGAACGTCTACAACTCCAGAATTAAGAAACTGCCAGCATGTATTATCAGAATGAAAGTATTACAATGGATCTGGATCAAATCCTACATCATAACATTGTGTTCTCTCCTATCCTGCCTAATCCTTTTCTCAATGAGATTGATTACATATTTATACATAAAATTATCTCATGGAAATGAAGAACTGAACCCCCAACTTGTGATCTGCAACAGCTGAAACATGGTCGTAACTGTTGGCAACTTTGGAACCGACCGCAACACCAAATCTAGAAAATACCCTCTCGAAGAATCACCTGCATATCGCAAACTGTAGCTTTGTTTGGTTATTTCCACGCGAGTCAGGTAAATGAGGATGTTAAGCACAAAACCCATGTCTTGTATTTTTGAGATTCTTTTCCATATGCCCGAAAATCAAGATGCGAATCAAGGTATTCTTATGTGGTATGCATTTTCGGTTAAGGCTGTAACAACTGGCTATGAGCGTCCTGTACGTGACAACTCACTCCACAAACTATCATTAGTAAAATTATGCATAATAGTCTTTAATTCATCAAAGATAAAGGAAAATAATCATTATTAACCACTTAAAACATCAATGGAAGTAGCATGTTGTTTTACGCACAGCTACAACAAATGGATGGAAAATGGAATGATAAATGGACAATAATGGTAAGAAAATGGATAAAAGGTATGTCGATAAGTGATGGAAAAATGGACAATTCCAGGGCCCAACATCTCCCCCAAACTGAACTTGTTGCATGTCCTCATGCAACCCGATACCTGTGTAGCATCCAACTAGAAAAATTCATTCACTTGTTCCTTCATTTTACCATTTGCACAGTTGCAGCTAGAAGAAATGGAGAGTTTAATAGAAATTGACAGAGTCACTTAGCGAAGGATTTAGCAGAAAATTTGGCCTATTCACAGCTCTTTAGTAGAAATTTGGCGGAATCACAGCTTATTTTAGCAGAGAATTTGGCGAAGATTTTGGAGGAATAGTGCTAAATTTAGCGGTGAATTTGGCGGAGTCACAGCTTATTTTAGCAGAGAATTTGGTGAAGGTTTTAGCGACGATTTTGGCGGAACAACGCTAAATTTAGTAGCGAATTTGGCGGACTCGCAGCTGCCGGAAAATGGACTCCCAGCTAACGGAACGGGAAACGGGAAACGGACTCGCAGTTGATGGAACGGGAAACGAACTCGCAGCTAATGGAACAAGAAATGAGAAACGGACTCGTAGCTGATGGAACGGGAAACAGACTCGCATCTAAAGGAACGGGAAACGGACTCGCAACTAACGGAACGGGAAACAGGAAACGGACTCGCAGCTAACGGAATGGGAAACGGGAAACGGACTCGCAGCTGACGGAACGGGAAATAGACTGGCAGCTAATGGAACGGGAAATGGGAAATGGACTCGCAGTTGACGGAATGGGAAACGGACTCGCAGCTAATGGAACGGGAAACGGGAAACGGACTCGCAGCTGACGGAATGGGAAACGGGAAATGGCAATATTTTATGGTGTTGTAGCCTTTTGAATGGAAAACTTCTAAAGCTATTTTCTCCCAAACGACGAAATGTGTTGGACTGAAATTTTTCAAGGAAGTAGCTGCCACTCTAGTTCATCTCCATACCAAAAATTAGACAAACCCACATCACGGATTTCGAGAAAAATGCAAATTGGTTGTATATGATTATGGCCATTTTTTCGAAAACCGTGCATTGGATTGAGCTGAAACTTGTCAAGTTTGTTCATCTTGGTATTATGCACTTTATTTCCAAAAATCATGAGAATCTAATTTACCAATTGAAAGATATGCCCATTTCAATTTCTGCACTTTTGAACATGAATAAAAATGTGTTATGGTTGAACTTCCTAAACCAATATTTCAAACAATACAACCTGGGTTGGGCTGAAATTTTGCAAGCAGGTAAATACCATTATAGTACATCTCCTCACCAAAAATTAGACAAACCCACATCATAGATTTTGATAAAAATGTGAATTGGCTGTAGGTGGTGATGGTCATTTTCTCGAAAACCATGCACCGGATTCAGCTGAAACTTGCCACGGTTGTTCATAATGTTGTTATGCATTCTCTGTCCAAATTTCATGAGTATCCAATTCATGGTTTGTGATATATCCTTAAATCAAATTCTGCATTTTTGCTAGCTGTGGATAAATAAAAATCAGTATGCACAAAGAATGTCAAAAACCACTCCCCCAAACTAAATATGTTGCATGTCCTCATGCAAAAGAAGAGTTGTCATTTTAGTTGAAAAGTATCCATCTCCTCCAAACTTAACATATGCAGCATGTACTCATGCTTTGATGAGACTCTTCAAGGCAGAAAACAAGTTTTGATCTTCATTTTTGCCTTGGATATGCCTTCACCTTTTGAGATGTAGCAATGAAATGAGCTAGAAATAGATGGCTGGTCATGAAACCGTGGGCTGACCATGGCTTAACACTAACAATTGATGCTTTTTTTATGTGGATAGAAACCCTGTAATAATGAAATCTCATGTCCCCAAAAAAAAACTTAGTTTGCTGCCATGGAAATATAAGCATGTTTTCCCAAAGGCTAATTTGCCTTTCATTATTATGGGAATATCTTCATAGTGACAACGACATCTCTCTTCCATTATGAATCACAACATCAAATATGCAAGGACCATGATAACAATTGTAAGCCAATGTGGGCATTACTGAACAATGAAACTCATACCTCTGAATGTATTCTCTGTTATATGGCAGCATAAAATTCTACCACTGTAAGTTCTCGAGAAGCAATAGCAATGCCTTGTGTTCCTACAGCTGGTTCTTGTGTGACAGCAGTAGATCATTTTTTCATGGTTTTCTAGGCTTCTTGAGATAATTAATGAATTCAGAAAACTCCCCAATCATTTTTGCTCGTACTTCAAGAGAACATTTTCAATGAGAAAACAATCTCCAAACCTTGATTCTGGTCATAAACTTGCTGCAAATTATTACAAGAAAACCTTTTAAACTAAATGCAAAGCATGCCCTCATGCATCATTTCCTCAATTTGCAGCGATAGAGGATTTGTAGTTCCCACATGCATAAAAAAAATCCGAAAGCTGGAAAGAACAACCTTCAAGCAACTGATTTATTTCTTCTCATTGTTGGTTTTTATGTGGCAGTAGCAATGATTCTTTTCTTACTGTTGGTTCTTGTGTGGCAGCAGCAAAACTTCTTTTCTTACTGCTGGTTCTTGTGTGGCAGCAGCAAGACTTCCTATTGTTGGTTCTTGTGTGACAACAATAAGGTATCATTTTTTTCATGCTTGGTCAGTTGGGTTGGTGAGATGTTGGGTTGGAATTTGAAGTGGATGTGCATGAATGATGAAGTGTCAGAATTGAGTGGGAAATGATGGGAATGGATGGACATAAAATGCTATATAGAAAATGGAGATGGCTAATGCTTAGTGGTTCTTCATGACATTTCCCTAAATCTTTAATAAATAAAAAACTCATGCTATTTTACCTCAAGTGTTACCTCCATGGAAGCTTTGGTTGACATGAATGCACTGGTGTATGCTGGAGCTATGTAGGCCGATCTAATGCTGAGACATATGTATATGAGAGCTGAAATTGGATGAGAGTGAATTTGATCCTTGATGTTGTGCTGGTTGCATGTAAGACTAACTGCTGAGACAATTGATGAGGATAAATTCTACCATAGAAGCAGAAAGCCCATTCTCTTATTCTGAAAATCAACTGCAAAACTACTGAACAAATGATGCTGCAAGTCATTGTTGAAACCATTAGATCACATAATCTTCAGCTGCTACAAAACCGAGGTACAATTCTTACCATGTGAATGAATGTGTTGAAGTCGAGCATGGAAATAAATCATTGGATTACCAGCCATTAATGTATGCCGTTAACCAATGTGAAGAAACTCACCTTTGATGATAGTGAGCTCTAAAGTACCTTAGTGTATCTTGACAGGTACGAATGGATGTGCTGGAGTCGAGTCACCTGCAATATTTGTCAATCAAGAGGCATTGATGAATCCCCATGATTAACAACAAGAGAATCTGCCATTGATTCATGCAGATACCAGGGCACTATAAAAACTCTAATCTCGATCCCAGATGATGTGTCGGAGTCGATGGGACAAGACCATTGGAAGGTGGACCTTAATGAATTCCACATCATCCAATACGAGTACAAAATAAATGATTGTGAAGAATCATAGTGAAAAATAGAACCAACATGAAACTCAGAAGTGGAAAGTATATGTGAAGTCATGATGTAGTAGTGATGGGAAATAAAACGGTTATGGTGACTACAAAAGCAGTGTAAAATGGGACTTCTAGATGAATGGATTTTTAGGGTTTTGAAATGAGAAGGGTGAATGAATCTACCATAGGGCAATTGGCTTCTTGAGGGGTTTCTTTTGGCAACAATTGGTATGACAGATGTCTAAAAATGATTCTTGGTATGTAGCAATGAGACTTGAATTTGGGAACATTGGACTCTGTATGGTTTGCACATCAATCTCTCCATTTTTTTTATGTGCTCAATCTTTACAAATTGAGAAAAAGTCTTCAAGAGTCACTCGTGCATGCATTTACCTTCTTCTTCCAAGGACCTACAAAAACCTAGCACTTGCCTGCAATAAAACATGAGATGATGGAAGAAGAGAGATGATTGGTCTCTCTTCACCCAACACCTATGAAAAAAACAACAAGCAATTATTTATAAAAATAAAATAAAATAATCCAAAGAAAAATGAACAAAGCAAAATCCATTTTATACCTGTGGGAGAGCAATGTCCATCTAGACTCACCAACGGTATTCTGATCATAGCTTCTTCGTTCCTTGTCCAATTTGAGTGATTCCAAAGCCAAATGAAATTAAATTCATAGGTATATTTCCATTAGAAACAGGTTTTTAAAATTCTATGTAATGATGTTCCAAATCACTCAGTAACAGCCTACATGATAAGGTGTTTTTTCGAATTCTGGACTAGACCAACATTCACGGTTTTAGGCTTAACTTTTTCGTTTGATAACGGATTGATGTGATTCCAATTGGAGATGAAATTAGATTCATGTAGGTATCTACATTAAAAACTGGTTTTGAATCCAATAATAATTGATGGGTCAAATAAGCCAATGAACAGTCTAGAAAATAGAGTTTTAGGAATGCAGATTTGTGATAGGCAGTTGGTATTTTGGTCATAAAATTTGCATACGATATCGGAATGGAGTGATTCAAATTGAGTTGTAAACTAGATTCATAGGAAAATATACCAATGAAACAGGTTTTCAAGATATGTCCAATAAGGCATCCAAAAATTAACTGTCCCAGCTCTGTTCCTAAGCTGCCAGCTTGACACCCTATTAGTATTTTGGCCATAAAATTTTCGTTTGACACCCAATTGTAAAAATTCAAATTGTTTTGGAAACTAGATTCAAAGGGATACTTGGGGTGTAAATAGGCTTTAAAAATAGGTTCATTTGGTCTCCCAAAAATGTACTGTCCCGACTGTGTTTCAGTAAAATTTTCAAGCCAAAATGTCACCAAAAATTTAATAAATGAAATTTGACCCCAAAAAGTGATTGGAATAGGTGTGAATGTTTTTAATGATGTAAATTTAAATATAACACGCATCCATACCAAAAATTTCAAGTATTGAGCACCTAGATTGACTTACACGGTCTGTTGCAGCCGCAGCTGCAACTCTTAAAAAAATGACATAATGTTGAAATAAAGCATGTGTATTTTTATGAAAAATAAAAACTAAATACATATCATGATGTGCAACACACACATATCTCAAACTCATAAATTTTACCTGTAGCACAGTCACAGCTAGGTGTTGCAGCTCACTGTCACAGCTAGTGTTGCAACTCATTGTCGCAGCTGAGAGTAATCACAGCTAAGAGTAATTAGTCACAGCTGGGTGTTGCATCTCATTGTCACAGCTGGGTGTTCATGCCAAATTTCAAGCTTGAAGGGTTCCATCATGAAAACATCTCATACCCATTCCTTATCTTTCTACTTTTTGATCTTCCAGATCGCAACAAGGCACAAGAAGAGAGCATACTTATTCAAAAATTAAAAAAAGAAAACAAAAGCATGGATTTATTCTGATATTTTATCCTACCCTCTTCTACTTGGAAATATAAATAAAAATTCAAGTGTATTCATATTTCCAATGGAGTCATTTTCAAAAAAGTGACTCAAGTATGCTCATACTCTCAACAGAAAAATATAACTTTATGAATGCTAGAATATGAGAGATCGACTTCCCTTGAAATGATGGTGCCAAGAATTGGTGAAGTATGAAATGATGTTGCAGACCGATGACAGATTGAAACCAAGCTTCAATATAGTCTTTGTTCCCTTGATTGCTCATGGATGTTACACCATGAAGATCCTTATTAAACTGATCTTCCTCAATGCATAAGAGTTTCGGATCTAATGATGTGAATGATGCTTTTGGTTCCAATGGTTGTTCTCCATCAAATATTACGTGTGTCTTGTTGATCTTGTCTGCTTGCTTATAAGGACTAGAAGAAACTCCATCTGCAAAACTTGGATTTAAAACATGTTCAGGCCTCGTATGGATTTGCTGCAACAACGCACAGCCTTTTTGCAATGGTGTAGATGAGGTAGAACAAGAGGGAAATGTAGGAACATTTTGCAGTTCAGCACTGTAAGCATACTGTACTGCTTTATTATGGTTAGGGTGGAGGGTGGATTGGATAGGAAATTGTGTTGGGTACCAAGGAGTTTGATGAGAAAATAGATGTGGTTGATGTAGATGATTGATTTGTGAGGTTGATATTGAAGGACCAAGTTGTGTTGCAGCATGAGAGAGAGTGGCCATGTGATCATAAGTAGGCCATTCCAACCTCGTGGATAAGGTAGGTAAGAGTTAAATTGAGGCTGCAACAGCTGCCATGGTGGAAGAGTATTCAATGGCTGAGTATGAGAGTAAGGAAATGGAGGTATAGAATTTTGAACCATAGATGTAGGCCATGGTTGACATGATTGTTGCAACGAGTTGGCTGCAACTCCCAAATCTCTATGATATGTTTCTTTCATCTTTGGTAAGGAGGGACAATGATCTGTGGAATGATTCAAGTCACATATACCACAAATTTCAAGACCATCCAAAGGGAAATCTCTTGCTTCTCTTAATTCCTCTTGCTTTTCCTTATCCTGCAAAACACCCAATTGTGAATCAGCTTTAGAAATTTCAAATAAATTGCTGATTTCAGCTCGTAAAACTCTTGTTTTTGCAGCAGATTTCAAAAATAAAGATAAAAGTTCCTTAGAATTCTTACCAATATTGAAGTTTCCTCTTGAATACCTCCTACATAAATCACAAATATCATCATATGCTAACTGAAATACATTACCTGTTCTGATCAGATTCAATATTTCTAAACATTCAGCTTGGATTCCCTTGAGTAGAAGTGTTTTAAAGATCTCCTTCCCCAGTTTCCTCTGTTTGGATCTTTGGAGTTTATATTGAAATTGTTCTATGTATTCCTCCAGACTCTCTTTTTCTCCTTGTGTCATTTCGAAGATGTCTTCATTGGCCCTGCAATAATCTTGGTACCTTTTCAAGAACACATGTTTCATGTCTTCCCAAGTTTGTATACAATTCCCACCGAGACTCATGAACCATCGGAGGGCTGTTCCTTTTAGAGTAAGGGGAAACACATTCAACTTTTGATCATTAGCACAATAACCATATCCTCTACAAAGTACTTCAAATTGAAATAAAAATACATCAGGGTCTTCATTTTCCAAAGCGTGAAAATTTGGTAGAACATGTGGGAGAATTATTTTCGTTGGTGCCACTCCTCTCAAATCTCTGACGGGAAATTCGAAGGTAACAACTTCTGCATCTTTCTTACCTGCCATCTCTTCATTAGATTCTTCGTGTGCTATCTTGAGGCTCCTCCTTCGAATGTTCCTGTCAACTTGTTAGTAGAATGGGTGGTGCTTACAACACCACTAAAATTTATGCTGCAAAGATTGAAAATGAAATAAAACTGAATGTAAAAACAGAAAATCCACACTCAAAATAAATTCAATAAACTGAAATGTAATAATGCAACCTACATGCCCTACTTTAACAATGCATCTACAAGTCAATGTCAGATGTACTTTTACACAATTAATAACTTCCCTGGCAACGGCGCCAAAATGTTGTGCCCACTATATGTCAGTTAATTAAAACTTAACATGCAGAGTGCTAAACATAAATTATCAACCTGAGGAAGTCTTTTACTTCAAAGTTATCGTGCAAGATATATGCGAGTACAATTTATACCTGACATTGTTATCTATTGGTATGCAATCAAAACTATTTGTAAACTAGGTCACACCTGCTTAAAAAGAAATCAAACCTAAGCCTATTAATAAAATCACACTATAAATCTAATCACACTTGAACAAAATCAATTATCATGAAACAAGATCTAATTGCATACATCTAAAAGAATTGTTATGTTGGCCAACGATCTACCAAATGAATTATTAACACAACGATTATGACAAATCTAATGAATGAAAACGTACAACTACGATAAGCTTAATGAATGAAAGCATGAACGAAATAATAAGCAAATCTAAACAATAACACATCTACAATCAACACTACCAGCATCTGCTCAGGGAAGAGGGCCCTTCCTCCACTGAGTAGAGCTGGTTCTCCACAATGAACGTCTACAACTCTAGAATTAAGAAATTGCCAGCATGTATTATCAGAATGAAAGTATTACAATGGGTCTGGATCAAATCCTAAATCATAACATTGTGTTCTCTCCTATCCCGCCTAATCATTTTCTCAATGAGATTGATTACATATTTATACATAAAATTATCTCATGGAAATGAAGAACTGAACCCCCAACTTGTGATCTGCAACAGTGGAAACATGGCCATAACTGTTGGCAACTTTGGAACCGGCCGCAACACCAAATCTAGAAAATACCCTCTTGAAGAACCACCTGCATATCGCAAACCGTAGCTTTGTTTGGTGATTTCCACTCAAGTCAGGTAAATGAGGATGTTACGCACAAAACCCATGTCTCGGATTTTTGAGATTCATTTCCATCTGCCTGCAAATCAAGACGCGAATCAAGGTGTTCTTATGTGGCATGCATTTTCGGTTAAGGCTGTAACAGCTGGCTATGAGCGTCCTGTACGTGACAACTCACTCCACAAACCATCATTAGTAAAATTATGCATAATAGTCTTTAATTCACCAAATATAAAGGAAAATAATCATTATTAACCACTTAAAACATCAATGGAAGTAGCATGTTGTTTTACGCACAGCTACAACAAATGGATGGAAAATGGAATGATAAATGGGTAATAATGGTAAGAAAATGGATGAAATGTATGTCGATAAGTGATGGAAAAATGGACAATTCCAGGGCCCAACAGCCATTATGGATGGTCTTAACTCCACATTGTTGGTTCTGTTTAAGAGAATTTATATATGGTTTTTATAAACAGGTGGAAGCCATCTGAGATGGACTTACAGCCATGTTGTAACCCCATAATGTTTTGTTTTAACAATATGGACTGTGAAAATTATTTGTGTTTATTCTCGAGTTCACAGGCTTCCATCTTTGATGGTCTTACGACCGTTCTATGTCATATTAATAATTTTTTAGTTTGAAACCTTACTATGTACATAATAAATATATTATTATTATTATTTCGATGAAGCTCGTGAGAGGGTTCTTATAAAGCTCTGTTATCTCTATCGTGCATTGTATTCGATTTTTTATAATGGTAACCATTAGAAATGGACTTACAACCATAAACATTTAGCTAGATATGACCCATTGGGTTTTTATGTTTTCTGTGTTGTAGCTAGTTATGATGAATAATACCCGTATGAGGGTTTTTGTTTGGTTTTAACAACAATGTTTTAGCTTGTGTATGTAATGTAAAACTTGGTTGTAGGTTTCCATATTTGATGGTCTTATGGCCATGCCTTTTCTTAATGAGTTCCGCTTTTGAGTTAGTTCTAGCTCTTCGAATAATGCTAGTATTATTCTTAATATTATTGAAGACCCGTAAGAGGGTTTATAAAAAATAATTGGTTAAAGTGACTCTGTTTAAAAATTTGTACATTGGGTTTGATCTTATTTTATAATGGCAACCATTACATCTGGACTTACAACCATAAACTTTAACTTGATATGACCCATTGGGTCCTTGTGATTTTTATGCAATAGTTTACTTATGCCAATCGTATTCTAGTATTAGGTAACTATGCTTGAGAATAAATGGAACAGTATTGTTTTAATGATTTGATGCATTGTAGATTTGGTTCCCTCGACTAGTCGAGTACTGCTAGTTATTAATTATGGATAGGAAATTCTTGCATCCGAGCTCCGTTTACTTGTAGATTTGTGATCTAGATAGGATTGTTTGCTTACGGATCCTCAATCCAACTGTGATTATTTACATGTGGATCCGTAAAGGATATGTTTATAATTTAATTATGTCTATAAAAGATTTGTTTTGTATATTAATAAAATTCTATGAATACAATCTTAGATATGTAAAGAACTAGATTATGTATAAAATATTGATGTTTTAGGTACATCTAGTGCACATGAAAGTGGGTAGGAAGATGAAGATAACCCACCAAACTCACACCATGATAGTGACCATGAGTCAAATGCTACACTATTGGACCCGAATATGGTGAATAAGTGGAAAGCTGAGGAGTTGCAAAAGAAATAAAGGAATAAGAAAAAAGTTGTCAAGGACACTACCCGAGCCGTCTTAATTGATGATGATTAAAACCTCCTAGCCGATAGAAAGGAATAAGTTGCATAGGAAACTAGACAAAAAGTAGATGAACGAAATACATAGATGTTTATGAGCATCACTGACCTTCTTCAGGTCTTATGTAAAGCTGTGAAGGAATTTTGTGTCATGGTAAGAAAATAAGGGTTGACGTAGTCATAGGTTGGGTCGTCTGATGATCGACCCACTGAGGTAACCACATCGAAGGAGGACCGCAAGGTTCAGATAACACCCCAAGCACTCGACTTGGGTAATGAAGAAATGAATACCGCAATGCATGGTATGGGGTATGTTGGATTAGACATGTATATTTTACAGATGTTCATATTGCATAATATTCAACTTATGGAAACAAAAGAAATCAAGGCAAGAGAGAAGTTGGTTTATGACCAGACAACTACTCTAGAGGCCGAGTTAGTGGAACATAGGAAATAGAAGGACCAACAACGACATGATATGAAGTAATTGGAAGATGTTATTGAAGCCTCTTGTCGGGGAGTCCCTAAAGTTGAGATCATTCTGGAGATGATTCCTGAGGAAAAGATACTGAAGTCTGAGGGGAAATCATCACTGGCTTCATATAGAAGATTAAGGAGCTAGAGGCTAAGCTAGTTCCCAACACACCTCCTGAAGTGGTTGAACATCATTAGACATAAGTTCAGGGGGTCGTTCAAGACATTAAGAAAGTCAAGGCTTACCGTGTCAAGGTTTACGAGGAGGTCTCTCAGTATTGGAGATCCATATTGGAGGATATGGAGCTGCAAGATATTACCGCTAGACTTATTACAGTTGAATAAAGCCTGGATAGCCTACAAAGTTCATTAAAAACTATGCCACCGATTGAAAATATGACTAAAGCTTCCAAGCATAAAACATTACAACAATAGGTTAACAAACTAAGGATTCAACATCAAAGAAGAATTGATCATGTCGAAGAACTGCAAACAGAGGTTGAACAAGTCTTTGTGACTATTGACCTAGTACATGATGAGGCAAAGCAGGCATTGGGTGTGGCTCAAGAGAAAAGTTCTAAGCATATTAATTCTCACATTGTTGAGGAAGTTGCCAAACTTAAGGAAGATGTACAACGACGGGTTGAAGAGGTAAAGAAATCCTACCAAGAATTTTAGTCGAAGTTGAACACGCTAGCAACTTTAATTTGAAGTGGCACTGGACAAGCCACATATGAGTGTTGGGGGCCTGTTGGCCCAGGTTTTATTTTGGTTATTTTTGGTACTATTTTTGAAGTTCAAGTCAAAGTGTGAATGGAGTTGTTACAGAATGGTCAAGGAAGCGGTCAAATCCAGAGTTTTAGGTGAAGATCAAGGAAAACAAACTATTTTGGTGAAGTCCATTCGAAAGGTTGGTTAGTTGGTTAGAGTTTTTGTTCACTTACACTTATGGGATTAGGTAGTGGGAAAATATTGTAAAATGACCATTAGAGTTTATAAATATGTAATGGCTTGGGATTTTGGGGGTTAGCTAGTTTTTTAGAAGATGCGAGCTTTTATGTATCTGGTCGAAGAGTTAGGTACTGTTTTTTCGAGGATTAAGTTGAGTCGCATAGTATGAGAATGATCTGTAGGCTATGTGCATAGATTTGATGTAATGGAGTTCTAGAAAAATGTCTATAGGCTGTGTGCAAAGACTTAAAGCATTCAAGATGCGTCTCTTCATAATAAACAAGCACTTTTGTGATTTTTCCCATCATTGGTTTCCACGTTAAAATCTTGGTGTCTATTGTGTATTATGTGTGTGTGATGAGTTCTTGTTGTTTATTAGTGCATAAATCAATGACTATGAATGAATGGATGAAATATCACTACAATGGTTATTTATATTGTTATAAGAATGGATAATGTTGTGGATAATTATGTGGATGTCTATCACACTCTTTGATCTATCAGAGTAAGTTTTGTCGTTGTTTTGTATGACGAGGTTCCCCTTCACCGCTGCGGAAACTTGTTCCTGTAGCTCCCATAGGTACTTCCGGTGAGACTTCATTTACTCTGCACGCATCACTGAAAGGGCTAAAACCCTTTCAGGACGGTATCTTTGTTTTTTTTTAAAGTAGTTTTGATATTGATAAATTGGTTAAGTAATAATTTGAATTTTATATAATCAATATAGAACTATCTAACTTCGGTTCTACAAAGTGTCGATAGGATCAAATCCACAAACCTTTCTGTTGGGTATATGTTATATCCTTTGCATGTGCGTATGGAGGGGAGGTGCGCATGTCAGTGCTGCAACTCGGCGATCCCAAAGGCACCTTCGTCAGAAATAGGTCGTAGGCCCTGTTTTCGTTCAGAAATGGCCATTAGGATGTTTTCGATGCGAGTGCAACAAGCACATTTTTTTGGCTATTTATAGATTTTATGGCTATTTATAGCTGTTTGTGGCTATTTTAGAATTTGTCTAAAAATATGTAACTTGATCCCGGTTAAGGGATTGGATTCTTTTTCTAATCCGGGTTAACAGATTAGGGTATTTGGATGTTGCGGAATACCTATATTTTGTATTGTGAGGATTTCATAAGGTAATGAAGAGAAAATAGGAGGTGTGGCTCCAAGGTTTTCTGGTTTTCCCGGTTAAGGGTTTCTAGGGTAAATCTCTGTGCTTATGTGTGAATGATGTGTTGTGATCTCTATTTTGCTTAAAAGAATCTGTATGCTTTGATTCTATGCACAGGTTTAAAACTTACATGTGGTATCAGAGCTCGATTTTGGCATCAGGGGGACGCCTTTACTGCTAAGGGTTCGACGCAGTTGATAGATCTCGGGTCTGTGATAAACCTGGGTTCAGTGGGAGCTTTGCAGTGTTGATTTGTGCATTGAAAGAGAATGGTGAGCACTTCAAGAATTGAGATCGAGAAATTTAACGGCCAAAATTTTGACCTATGGAGGATCTTCTGGTAGATCTGGAACAGTGGATTGCTGTGGATCCGGGTACGAAACCCACTGCAATGTCACAAGAAGATTGGGATAAATTAGAAAGAAGGGCAACGACTACAATACGATTATGCTTATCAGATTCTGTGTTGTTGAATGTATCTAGTGAAGATAGTGCAGTAAAGCTATGGGAAAAACTAGGGAGTTTGTATCAATCAAAATCCCTTGTGAACAAGTTGTTTCTGCAAAAGAAGTTGTTTCACCTCAGAATGGATGAGAATGACACTGTAACAGAGCATTTGAATGTCTATAATACTCTGGTAAGTCAGATAACCTTTGTTGGTATTAAAATGGATGAAGAAGATAAATGTATTACATTATTGTGTTCTTTGTCGGATTCCTGGGACAACCTAATTGTTGCAATAGGTAGTTCTAGCCAGGCGACCTTAAAATTTGATGAAATTGTATCATCCCTACTATCAGAAGAGATGAGGCGAAAAACCATGGATAATCATAGCATGGATTCCTTGTCTGTGAGAGGTCACCCCCAGGAGAGAAACAAAAATAAAGGATCTTGGGGGAGATCTAAATCTAAGGGTAGATCTAAATCCCTAGGAAAAGGAATAAGGAAGTGTTGGAAATGCAGTAAAGCTGGGCACTATAAAAAGGATTGCAGATCTAAGAATGTTGAGAAAGCAAAGGGATATGAGGATACCCCTTCCACAGAGGCGAATAACTCCTTAGAAGAAGGAGGGGATGTGTACCTAGCTTCCATGGGTAATCCTTCAGAACGTGATACATGGCTGATTGACTCAGGTGTGTCATGTCATATGACCCCTCATAGGGAGTGGTTCTGTGAATATGAAAAGTACAATGGAGGAGATGTGTACTTGGGAGATGATTCACCAGCTAGTATCATTGGACATGGTAGAGTTAAGCTAAAACCAAAGGATGGAAGGATTAGAACTCTGCCTGGAGTGCTACACATTCCAAATCTAGCAAGAAAATTGATATCTATTGGAAAGATGGATGTTGCAGGTGTAAAGACTGTGTGTGGAGATGGTGGTTGCAAAATGGTTCGAGGATCAATGGTATTGATGAGGGGAGTTTGGTATGGAACTCTGTACAAACTATTGGGAAAAACCATCATTGATGAATGTAACAATTCTGTTGTGCTGGAGGAAGGAGGTAAAGATGACAAAACCCTGACTGCATCAGGAGGAAAGACAATGTTGTGGCATCAAAGAATGGGGTATATTGGAGAAAAGGGACTTCGAGCATTACAAGGTAAAGGTATGGTTGAAGGTATGACTGATTGCACTCTAGATTTTGATTTCTGTGAACATTGCATATATGGAGAAAAAAAATCGAGTAAGATTTGCATCTGCTGCTACAAGAGCAAAGGGAATTCTAGAATTAATACATAGTGATGTGTTTGGACCTGTTCTTGTTCCATCATTAGGAAAATATGTGTATTATGTTTCATTTAAAGATGATTTCTCAAGGAACATATGGATTTATTTCCTTCGAAAGAAATCTAAAGTATTTGCCAAGTTTAAAGAATTTAAGGCTCTTGTAGAAAATCAGTCAGAAAAGAAAATAAAGGTGTTGAGGACAGATAATGGTGGAGAGTTCTGTGGGAATGAATTTGAGGACTTTTGTAAGAAGTGTGGAATAGCAAGGCAAAAGAATACTCCATACACACCTCAACAGAATGGAGTTGCTGAGAGGATGAATAGGACATTAATGGAAAAGGCAAGGAGCATGATAAGCATTGCTGGGATAGGACAAGAATTCTGGGCAGAAGCAGTGGAGACAGCATGTTACTTGGTAAATCGATCACCCACATCAACATTGATTGATAAAACTCCACAAGAGGTATGGACTGGTAAGAAACCCTTTATTAAGCATCTGAAAGTTTTTGGTTGTGATGCTTATGTACATGTTCCAAAGGAGAAAAGGAGCAAGTTGGATAACAAAGCTGAGAAGTGTATCTTTATTGGCTATAAAGATGGTATGAAAGGGTATAAGCTTTGGAATTCTATAACTAAGAAAACTGTTTACAGTCGAGATGTTGTGTTTCGAGAGGTCAAAGAAGTCCCCGGACAGGAAGTGAATCCAATGGAAAATGAACTAGAGAAAATAGAGTTTAAGTTAGAAGGTGAAGAATCTGACTCAATAGAAGAAGCAGAATAAGAAGAAGAAGAACCTCATACTCCAGTTTTGAGGAGATCATCTTGAGAAATAAGGCAACTAGAAAGGTATTTCCCTCCTGATTTTCACTCTCATTTTGCTATGTCTATTACTGATGATGATCCTAGAAATGTGAAGGAAGCTATTAATTCAGAGGATAGTGATCTCTGGAAAAAGGCCATGGATGAAGAAATGGATTCCTTGGAAAAAAATGAAGCTTGGAAGCTAGTCCAGTTACCAGCAGGGAGAAAAGTCATCAGGAGAAAATGGCTATTTAAAAAGAAGTTGAATGCAGAAGGTAAAGTGGCTAAGTATAAAGCCCGCTTGGTAGCAACGGGATATTCTCAGGTAGAGGGGATTGATTTTGGTGAAATATTTTCTCCAGTTGCAAAATTAACTTCTATTAGATTTCTTCTTTTATTGTTGCTGCTATTGATCTTGAAGTAGAGCAGATGGATGTGAAAACAACGTTCTTACAGGGGGATCTGGAAGAAGAAATATACATGAAACAACCAGAAGGGTTCATAGTAAAGGGAAAGAATGAGTTGGTATGTAAACTAAAGAAGTCCCTTTATGGTCTAAAGCAATCTCCAAGGATGTGGTACCAAAAGTTTGACACATACATACTTGGATTGGGGTTTGTGAGAAGCAAAACTGATCACTGTGTATATTCCAAACAGGCTGGTGATCACTTCATTAACATAGTTCTATATGTTGATGACATGTTGTTGATTGGAAACAACAAAGATTTTATAAAGGAGGTGAAGTCTCAACTATCCTCCAAGTTTGATATGAAAGATCTCGATGAGCTGCAAACTTCATTCTGGGAATGGAGATAAGAAGAGATCGTGCAAACAAAATGATAAGTTTAAATCAAAGAAAATATGTTGAGATGGTACTACAGAGATTTAACATGTAGGAAAGTAAGCCGGTCAAGGTTCCTATTCCTGTAGGTGTAGAGTTATCTGTAGAACAGTGTCCCAAGACACAGGAAGAAGAAGAAGACATGTCACTGGTTCCATATGCCAGTGCAATTGGTAGTTTGATGTATGCAATGGTCTATACAAGACCAGACATTGCTCATGTAGTGGGAGTTTTGAGCAGATATATGCCAAAACCATGAAAGGAGCATTGGACAGTTGTAAAGAGAGTCTTCAGATATTTGCGTGGCACCACAGATTATGCAATCTGCTACCAAGGAAGGCCTAGACTAGACATAGTAATAAATGTACATGGATTTGTTGATGCAGACTAGGCTGGAGACCTTGATCATAGAAGATCTACAAGTGGGCATGTGTTTAACCTATTTGGAGGAGCTATCAATTGGCCCGAGCAAGAGACAAGCTGTAGTTGCACTCTCAACTATAGAAGCTAAATACATGGCATCCACTCATGCAAGCAAAGAAGCTGTGTGGTTGCAAAGATTATGTTCAGGTATTGGGTTTGTACAGAAAGGTGTAAGGTTAGAATGTGATAGCTAAAGTGCAATCTTCTTGGCAAAGAACCCTGCTTATCATGCTAAGACACAACATATTGATGTGCAATATCACTTTGTGAGAGATATGGTTGAAGAAAAGAAGGTGCTGCTATAGAAGGTTGACACCATGAAAAATGTTGCAGACTCATTAACAAAGTCTGTTAGTACAGAGAAGTTCCCTTGGTGTAGAGAATCTATGGGCATTGATGCCCTAAACCTGTGACTTTATGAGTACATGACTCATTGCTATGCAAAGGAAACAACAACTGGGAGAATGTTGGGTATATGTTATATCCTTTGCATGTGCGTATGGAGGGGAGATGCGCATGTCAGCACTGCAGCTCGACGATCCCAAAGGTACCTTCGACGGAAACAGGCCGTAGGCCTTGTTTCCGTTTGGAAATGGCTGTTAGGCAGCGAGCAATTTTTTTTGGATATTTATAGATTTTATGGCTATTTATAGCTGTTTGTGGCTATTTTTAGAATTTGTCTAAAAATATGTAACTTAATCCCGGTTAAGGGATTGGATTCTTTTTCTAATCCGGGTTAACGGATTAGGGTATTTGGATGTTGCGGAATACCTATATTTTGTATTGTGAGGATTTCATAAGGTAATGAAGAGAAAATAGGAGGTGTGGCTCCAAGGTTTTCTGGTTTTCCTGATTAAGGGTTTCCAGGGTAAATCTCTGTGTTTATGTGTGAATGATGTGTTGTGATCTCTATTTTGCTTAAAAGAATCTGTATGCTTTGCTTCTTTGCACAGGTTTAAAACTTACACTTTCACCACTAAATTACACCACTCATCTCTCTCGCCGCCGTGCTATAACACACTAATGCATGCAATTTTATTTTTTATTTTTATGGGACAAACTAGCACTTCCCTCTACACGAGCTCCACTACGCTACGACACATTGATGCATGCATTCTTATTTTATTTTATTTTATTGCACCGAAGAGGCACATTCTACAAACCAGTAGGGGGGAGATGCATAACTCCTTTCGTGCTCATCCTAGAGTTGACACTTGTCCTTATTAAAAAATAATACAATATTTACAACATAGTATGTAGGCCCAAATTAAATTTAAAATATTTAGACTTGCATATATATAAATCTACACAAATTCATAAACATTACATTACACACTTCCTCAACATTTTCCCTCTAAAAAGAGGTTTACACCTAGAAAAATTTGATCCCTATTAAAATGAAACTATGTTGATTTTTATGAGTTTGACGAAGAATTTCCCATCCAAACAATAAAAATACACATTGTCTAACACAAAAATGGTGATAAGACATCCATACACTTTTGTTTTTACCTTAGATTTTGGAAAAATGATCATGGGTTACCCATGGTGCTTTGTTAGTTTTTGAAAGTTTGTTCCTAACAATATTTTTTATATTGTGTCTCAAATAACTTTGTCTAGTTATATTTTTATTCGGTCTCTAATGACTTTGTATAGGTATTTTTTAATAGTTTGGCCTTCATTGAAATGATCATAGATTCATCTTGATTTCGTTAGTATTTACTTGTCGGACTTTGGAATGAATTTTAATTTCAAGTTCATCTACCATTGTGAGCATTAAAACATAATGAGCAACAGTTGAAATTTAATTTATCACGGATCGAAATGATATAGGAGAGAAAAAATTAGCCATCCACAAGGGGACGCGTGGATTCCCACCATCATCTATGTGACATGCACTTAAAAAGATGTGCCAATAACTTAGTAAGACTGTTGATTGAATTGATACTCATTGGGGTTAAATTGTATTTTACGATCGATTAGATATTTGTTTACAAAGAAAAGGTGTTGTGATTCATAATAAAAACTTAAAAATTTAACAAATAAAGTAATAATGATTACACTGTTTGAAAAAACATTTTTAAAAGTTTAATTAATTATTTAAAATTATAATAAATATATTAATAATTATTGAAAAAATAGTTTTAAAAATTTAATTAATTATTTAAAATTATAATAAATATATTTTTAATATATTTATAATAAAAATTTTAAAATAATAAATATTTATTAATTAAAATTTATAATATGATAGTAAACTTAATATATAATTTATAATTATTAATGGTTAGAAAATTATTTTAATAGGGTGAAAAACATTTAAATGATAAATAAAATATAACCAACTTATAATAAGAATTAACTCAATTATAATAATTTTATATATTTTAAATAAATACATTTCAAAGTATTTAAAATTTCAAACCATATTGTTTATTAGTCTTAAAGGTCTTACATAACAAAATGCTCTGCATATTATGTTATGTATGAATACGTGAGTTAATATCTATTATGCATAATTTTCATAATTAACATAATTATATGATATTTGATTTCAACATCTTGTATGTAAATTTAAAAAAAAAATTTAATATAATGTAATAAGTGGTAAGTAATGTTGAGAAATAAATATTTTTAAAGTATTATTTTTCTTTTTTCATTCTTTAAAATTTGAAAAATAATTTAATGGAATATTTCAATCAAATTCTTAGTGTTTATTTTTATTATAAAACCATTGTTTAGTTAGATAAATGTTAATTTAACTTTATAATATTGTTATATTTTTTATAACTAGCACATCCACATAGTTTGTGGTTGGATCATGTTCATAGGGATCAAATGATTGAGAGATAGTTATGAAATGGAAAATATTTTTTTATTCCTCTTATTCTTCTAATTAAACGGTTCAAGTGTGAGATATCCATGCCTAGCTACATGTTATCACCAACATTCTTCTTGTTATCCATTTATTTTTTATATTCTTTCTTTTTTTAATCTCACATTCTTCTAGTTATCAACCATCAATATGTAGAGTACACTTGTGTCATCCTCGTCTTGAGATGAAAATGCATACACAGTAATCCACCCCAAATCTTAAATAAAAAAGTCCATCAAAATAAATATAGTGTAGTAATATTTGTAATCCAAAAAACTTATGCATTTTTATTATTTTTTTAAATATAATTATATAATTTTAAAATAAATAAATTATGCTACAATCCTCCTAAAAAGCGCTTACAAGTGATTTGGTGCTGAGAAACAGAGTGTTAGATTTTGATTTGTCTCCTACATCCCAAAAGTGTTTTGGTACTGAAGTGGAGAGAAGAAGTGTTAGATTTTGATTTGTCTCCGTCATGTTTCCATGGTTTGCTTTTTTTTATACAATTGTAGTAGTATCTAAGGGTTGAGGAAACAAAATGAAATGATCAAATCACTTTATAAGATTATTACATCCATCGTAAAATGTCGGTATTCATCAAAGTGAGTGATTTTTCATGATATAATTTGTTAATGAAAATCTTCACGGGTCTTTCTTTTTTTTTTTTACAAGAACACCCCTTGATTTTTTGGCCGGAGTCGGGGACTTATATTTTGATCACTCCTGGGATAGATGTCACTCTGAGGACTCTCCTGTGGGAATCGAACCTGGGCCAGTGATGGAAACTCCCACCGATTTAACCGCTAGACTTATTGTCTTGTGATTTCAAATAAGTTGTTAAGTTTGTCTCCAACTTCTCTTAGAACTATATATAACTCTTTGGATGGTAAGAAAATTAATATTGACATTGATAAACTGGTTAAGCAATACTTTGAATTGTATAATAAAGATGGTGATCAGACATCCTTTTTGCCTCGATTTTGGAATATTTATCATGTGGTGATTTGTTAGTTGATGAAAGTTTGTTATTAACAATATTTTTTATATTTAGTCTCAATTATTATATGAGTAGTTTATAATTATTTATTCTATAGGTACTTTTTTTAATATTTAACCTCAATTGACTTTGTTATATAGGTATTTTTTAATAGCTTGCCTTTGATTGAAATTATTATAGATTCATCTCGATTTGGTTAGTATTTGCTTGTCCTAAATTTTGATTTGATAATTCATGGAGCATTGTAAACATTAAAAGATAATAAGCAATTCCAAGTCCATTGTAATTGAAATTCAATTTATAACCGATCGAAAAGATCGAGGAGAGAGAAAATATAGCTATCTTTGAGGAGACACGTGGATTTTTACCATTATCTATGTGACACACGTGGAACAGCAACATAAAAAGACGTGCCAATAACTTAGTTAGAATGTTCATATTGATACGGTGCCGGGGTTCAATTGTATTTTACTTTGCAGTAAAAGAAGGCTATGAAAATGTGTAGGGTAATCAATTGGATATTTGTTTTCAAAGGAAAAGGTGACATGATGTAGAATGAACACTTAAAAATTTAAAAATTAAAGTACTGTAAATGGTTTGAAGATTATTTTTAAAAGTTTTAATTAATTATTTAAATTTATAATTTTAGTATAGGTGTGATTTATTGGTGATTTGTTTGATATGAAGTTATATGTTTTAAAGCAGGTCACAACAGACCCTTCTTTTTTGCAACTCATAGCAGACTTTCATAAAGAAAAACTCAGCAAATGTATTTGTATTAATTTATATTAATTTAGGAACCAAGTAGTTTCTTACTTCTCTATTTAAAAATCTTATATAATATAATTGGTCTAATAAACCTTAACTATCATTATCATCATTTTCAATAAATAATAATAGTTATTATCATTACCAGGAAAAACAAGTTTCACCTGCCTATTATATAAATTTCAAAACACATTTTGCTAATTAAAAATAACCATATAAACACTGTAACCTAAATCACTAGTGTTTCTTGAAGATCTACTATAAATATTGAACATATTTAACCAGCAGAATGCTGCTCATCACGGTAAACCTTTGGCAGTAGATATTCTAAATGGATTTTAAAAGGTATTTTCTTTTTCCAGAAACCGCCAAGCAAAATTTGTGATGGCGGTGAGATGGAAGTGTCTGGTACATGCAACTTGTGGTATTGAAGAAAGGTCACCAACCCTTTCATCTTTCCTTTGATGCTACGTTCATCTTCAACATCATATTGGGATTAAAGAAAGGTTACCCATCCTTTCATTTTCATTTTTGCTTTTGATGCTGCTTTAACACCTTCAACCTTCAACGTCATATTTGCTGTTGCAATTCTTTTCCTTTTTTTATAAGGTTTGTCGTGATCTTTATATTCTGTGCGTGCTGGAACATTCAAGAGCCTTCCTCATCTCGTACTTTACAGTGAACAACAAGCCTTTTTTTACATGCTGTTATTGTATTTTGAAGTCACAGACAGATCCAGAATATTGTTCGTTTCTGCGTTCGATCAGGCTCATCGCGGCTTTTGATACTCAAAATTTTGGCGTTGGAATCCATATGGGTGCCTTGGAATATTTCTCAGATCTCTTTGGAGGAAGGAAAAAATTCAAAAAGAGAAGGCAATTTAAGGTATGGAATTCATTGTAGTCTCCTTCATGGCCATTCTTTTGTATATAAAAATTTGGATTTAAAGTGATAGTAACTTAGTAATTTGAGTGGGTGTGAGTACAGACTGTGGAATTGAAAGTAAGGATGGACTGTGATGGCTGTGAACGCAAAGTAAGGAGGGCTCTCTCTTCTCTGTCTGGTATATTGAACACTCACTTTCCCCCATTTGTTTGTTTTTTAATTTGTTGAATGAATTTTCAAGCCAAAAGTGAGACTCACTACTTTGATACATTGGTAATATTGGGCAGGAGTTCAATCGGTGGAGATAGACAGAAAGCTGCAAAAAGTGTCAGTCTCTGGATATGTAGAGGCAAACAAAGTGCTGAAGAAAGTGAAAGAAACTGGGAAACTTGCAGAAATGTGGCCATATGTGCCATACAATTTGGTTAGTGAGCCTTACTCCCCACATACATATGACAAGAAAGCTCCTCCAGGATATGTGAGAAAAGAGAGCTTCAATACCAACTCCAACAGCCTGGATGAACAGTTCACTACAATTTTTAGTGAAGAAAATCCCACCGCCTGTATCATTATGTAAATAAATTACAACATACACTCTTCTTTTTCTTATAATCCGAAGGTTTCCAGAGCCCTCACAGCTCTGAATGTTTACAGTGTTGTTGTTATCATTTAACATATCCTCATCTTTCTCTTATAATCCAAAGGTTTCCAGAGCCCTCACAGCTCTGAATGTTTACAGTCTTGTTGTTATCATTTAACATATCCTCTTCTTTCTCTTATAATCCAAAGGTTTCCAGAGCCCTCACAGCTCTGAATGTTTTGAAGTGTTGTTGTTATCATTTAACATATCCTCTTCTTGCTCTTATAATCCAAAGGTTTCCAGAGCCCTCAGAGCTCTGAATGTTTACAGTGTTGTTGTTATCATTTTCTGGTAGATTTGGAATAACAAGAGTCTTATGTGTTAGATATAGATATGGGCTGCATCCATGTCATGTCTGTATGAATCCTCTGTGAGATTTATAGGCTATAACTTTGTCAACCTTTTCACAATTCTAAGATGGTAAAAGATTCCCAAGGTTGAATAGATGGGAGGCATTAAATTACTTTTAAACTAATTAACAAATTTCTTTTTTCTTTAAACCTTTTAAATGGATTTGTTTTCTATATTTAAGATGGCCTATATTTAAGACGGTGTTTACATTTTTCTCACATAATTGTGAGGACAACCACCTCCCTAAAATATAATTTAGAATCTATTTTAAATAGCTCTTTTTTATTGAGTTAAAAGAAGGTTGCTAAATGACCATCTCTTCAAGCAAAAGGGCTACATATCTTAAATGAGCTAAGAGAAGGTTGCTAAATGGCGTTCTGTTCAAGGAAAATGGCTCTATATCTGTGAGAGATATCTTTCATCACAGCTACAAAATTGATAAATTGCACTTTTTCAGCATATGGACGAAAAACCAGCAATTTCAACCCAAGAGATTGGAAAATATATTTTTTTAAATATTGAAATGAAAAAAAACAATATTTTAGTTGAGGAATGAGTATTGAAATTATATTTTAGTTAATTTTTACTACTCACAGATAAAAAATGAAAACATCTAAATCACCAATTCAATTGAGTTTTCTCTACCTTTCCTTTATTTGATTAATTTACTAAGTTTTACTTCCCACTTTTTATGAAAATATGTACCTTTTAGATATAAAGAAATGAGTTTTATTAATTTGATTGGAGAAGATTATTTTATCAAAATCATGTAACATTCGACATATTTGATTAAAATAATTGTTTTTATTTGTTGTAAAATGGGTATTATTATTTTGAATATTAATATTTTATTGGAAGATTTGTATTATTTAAATTTTTATTTAGTTTGATTTTTTTAGGATGATGATTATTTTAATGTTGATTATATATATTATCAGCAATTTCAAATTAGTTTGAAAATATTTGATTGTGATAATGCTGATTATTAACATTAACTTTGGTTTATCAAACCTTCAAAAATGATAACTAATTAATTGGTTTGTTTAACATCTTCTTTTATAATGGAGAAGATTGGAGTTAAAATTTACTAAATTTCAAGAGTTTTGACAAGCTAACAAACTATCAAATCTATATGTAACTTACAAGTATCTATATGGGCATATATAAACATTGTAAAATAAAATGTAATATTTTTTCTTATTCTAGGAGTCTTGATTTTCTTCTCACTATAATAAAAATAATAATTTCGATTTTCTAAATTGGGTTAATGGCCTCTTTAAAATACCTTATTTTTAAAAATTCTTTATTTATTCATTGTGGCAGCCCCCATTTTGTCATGGGTGTCCACATGTGATTTTTATCACAGTTTCAATGGTGGTTATAGATATATGGAGGTGATTATGCCTTGGGTTCGATGCTAGAGTTTTGCTTCATGTTGTGATGATTCTCCTCTTAGAAGCGGGGCTCTTCTCCATTGAAAGCATGAATATGAGTGGATATCTAATGTACAAGCATAAATTAAACAAGATAGGGATCATCATCAACCTCCTAAAATTTCTCTTAACTTCGACCAAAACCACCTATGCCTCAAGCGAAGGTGGCTTAAAGATGCCATGACTTGGTTAAATTATTGGGGGATTGACGAAACTGCCACTCTGTAAAATATCGTTAGCATTACAAATATTATTACTTCTACATTCAAAGAGAAAATGTGGTGCAAGTAAGACTTAGAGGTGAAAAGAAAATTACGATAGTATAAAGAGATCATTAACCCTAATCTTGACGATCTCAAAGAAAAAAATTAATGTTGCCAAGATTAGGATGAATAGTCATGAGCTTCATAGTGAAACTAGGTGTTGGACAACCCCTAAATTGCCATGGGCCAAAAGTATTTTCCATCCTTGCAAGTCTATGAGTGTTGAAGAAGAAAACCACTTTCTCTTAGAATGCCTTGCCTACACCCTCATTAGATCTCAGCTCCATAATCTTTGCTCCAATATCGACCTTTCTAACCTTCTAACTCCTAAAAACAATCATGAGCTAGGGATGATTCTCTTTAATATTTTTTATCATATCAATAATATGTTAAAACAAATGAAATAATGTATGTCTTGTAATTTTTCTTAAGGTCCAGTAGACCAAATTTGGTCTCATTGGATGTTAAAGACCATCATCATAATCATCCGTATTTGATTGGTTGATAGACCTTCATGATATATTTGAGCTAGTAGTTATGGGTGTGTGCTCTGATGATGTTTTGGCTATTGATGTGCTCTCATATGGATGATTTTGCATGCGTTTATGAGGGTTTGAGGCCTTTAAAATAACTATAACATGACAATGAACTTCATTCATATATGAAACATTGATCCTAGTCTTTCTTATCATGCACCCTAGCACTTTTGGTCATATTTTGCATCTATATTACATGTACTATCCTTGTACATGGAGCACTCTAGATAGTTTGGCATGATGTGATGATATAGTTGGCTTATTATGGATATTTGTTAGAGCGCAATGCTTCCTAGACACTGTCAAAATTGTTGTGCCATTTAAATCTTCGAGCAATTAGTTCTGAATTATTGTTGCAGTAAAAGGAGAATGAAGATACACACCGAACAAAACAAACCACACAGGAAACAGATGAGTATAGCTCAGATAATTATAGTATCATTGTCATTAATTGAATCCGGTGTTACAATAGTTTACATAATGGAATAATTCGAATGCATTAGGGAGCAATTCGAATCTACCAACTGGATTTGACTGTACCTAACTAACAAGCTAAATCATGGTGTCTCAATCAATATCGAAGTCCAAATATTAACTCCCATATGTCTAACCAACTAATACAATCAGTAATAACTAGTTAACTCAGTCTAACTAAAGTGGTAGGTGGGAAAAGGCGCCTACTCCACATGCAGCCATGCATTAGCCATGCATAACTAGAACTAGCTAACTTATTGTGATCTAAATGAAAGTAACTAGAAGCTAACTAAGCTCAACTAGTTCCAACTCCAACTGACTAATGGAGGTTGGTATCGGGACTCCTAATGGCTCATAAAATGTAGGGATTGGTCTAGGAGGTGCCCAAATTGATGCATGCACATGCAGTAAGTGGCAGTTAACCTCTAACAGTGTTCCCCACGCTCTAGTAACTGGTGCATGTGGCCCCATTAGGACAAGTGGACCCAATCGCACTAGTGGATCCAAATTATTAATTAAGGTTTCTAAGTTAGGCTAAATAATCTAAATAGACAGGATGGTCAAGGGAGGATTAATAATCCTAACAACCCCCTTGAATCCTAACTTGGACAACTGTGGGCCTTGGCAACAAGGCCATAAGTCACCCAAATACAATCTAAAATACAATAATGCTGCTTAATACAACCGAGGAAATAGGGAAAACCTCATGGGAAATCCCCCCCCCCCCCTCAAAATAAGTAGAAATAGGAAAATGCAAGCTATCTTTAGAAGAAAGAAGCTTCCTCCTTAGAAAAATAACTTAAGCAAAACACTGCTACAAATTTGCAACTCTATGCAACAGCATGGTCTATCTGTGCAGCAGCATCCCAAAGCTGTGCATGTGGACCTCTCGATGTACTTCTAAACTGATGACTTTGTATGTCTCTTATGGATGGTGAAGGTAGGGAATGATCAAGTTTCTTCTTATGTGGGCCATGTAGATGATCATTCGCCATCATCAATTAGCATCGACCTGGAACTTTGCTGCACCATTCTGTAGGGAGCAAATCTATGAGAGATAGTGCAGCCTGTTCATTCTGATACTGGGACCTTGTTCTTCTTCTGTCTTCTAGATTTCTAGCACCACTTCCAGCTGCATCTAGAAGCTTTTGAGCCCATATGGGCTTAAGCTTATGATTTGGAATGGATACTAGATCTAGATCTAGAATCTCTTGAGATTTAGTCTCAATAATAGGATCATGCTGAATGTGATCTTCTTCATCTGAATCTGAAACTTGTAGCAAATCATCATCATAAAAAATAGGTGGAGAAATAGTTATACCTTCCTGTGTTGCTGGAGGTGTGTCATACAACTGATCTTCTTTAAACTGAACACTTCTTTCAATGAAGCATCTTCTGGTTGAAACATCCATCAGTTTGTAAGCTTTTTCATCTTCTGCATATCCCAACAGAATGCATTCGCTACTTTGGGCTTGGAAGGCCTTCCTCTTGTCAAGCGGTATTCTGGCCCAAGCTTTGGAACCAAAAAATATCAGATGAGAGACATTGGGCTTATGCCCATGCAGTGCTTCAAATGGAGTGACCCCAACCACTGACTTATGGGGCACTCTATTCTGCAAATACGAAGCACAATTTACTGCTTCAACCCAAAGAGAAGGAGGTAGATGTTTGGCATGGAGAAGGCATGTTACATCTCTTTCGGTGATCTGTTCTTCCTCTCAGCCACACCATTCTACTGTGGCGTGTATGGAACTGAGTGTTCCATTCGAATCCCCTCTGATTCATAGAAAATCTAGAAGTCTCCTTTGATGTACTCTCCTCCTTTATGATATCTTATTGACTTGATCTTCTTATTGAAACTATTCTCAACCATATCCTTAAAAACTTTAAAAGTCTCAAAAACTTCTGATTTTTGTTCCATGAATTAGATCCAGCAGTACCTAGAACAATATTTAATAAAGGTGAGGAAATACCTATCGCACCATTAATGGAGTTTGTGGGCATATGTCTAGCTACATCACTATGTATCAAATCAAGTATAGAGGTAGCTCTATGTGCCTTCCCAACATCATACTTATTTTCTGGAAGCTTACCTACCAAGCAACCAACACATACTCCATTGGAAGTTTGGATGGAGGGAAAACCTTCAACCATTTTATCATTGTGGAGTTGCTACAGATATTTGAAATTGAGATGGCCAAATCTCTCATGCCAAATTTTGCTGGTGTTGTTAGCATGAGACAATAAAGCTGTAGAAGGAGAGACAGGTAAGACATGTGAGAACTCATAAGCTTTGGTAGAGTGATTTCCAATACCTTTCGCTATAAGCTGTCTAGTGGCTTTTTCTGTAATCTCAACTATTTTTGAATCAAATGTAACTCTCTTGGGAGAGCCTGTATGGGTCATTTGATAAACAGACAACATGTTAGAAACAAGGGAGGGCACATAAAGGACTTTCTTGAACTCACCAGGCTTTGCTTTGACTGAGCCCCTTCCTTCTGCTGGAATTTGGGAATAATCTCCCATGTGAATGTTAGGCCCCTTTGATAGTGTGAGGGCAGAGAAGTATTATTTGAAAGAAGCCATGTGGTTGGAAGCTCCATAATCAATTATGTATTTTGTAGACAGTGTAAGGCTAGCTTTCAAAGCATGGAACCTTTCATTATCTTATGTCTATGGTTCTTCATCAGGATTCTTTGCTCCTTGTGGGAGAGCAATGTTATGCTTCTTAAGAAGAGTTTACATTTCATCAATCTGCTTCTTCATACAAAAATATTCAAGATGGTAACCCTTTTCACAATAGGGACATAATTTATTTTCCAACTTCTTCTTTTTCTTAGAGCCGGAGGCTCCTTTGGAAGTCTGTTGATTCTATTTAGGATTCGAATCAACTGCTTTAGGATCCTTCTTCTTTGATTTCCCTTTGGCTTGTGCTTTTCTAGAGTTAGTAACTAGGAGATCCTGATATTTGGAGGTATTGATGACTCCCATTCGAATCAAATTCTCTTGCTCCTTGATTAAGGACTCGGAAAAGGAATCTAGTGAAGGAATTTTCCAATTGAGGAAGCTTTCCCGCTTGGAATGAAATATAGAAACAAATACAGAATACTCATAACTGAGTTTACTGAGTATGGAGAGGAAATTTTTCTCATCCTTCCTTTCTATTCCGCATTGTCTGCATTAAAGTGCAAGAGACTTGAATTTAGTAAAGAATTGCTCAATAGTCTCGAAACTGATGGGATGTAAGGCTACCAACTCATTCTCTAGAAGGTGTCCCCGAAGCTCCTCTTGTTTTCCAAACAAGTTCTCAAGCTTCTCCAAGACTTCTCTGGGTGTCCTCAAACCTTCAAGGTGGAAGAGGATATCTTGGGATATATGAGTACATAGATAATCGAAGGCTTCATCATAGTGGTTCAGAAACTTGTTATTTTCAACTAGCTGATGGGGCTCAGCCTCCCTTCCAAGTATTATCCTGAGGTATCCATGCTTGCACAAGGCCAACTGCATATCAATCCTCCAATCAAGATAATTGGAAGTTGTAAGGATCCATGGTGTAGGAGATTGAGAATCCATAATTCTTCGGTTGAAAGATCACACAACTTCACATAAGCTACATAACACCTATAGATTTTCACTGCAAAACACTAAAAAATTCGAACTATGTTAGAATCATGATTTTGCTCTCGACATGAACATGTTTTCAGGGTATGTCACACCCACACAGCTACTCTAAATAAATTCAGTGTTATCAAATCTAGATTGGGGACTTCTTTGGAAACCTAGTTGCTTCTGATGTTCAATGGAGAGAAACAAACATGAAGCCTGCTTGAAATGGCTCTCATACCATGTTAAAATTGTTGTGCCATTTAGATATTCAAGCAATTAGTTCTGAATCATTGTTGCAGTAAAAGGATAATGAATTTACACACAAAACAAAACAAACCACACAGGAAACAGATGAGTATAGCTCAAATAATTACAATATCATTGTCATTAATTAAATCCGGTGTTACAATAGTTTACATAATGGAATAATTCGAATGCATTAGGGAGAAATTTGAATATACCAACTGGGTATGACTTTACCTAACTTACTAGCTAACTCATGGTGTCTCAATCAATATCGGAGTCCAAATATTAACTCCCATATGTCTAACAAACTAATACAGTCAGTAATAACTAGTTAACTTAGTCTACTCCACATGCAGCCATACATTAGCAATGTATAACTAGCACTAGCTAACTAATTGTGATCTAAATAACAGTAACTGGAAGCTAACTAAGCTCAACTATTTCCAACTCCAATTGACTGATGGAGGCTGGTGCCGGGACTCCCAATGGCTCCTAAAATGTAGGGATTGATCTAGGAGGCGCCCAAACTGATTCATGCACATGTAGTAAGTGGCAGTTAACCTCTAGTAGTGTTCCCCACACTCTAGTAACTGGTACATTTGGCCCCATTAGGCCAAGTGGAACCAATGGTACTAGTGGACCCAAATAATTAATTAAGGTTCCTAAGTTAGGCTAAATAATCTAAATAGACAGTATGGTCAAGGGGGGATTAATAATACTAACAGACACTTGGTTGGATTATGTGGATGATATGGTGACATTTGGATGCCTTTTCTTGAGGAGACTTCTCACTCATAATGTATCGTCATACTTGAGGATGTTTTGTGGTTGGATTTCAATAGATTCCCCTCCTCCTAGCACATGTTTCATGTCCTATAGGATACATTTTATTGGAGTTTATCATATGAAATCTTGGTTTTATTTGATACCATTTTGTGTGAATGCTCTACTTAACTCTCACTCTTGGCACACATGTGGATGCAAGATATGTCTTTATATGGGTTCATCCCCTTCTTTCATGGAGATTATTAACTATTATAAACGCATTCCTCTTGTGTTTGTTTCTCTATGCCTTAACTAGCAATTTCACTATTTCATAGAACCAACCCTTGCACATAAATTGATGGGTTGATTGATATGTGGACATCATTTGTGGAGAACATGCATTGCACATATTTTGAGCCTTTGACCCTTGATGAGTTTGAATGGAGGTAGAATCCACCCTTGGAAACCTTTCACATGAGGTTTCATGCCATGTTTTGAGGAAAGTCCACTCCTTGGAGGTTGCATACACACTTTATGCTCCATTGATAGAGAATTCACCTTGGAGATCATCTACTCCACATTTATGATGGGACATCCACTATTGGAGGGTTTTTTGCACCCTTTCCTATGCTTCTTTGATGGAGCATTCACTTGGAAAGACACACACACGGACAGTGATTTATATTTGACTTGGTTTTCACTCTTTTTCATGATTGATTGAGGAACCGATCCACCTTTTGGAACTTATTCATTGAGGGTATTGACCTTGGAGGTGTCTTGATTATCATTTCATGCCACGTTTTAAGCTAGTGTTCCATGATCAAGGACTTATAGAACTCTTTTTGATGGTTTGATGGATGTTGGTAGCTATTGGAGGAGCTCTACGGGGTCAAATGATGCAGAGTCAACCTAGGTGTCATATGCATATCAGTGCATAGAAAAACAAAACAAGAAAATACACAACATGACTGTTGCCAAGAATTATGGCTTTCAATTAAATGACAAACAATCTCTTTTTACAAGAGGAATTTACAATACGTGTATTTGCTTGACTAGTCATAATGGACATTAACCATACACATACTTCTACGAGAGGGATTGCTATTTCCTCAACACTCAACACACATAAGTTTTCTTACTTCGACCCACAAGCCTCTCACACAAAAAGAGTCTAAAGCTCTCTGCTCGTCGGCCCAGGCTTCTCTAAAAACCTCACAACCTCCCTTCTGGATCCCATAAAAAAACTTCTTCTTTGTTGCTTGAACACTAGTATTTATAGCAGTGCCCCAATGCAAAGTACTCATATTTCCTTCTAGAAGTTCACCTACTCCTAGGCATTGCCATGAATGCACTTAAATACATCCTCTTGTTTGGTTTTGTAGATTGCGTCATTTGGTCAATGGACTACAACAACCACCATAACTAACCTGCAACTGTGTGAACTACCTTAACCACTCTATCCTTAGACTCTGGTAAACAATTGGTCCTTTATCTACAAAAGTCGGTCGATTTAATTCTCAAGTCCCCTTTATATTTAGGTCAGGATTTAATCATTAACCTCTCTTTCATATTTCATCATTGGTCATTGACCACCTATGGTCAGGATTTGTGTGTCTCCTTTCTCTATGTCGACTATTATTCCTATTCTTCTAGAGGTCCTCAACTATCCTTTGGGAATCTCTGTTGGTTTTCATCCACTATTTCTGTTGGGCTCAAATTCCCCTGCATTAAAAACATGGGGTTTAAAATAAATTTTCTCATGACCTTGCATCCTATTGAGCTCTTCTTCTGAAATCCATGTAGCCTCGTCCAAGTCCCTAGTCACACATCAAACCAAGTATTATTTCTTATTTTGGATCTTATTCCTTCTGACTTCTCGCTCATCGAGCACCTCTGCGACCTTGTCCCTTGACTGAACTAGCATTTTTTCAGCGAGTCGGTAATCTCCCTTTCGTTTCTCGTCGACCCTTCTTCAAACTGGTGAAGGCCAGAAACATTGAATGTTAGTGATATGTCCATATATTCTGGCAATTCTAGCACATAGGCATTATCTAATATCTTCTTCAAGATTTTGCGTGGTCCAATATTCTTCAACTTCAATTTGTTGTATGTCCCTTGTGGGAACCTTTCCTTCCTCAGGTATGCATACACTAAGTCACCTTTGCAAATGAATGTAGTCATCTCTTTCTGTTGGCTCTCAACTTGTACAGTGTATTACTCTTCTCAACCTATTGCTTCACCTAGTCATGTACCTCCTTCATATGGTCGACAAATGATTCTGCATCTGTATTCTTCCTCGTTCCTATTAACATGTTGACTAAGTCTGTTACTCCACACAGACTTCTACCTTACCCTATCTAGAATGGACTCATTCTTGTCGACCAGTTTACTGAATTGTTGTACAGGAATTATTCCTACGCAAACACATTTTCCCACTACTTTGGTCAGTTGATACTCAAACATATCAGCAAATTTCTTAATATCCTATTCACGAATTTGGTCTTCTCATCAGTCTGTGGATGGTATGCAGAATTGAACTGCAAATTCATGTCAAGCTTCTTCCATATGGTTCGCTAGAAATTCCCCATAAACTTAGTATCTCTATTTGAAGTGATTCTCTTGGGAAACACATGCAATCTCACAATCTATTTGAAGAACATTACAACAATACTCGTTGCATCACTTATCTACCGACATGGGATAAAATGATCCATCTTGGAAAATCGATCGACTACCACAAAGATGGATTCGTTTCCCTACTGTGCATTCATCAGTCCAATCATGAAATCCATGCTAATATCTTCGCATGGTGCAGTCGGTACCGGTAATGGAAAATACAGTCTCTGTTATCAGGAATTATGCAATCGGTGCGGACACCGTTTGTTCCTCTACCCTGTAAATCACAAGTGTAGAACAAAAGAGCATAATAGTATATCCTTTCCTTAAGCAATTAATTTGAACAACATGAAATAAACCATACCTTAGACCTAAGTCTCTTTGTCCTTGTTTCAAAAGCCCTTGTAATGTTCAATACCTGCAAAATAGATCAAAAGACAAAATACAAGGTCATAGTATCATGATAAATCAACTACTTATATCATTGATCAAGGAATCTGATAATATTCAACTGAAATTAACAACACATCAAATATAGGAAAGGGGAACACTTTTGCATTAAATAATGAGAGAGTAAAGTTACAACCAAGCCTTGATGTTGATGGCTTCAACCTCTACAAGAAATATACAATCCTTCACAACTATGAGCATCTCTTCACATACAAGCCAACTCTATCTTGCCTCTAACTCAGAGTTCAACCCAACAACATAAGGGTACTTTATTTTGGCCTCCCCCACTCACATCATGAAGGCTTCATTTATAGTCCCAAAACACATGAGATTGAGTTGGGGAATGGATAGGAGGTGATCCCATTAGGTGAGGGAGGTGAATGCCACCTCTTCCAAGCAAATAGGAATTGACTCCATGAAGGCTTCCACAAGGAAGATTCCAGAACCTTCTTTTTTTCTATTTTTGGTCTATCGACGCACCCAGAAAAAGGAGTAAAGGCACAGATCTAATTTATTGTCAAGGAAAAGGTGGATCGACGCTTATTTCCCACTGTAGAAAGCACCGTCGGCACTCTGTGCAAACAGAAGAAAGGAAGCGTCCTTCCAAAATATGGAAAAAAGCTAACCAAGGTGTCTCAGATCAGGATCTCTGAAAGGCTAACAGGCAATGTGGAATTTCCAGGTGCAATAGAATGCTCCCCAAAGTATGAAGCTAGAAGGAAGTGATAGGTGAAATAGTTTGCAAAATATTAGTCTAGTATAGAGGCAATGATAGATGAGATCGTAACTGACATAGGACTAGTAACTAACTTACCCAAATCAGTCATGGTTGCGGACCAATACACTGCAGATCCATGATGATGACCATGCCATGGCTACCAATAATACACTGTAGATCCATGAACAATTGATGTAGGAGGTAGGACATGGCTACGAATCATACAAAGTAGATCCATGTCATTTAACCTCAAAATATGGAACATAGCTAGCAAACATACAATGTAGATCCGTGTCAGGAATCTGAATGATCTCCAAACGCAACCTGAGCATAGGCAACCATAGTGACGAAGCCTAACCACTCAGGGTCTTCATTCCAATCCCCAACCGATATGATTCTAACCATGTGAATATATGTTTTGACGTCAAACATGGCAGAAACCACTTGATTACCAGTCATTGATGTAAATTGTTAACAAGTGCGAGGGAAATCATCATTAATGTCAATGATCCCCGAGGTATCTAAGTACATTCTCCCAAGTGTGTATGAATGTTTTGAATTCGAACACTTGATAGAATCTTTCAATCAGAGGTCATTGATGAAAACCTACTGTTGAAAGCGAGGAAATATGCCATTAAGGCATGCAGGTTTCAAGGTACTCGTCTAAGTTTCTAGGTCTAATTCCTGGATAATGAGCTGAATTCGACAAGAACAGACTTGTCATAGGAGGGCCATGATGATTCCCACATCAGTGACACGAAACATGGAACAAAAGTTGATTTGAAGTGATGAAACTGACTCGGACATGACTGACTCTATGGATAGGTAAAGTTATTGATGAGTTTTTTTTGGAAGAGATAACCTTTGAACAATTTGCGACACGACAAATGACTTGGAAGAATTGACTTGACAAGACCAAAACCAGGTGTAATGCAAGGAATATGACGACGCATTTTTTGAATTGACTCAAAGGAGTCAGGTGACTCACATAAGTGGATCGACTCAAAGACAAGCTGAATACCCAACTGTTCAGATATGCAAATGCAGATAGGTGCCATGTTCAAAGGTGGACTATAGAATGCCATAAATAAAAATGAAAAACATTTCCCTTTCCCTTAATTTTCCCATCCTTAACAGATGAGTGCTTCTTTTTGTTTTTACAAGTTCAAAGAGGGTAACAAACTCGTTATAGCTCATCAAGTGATGAGTCCATTCTCATATGTTTTACGAACCTGAGAAAGGAGGGGTTCATTCCTAGAAAGGGTCCTTCATCGTTTGATTTTATGACTCTGATGAAAGCAAACTCATTCATCGTTTCATGTTTAGAGACTCTGAAATGACTAAGAAGACTCCAAAAGGTCCTTTTTCGTAAATAGGCCTAATCGGTTCGAAAAAGAGATAACCTACCACCGATTAGTCGATCGTTCTAATACTTTTACAAGTGTGAATGTAACAAGTTCGCTTGGAAATATTTTTGTGTTTTTAAGGAGACTGAAAAGATCTTAAATATAACTTTGTAGCGGGTTTCCTTTTTCATAATCCACTTTTAACGAGTATGAAAAAGCAAAAACGTTTACTCGACACTCTTTTACCAGTGATTTAACGAGCATGTGAAAAGTGTATAAAAATGCTCGGTACTTTTTCATCATAGCTCTAAGCCTGAAAAGGACTAAAAGAGCTTGTTTCATAGCCATGAACCAAACTTGCACCTGAAAACTTAAAAAAAACACATTAAAAGCCAACTCTATTAGAACTATATAAAAACAAGTGATAAAACCCACTTTTATAAAATAATTTTGGATTTCAAAAATAATTAAATTATAATGAAATAACAAAAGTTTCCAAAATTACTATATATAGAGAGGAATAGTAAAAACATTTACCATTGTTACTCTTACCACTTGGAGAGTTTGAGATTTGGAGTGAAAGGAGAGAGCTTCCATCGGTTATTTTGCAAGTGGTCCCGCTCATTGCTTGTCAATCTCCTTGGAAGTGGTAGGTGTTCTAACCATTTGCATTTCATGCCCACAATTGATTCTTAAGTCTTAAAAAATAATAGAAGGTTTCTATTTGTGCATAGGGAGGTTTTTTGACCGGATTTGAGGGTTTTTAACCATTTTGAGGGGTCAAACGCGGGCCACACAACCTTTTTATTTTTCGAGCCATGAGCACAATGACACTCTGTCCACTGCCAACAGAGGCGTCAGCCATCGACGCTCTATACATGCGGAGGTAGATGCATCATAGGCGCTCTATCCGTAAGACGAAAAGGTGCCACAGACCCAACAAATTGCAAAAAATAAACCTTATCTTTGCCAAAAATCAATTTTTCCTTCTATGTTATTAAAAACATCATTTTATGCTTCCGTTTGATCATAATGTGATTATTAATAAACGTTTTTTATGTGCTTGCAGGTGCAATACATCGTCCACATCATGGTCATTTGGAAAGAACGAGAGCATGAGATGACAGACTTCCAAGCCTTCAGTGATCCATCTACCGTAGAGGCCTTACGGAACTGCGGGCAGTGCTGAAGTATTTTAGGGTACCAGGCATGAAGGCATACATCTACCTATTGGAGTACATTATAGGTATGTGGGATCCAGAGCAGCAACACTTTGTGGTTGGGACCCATGCCTTGACCATAGATATTGAGGATATCTACTTCTTGACTGGTTTGTCTTGGAGAGGAAGGCCAGTAGTCTTATCCGACGCACGAGGAGGAGAGTCCTTGTTAGATGATTTGACTGACCAATATTGTGCACTAGGTACGTAGTCTTAGTTTGGGAAACTACGCATCCAACAGATAGTGGATCGTCCTCCAAGGATAGTCGTCTATACTATTGGTAAGGTGGTTGGGACTAGGTCTACTCAGCTGACTACTAGGTCACACATGTTGTATTCCCTAGAGTGCATGGAACCCACAGTCTTCAACTGGTGTGAAGGCATGTTGGTAAGTCTAAAGGAGAAATTGAATAAATGCAAGAGGGGGACTCTTAAGCAATGCAGCTATGGATCTGTGGTGGTATCTTTCATTTTACAGAGGGTGCCCCACATGAGGCCTCAGGTGACTGTGAGTAGACTAGACCCTGAGGACCCTAGGATGCTCAGGTGGGTTTATATCATGGCCCGCCATGGAGGCGGAGGACCCAAGGTTGCCTATGGAACATCCTTCTTTCACTGGCTAAGGGGATAGCTACTCATGATTGAATATTATACCTATGAGGAGGCAGACTTCTAGGACGACCCAGAGCTCATACTACCTAAGGGGGAGGAGTGGGATGACCGAGGCAAGAAATATACTATCCACTATGTTTTTAATTTTTCAAATTTATTTTATTTTTATTTTGCAATACTGAGATAAATAAAAATGGTTTTTATACAGATATTGGACCAATACACCTAGCTGGTATGCCACCTATTTCGAGGCGGGTAGGGACCAGGGAGATGGTGGTTTATCACTCTGAGGTAGACGAGGAGCTTGGAGATTTGGAGGAGAACCTATAACGTCTGACTGTAGGGATTCCTGATGTGACCACCGATGATCTACCTAGGTGTTACCAATGACATACTGTAGGGGTATCTGGACGGTTTTCCAGGCTACTCCGTAGAGTGGCTCAGGCTATTATATGCTATCACGAGCACCGTTAGGAAGATGACTAGTTTATAGGGATTTTCCACTTTTGTATATGTATACTGAAAGCTTCGAGGCTTCAGATTTTGCCCCATATATATGTATATTTTGAACTTGTTACAGTTCTAAACTTTGAGGGCACTGAAAGCTTGACGCTTCAGCCCAATTTTGTATCTGAGTTTACAGTTTTATATATACGAAAAACTTTTATTTACAGTTGTGTGTGCAAAATGTGATGTGTGAAATAAATGCCTACTTATGAATTTACATATATGTCATTTATGTTACAAATGGACTTTTAATTATGAGTAATGTAACAATATAAGACATAATTAGGTAGGGAATCTGCCACAACGTTCAGATGTCTTGGAACATGTTGATATGTGACTTGCTCAAAAGATATTTCTAATAATCTAGCCCTTCAAAATGTTTGAATAAGTAGAGGGTTTTGGACAGTATAGATCCGATTAAACTGTTGAACAACTAAATCAGAATTTAGGAAAACCCTAATATCTCTTACATCACTAGCTAGGGATTCCGTCAACAATCCAATCACTACATGATATTCGGCCAGATTGTTGGTGGAGGGACCTAAACAAACACCCCCTGAACTCACCATATCACATGTAGGAGAGTACAATATCAAAGTTGTCGATGCAAAATTTAATGTATAACAATTAGCACCATCGACGAAACCGGTAAAGGTAGTCATCTGTCCATTTAGACATAAGGTATACATAAGGAGGGGTTGAAAAACACATTTTAGATCACATAGAAAATTACACTTTCAAAATAAGACACAACAATCTATAAACAATATTTACAAAGAGTCTATGCTATATGACCTAGGCATAGTATCTTTTAAGGTAGAGCCTGTTACGGGGCTCACTGAAAGGTATCCTATCATAATCTACGAACTCATATGCACCCTTATCCAAGACGCAAATGATAATGTAAGGCCCGTGCCACATAGATTCGAATTTACCTGCCCCCAGCTTATCATGCTTCTGTTCATAAGTCAAGACCATATCTCCTTCATCTAAAGAGCGGGGCTGAACAGTTTTGTCATATTGAGCTTTCATCTGCCGTTTGTGTGCTTCATTTTCTAAGGCAACATCGCGGCAAGTTTCATCAAGTTTATTTAGATATAAGAATCGTTCCTCTTCTATAGTGGTATTAGGAAAAAGTTCCAGAACAAGCTTCAGAGAAGGGATCTTGCATTCTATCAAGAGAGTTGCTTCTAGTCCATATACCAATTGAAAAGGCATGAAACTGATGGAAGTCTTTACAGTGGTCCTATATGCCCAAAGTGCAGAAAATAGTTGCAAGTGACATTTTGACTTGGCCTGCCCTACCATTCTCTGGAGCATCATTTTCAATACTTTATTTATCACTTCAACTTGGCCATTGTCCTGAGGATAGTAAGGTGTATAATTATCGTGACAAAACCCTAACTTTGCACTAAGTTCTGCCATCATTTTGTTATGGAAGTGTGACCCATGATCAATCACAATAGCCCTAGGAATCCCAAACCTAGAAATGATATGGTTAAACAAGAATAACGCAACTATTTTCCCATCTTCAGCGTTTGTGGGCATAGCCTCATCCCATTTTGTGAAATAGTCCACAACCATAATAATGTAGCCATGCCCCCCGGCTGAGGTAGGTCTACAATGCACGAAGTCTATGCCCCATTTTGCAAAAGGGCCAATTGCTATGACAAGATGGAGTGGAGATGGATGGGTGCACCTTTTGGTAGTAAACATTTGACATGGCGGGCATTTCTTGACCGTTTCAATGCAACCTTCGAAAATTGAGGGCCAAAAATACCCCACGTGCAAGTTTTTTCTAGCTAGTAGCCAACCTAGACAGATGAACGCCACAAGCTCCAACATGGCAATCATTCAAGACAATTTCAGCTTCCTCATGTGTGAGGAAACATCGTAATATAGAATCAACACCACGATGATATAAGGTATCATTCAGGATGAGATAGTATTTAGCCTGGTGGCGGATGCGACGACGCTCATCGCGAATAGCGGCAGGTTGATATAGTAAGGTTTGGAGATACAAAATGCTGTATCCATACCAAGGGTCAATCGTACTAATGAGAAACAATGATTCATCAGGTAATGAATCGACGGGCTCTGTATTCTCTGTATTACGTGGAAGGTCACATATGAGCTCTGCGAAAACAAGGGACTTCTTCAAAGTAGTTTTAGTAAACTCCAACTCAAATTCCCGGAGGATAACGATCCATCATGAGTATTTTCCCCCAAGAACATGACGTGTCAAGACATAGTACATGGGGTTAGAGTTAGCATAAAAAGTAGTAGTGCGGAGCAAGATATAGTGACAAAACTTCTGGACTATGATGACTGTGGCCAGAGCAAGTTTCTCCACATGTGAATATCAAGTTTCAGAGTCTAGAAGACTCTTACTGACATAGTAGATCACATGTTCCTGATCGTGTTCATTTGTTTGAATAAGGACCATGCCTATAGTAGAAAAGGAGGCAACCATGCATAAGGAATAGTCCTTGGTGTAATCATGTGGCTGTAGCACAGGTGCATGGGTAAGTGCATGTTTAAGATTATCAAATGTGCATTGTGTGAAATCATCCTAGACAAAAGGTGTATTCTTTTTAAGCAACCTCATAAAACCATGTGCTCTTTCTGCGTAATTGCAAACAAAATGACATAAAAAATTTGCCTTCCCTTGCAAAATTTGGAGTTCGGTCACATTCGTTGGAGCAGAAAGGGCCATAATAGCTTCGATCTTCAAAGGATCGATACGGATGCCATCCTTAGAGACGATGAAACCAAGAAATCTGCCAGTTTCGACACAAAAAAACACATTTGTGGGGGTTCAAATGGATGTTGAAATGGTGACATTTGAAAAAAATAGCTCTCAAATGATCGATATGAATATCCCGCTATTTGGAATGAGCGGGTAGGTTGTTAAGATAGGGTTCCACATTGTGCTTAATATCATGAAAAGCATATGACATGGCGCATTGAAAAGTAGCGCTAGCATTTTTCATGCCAAAAGGTAATTTTCGGTAGGAAAAGGTCCCCCATGGGCAAATAAAAGCCGTCTTATGTTGGTCTGACGGGAGAATCTCTATCTGATTATAGCCAGAAAATCCATCCATGAATGAAAAGTTGACACTTTCGACACAGTTATTGTTAGATTTTTATCATTCAAGCTAGCATTATGATCTTATGATCTTTAGCTAAGAAAATAACATGCACAACAACAAACACAAGAGACAAGAGACACAAAGAATTTTCCTCGGGGAAACCATAAAGGAGAAAACCCTGCAACTTCCTCAGAGATAGAATTAGCACCAAAAGTAAAACCCGAAAACATAAAGATGATCTCCTGAAAGTAGTAGTCTCTCTCTTGTCCCAACAACTTCTCCTCGCACTCATGCACCCCAATGAGTGAGTGTGTGTGTTGTAAATAGAGAGACTCACTCTCTATTTATATTCTTTCATTCACTTGGAACCCACTCCAACATGTCGACCTCACTTAACAATTACTTACTAGAGTCGACATCTCTAGGAGTGTCTAATAACCCTAGTGCCCCACAACTTGTGCGGACTTTTCCTCCTCTGACCAACAAGGAGGTTTATCCTTAACACAATGGTGGGGACTATTGCCTTGACTTACAATGACTCACCTAGGGTCGAATTCTCTAAGATAGTCTAATAACCCCAGGGCCCAATAACTGTGGGGACTTTAACCCTTGACCAATAGGAGGGTTACCCACAACGACTTGACATGACTTATTTATATTATAGAAACTTCCCGGAATAAACATCAGGGTATGACATGACTCAATTACATTACAGACACATCCTGGAATAAACATCGGGGTTTAATACATAAGATATATGGATGAATACATTTCGAAGTTACAATTACATCAACACTCCCTCTTAACTAGGAAGGTATTCTCTCAACACAATTTATTAGTACAATTCTTCTTCTCTGTATCATCTAGATCATCATCGAGTCCTCGTCATCTTCACCTTCAAGTCATCTCCATCTTCAAGTCATCTCTGCTGGATCATCATCATGGGTGCTATCTCTTGATTCTTCTCGTCACAAGAAGTTCTACAGAGCCAACCCTTTTTCATGCTGGTTGTAGGCCTAGCCTCCATGTAGGTCTTTTCCAGTGCTTATATCTGACACTTAAGTCAGAATGGCCCACCCAACACTTACATCTGATCATGTAGGAATCAATCCTATAATCATATCAGAAAGGCAACGCCCAACACTCACATCTGACCATGTGGTAACATAGCCCACAACCCTGTCAGAAAGGCCTAGCACTCACATCCGTTCAATCAATGATCGGAATATCCCAACACTCACACTTGGCCATGCGAGGAACCAATCCTCCATGCCAAAAGGCTTTGCACTTACATATGACAACCAATGTTAGAAAGGCTCTTGCACTTACATTCATTCAACCAATGATTAGGAAAGGCAGAGCACTTACATCTGTTCAACCAATGATCAAGAAAGGCTCGGCACTTACATCTATTCAACCAATGATTAAGAAAGGCTCTGCACTTACATTTGACACATGCGAGGAACCAGTCCAACATGCATGTTAGAAAAGGCATGCACTCACATCTGATCTTGTAGGAACCAATCCTACAGTCATATCAGAATGGCCCCCAGTCCTAGACTGAGCTACCTGGTAACTGACCAGGTGCCTCCATTCTCCCAGAGAATGTTAGTTGCCCTTACATCTGACCTACTTGTCAGAATGGCCAGCACTCACATCTGACATGGAAGGAAGCAATCCTCTCACCATGACAGAATGGCTCAGCCCTTACATCTGACCTACTTGTCATAATGGCTATGGATTCAACACTCATATCTGACATGGAAGGAACCAATCCTCTCACCATGACAGAATGGCTCAGCCCTTACATCTGGCCTACTCGTCAGAATGGTTATGGATTCAGCACTCATATCTGACATGGAAGGAACCAATCCTCTCACCATGACAGAATGGCTCAGCCCTTACATCTGACCTACTCATCAGAATTTCTATGGATTCATCACTCATATCTGACATGGAAGGAACCAATCCTCTCACCATGTCAGAATGTCTATAGGTCTCATAATTTCGCCTTGGAACGAACCTCGATCTGGAGAACACCAAGCTTCTCCCTGAAGTACTCAAACTTTGCCCTAGCCAATGGTTTTGTCAACACATCAACTATTTGTTCGTTGGTCACAACATACTAGAGCTTCACTGCTCCCCTCTACACCATATCCCTGATATAGTGATACTTGATCTCGATATGCTTCGACTTGTCATGGAACACTAGATTCTCTGACAACTTCACGCAACTCTGGTTGTCACAATGTATACAAGTAGCATCCATCTGGAGATGAAATAAATCAGATAGTAGCTTCCACAACCATACTGCCTCACAACTAGCTAAACAAGCTGCGACATACTCTGCTTTAGTTATACTGAGTGCCACACAATATTGCTTCCTGCTAAACCAAGAGATCACACATGATCCCATACTGAAGCAGCACCCTAAAGTGCATTTCCTGCCTAATCTGAATCAACATAACCTTCCAGGTTAATCTTTTTATTCGCATCATACTTGAGCCCATACTCAACTGTACCGTTTGCAACCATCAAGTGAACATCTCTCAATGTGTTCACAGCAAATCAAATATTGGGTTTTGTATCCTTCAGGTACATCAATGAACAAATCATCTGATGATACAACGTGGCATCAACCGTATTTGATGAAGCATCACTCAATAGCTTCATGTTCGATGCCATAGGTGTGGTCATGGCCTTGCAGTCCATCATCCTGAACCTCTTCAGGATCTCTACTGCATACTTCCCTTATCCACACCTCCATGCCTAGAAAATAGTGAATCGACACATAACAGGAGCATCACTGGTCTTCTGCCTTCAACCTTGAAGCAAAGGTTGGAATCCACTTTACTCTCAGTAAATCCTAGAGTCATTAGTAATCTGTCCATCCTGTCGTACCATGTCGAACCTTAGGATCTTCTGCAGTCACTCCCTCTGAAGCATCATACTTCCTCTGTCTTTCGTACTCTATGCACTGAAACATTTTGTACTAGAGTGACACTGGATACCAAGATCCTCTATCTTGAACTTTTTCAAAAAGTTCATCTCGCACCCATCTGTGAGCTTGTCATCCTCTATCAGCCTTGTAGCAAAGGTTCAGATCTTCATCAAGCTCCTCATGTATGTGTTATCCCATGGGTGTATTCTGAGCTCGTACAAGGTCTTCTTTCATTTTCACACATGATTATGCCTATCATGTGTCTCAACTCCCACTGGCTGCAAATGTCTCTTCGAATCTTGCCTTGTATCCTATGATGTTTCCATCTACTGCATGATGGAACTATGAACTTCCCTTCATGTATCGATACTGCATCCTAGACATCATTCTTCTTGAACTAGTCTTCCTTTTCTTCTTGGTTACTTCTTCATGGCTGGAAGGTTCTGTATCAATGATGTCACTACATTCATCATATTATTCTTCATCTTGAACTGTCGTCACTTGTTCTTGAGAACAAGTCTCATTCTTCTTTTCTTGTAGGCGATTATGTATGCGATCTTTCCTACAAGTCAAATTAATTTTCATGGTTAGAGACATTTCATAAGCAATATTCATAATGGAAAATTCTTATGCATAAATATATGATCATGCAACTACTTTAGCCAGTACAACATTCATCCATATCTCACAGAAACTTTTCTAGATGCCTTCCATCTCTACCAGGACAACATTGAGATTGTGCACTAATCCAATATGTCAGCAAAGAGGTTTCATTCTAGATAAGTAGCAATGGAGAGTTGTATAGCACCATGAGCCAGTTACCTATTACATGCATATTAGTAGTATACTGTCATTAATGCAAACATTCTATCATGCATAGAACATCAACTGAATATAAACAAATGCATAATAAAACAATATCATGAAATGACAATTGAATACTTATCTTTATTTGTTTCATGGGTAGACTCCTTCTTGAGCCTTCAGCTTCAGCATCTTCTTCATTCATGATAGCATCGTTTCTTATCCAAATGCTAAGGTGGATAAGAGATTCTTCAAGAGTTGAGATCTTCATGTTCCTCATTGCTTGAGGGATCTTCTTTGGATGGTAAGAGCTTGATATTTAGTTGCTCCCATCTTCTCTTCTCGATATTCTTCTTCTTGCGTGTGCTCTTCCCAGAGTCTACTAAAAGTAATCACGTTCTTTTGGCACACATTCCTCAAATGAATGAATCCCATGATCCTGGGAGGCCATTTAAGGTGGCTATCACCAATTATGTATTCTCCACTTCTACATTCTCCACTTCTTCTTCTACCACTTCAATTTGTTCTCTGATTTGAGAGACCCCAGTAAAGTATGACTGTATGGTCTCTGCATTCTGGATCTTCACATTCTTCAACTGGTTTCTTAGAGTCATCTTTCAATTGATGTTCTTCCCTTAAAATAGCTTGGTCAAGGAATCAAACATCTCTTCAGGTGTCTTTAGGGAAGACACTTGTGGTACAAGGTGATCCATGATTGAAACAACAATGATCTTCTTGGCCTTGACCAAGTTCTTTTGGTGTAAGGATTTTAGCCTCATCTCCCTCTGGAACTGGAACCTCTCTACTCATGTAGGTGTCCAATTCATTTTATTCAGAGAGATCAAATACTTCCATGCTTGGAATTTGTCAAATTCACCAAGCTTATCATCAAGCTTATGTGATAGATCACTTTGAAAAGAGAACCTCAAATGCAAATAGAAAAAGATTAGATCTTACCGATTTGAGGTGTCCGTCCTAGCTCCGGAGTTGGCTGATCTAGGGTTTGTCAGAGAAACCCTAATTTTCAAAACTTGGAATATTTCATATCTTATTGCATAGAAATATATATCTCTTCAATTTGAGCTATCCAATGTACTCCTTTTCTTAAAACAGTGGAGGGAAGCTCCCGGAACAGGAAGCCCTAGTCTTCTGCAAAAATACCTATCACTATTTCTATGATATATCCAAAATTACTTCTCCTCTATGTCTAAACATTTTCACTGAGGTATCCTCGCATGTTCCTGATCCAACACCACATGTTTCAACATAATTTGTTTCACCAATTAGGACTTATGATTGTTTTCCCAAGGTGACCTGTTACAGGATTGTTCATAACAGCAAAGTTGTATAGACTTCCACGTGTCATTGGTTCATCTTCTAAGTCTAATTCTTGGAGAAAAGAAAGTACATTCTGTGCCCTTTCTAGAACATCTTTAGAAATTTCATTTGGACCTTTGGAGCCCAAGATATATCAATTCTCCCTATGTGTCCTATTTATGGATGAATTCTAGAAGAGGCTGGAACCCTAGCTTGGAGGGATCATATCTCCCAGAATATAGTGAATCTAAGGCTAAATTGTTTATACAATGTACATCAGAATTTTATATTTGGCCTCTAGAATTTTCAGCTCCTGATCCTTTTCCAATCTCAGGATATAGCGAATGTACCAAACCTTAGTATTTAGGGTTTTTCTAGCTCGGGGTCAAACTAAGGTTTGACTTTCGCAGAGTTTCACCCAACCAAAAGTCTTGATCCAGGTCTATAAAATTTGATTTTGACAAGGAGAAAAATCATATGCTGGGCTTACTAAAAAATTCCTCTTCTGCAATAAGCCCTAATTTCCCGCACCAAAACTGAAAATGCTCGGAATCGAATTCTGCTTTGACAGAAAGATGCGCCCTTCAATGGAGAGTCATCCTAGCATAATTTTGCTGATGGATTGTGGAGAGAGACCCAAAAAGTAAGAAGCCCTAGCTTCTACAGCTACACAATGTCTTCTTCTCAGGTTAGCTCTGATACCATGTTATATTGTTATCATTCAAGCTAGCATTATGATCTTAGGATCTTTAACTGAGAGAATAACATGCACAACAATAAACACAAGAGACAAGAGACAAAAAAATTTCCTCAAGGAAACCATAAAGGAGAAAACCCCGCAACTTCCTCAGAGATAGAATCAGCACCAAAAGTAAAACCCGAAAACATAAAGATGATCTCCTGATAGCAGCAGTCTCTCTCTTATCCCAACAACTACTCCTCTCACTCATGCGCCCCAATGAGTGAGTGTGTGTGTTGTAAATAAACAAACTTGCTCTCTATTTATATTCTTCCATTCACTTGGAACCCACTCCAACATGTCGGCCTCACTTAACAATTACTTACTAGAGCCGACATCTCTAGGAGTGTCTAATAACCCTACTGCCCCACAACTTGTGGGGACTTTTCCTCCTCCAACCAACAAGGAGGTTTATCCTTAACACAATGGTGGGGACTATTGCCCCGACTTACAATGACTCACCTAGGGTCAACTTCTCTAGGATAGTCTAATAAACCTAGGGCCCCATAACTGTGGGGACTTTAACCCTTGACCAATAGGAGGGTTACCCACAATGACTTGAAACTTCCCGGAATAAACATCAGGGTATGACATGACTTAATTACAATACAGACACATCCTAGAATAAACATCAGGGTTCAATACATAAGATATGTGGATGAATACATTCCGAAGTTACAATTACATTAACAATTATCGATTATCTGATCGATATAGGGAGTGGGGAAATTGTCTTTTGAAAAAGCCCTATTTAGGTCCCTAAAGTTGATACAAACCCTAATAGTACCCCACTTTTTGTTCACATGGACTATATTAGACACCCATTCAATTAAAGGCACAGGGTAAATAAAACCAGCCTTTCACATGGACTATTTTAACTGCTGCTTTTCATGGATGTACTTGTAGTAATTTCTGGCAGATTGGCTTGGAACCAGGGTAGGTTTTGATCTCATGAACAACAATGGAGGGATCAATTCCTGGTATTTTTCGTATGTCCAAGCCAATACATCTAGAAATTCCTTGGATAAGCCCATATATGATTGAACCTCGGAGGATGAAGAATTCTGGGCTATATAAATGTTCTTTGAAACACTTGGTTTCACTGATATGTCTACGGGCATGGTTTTAGTAATATTGCATAGATTTCCTTCAGACTCAACACTACGAGTGAGGATTGGAGACTGAGGGTCCATGACTATATCAGATGAAACATTTGATGCGATGTGCTCTTCTACCATATGGCAAGGGGGAAGGAAAGAAGACCGATGATGATGATCTTCCCAAGGCATCTCATTTAGCGACATAACTTCCATAATAGATTCATTTGTAGGAAGTATATGTGAAAGGAAATCTAGAGATGGGGGGGGGGTTTCTAGCCAATATGCTAGGTGATAGCGATATGAGGCCATCAACAAATGGTCGTTGATGGTAGGTTCACTGGTGGATTGTATTGCATTGTAAACTTCTTCAAAAGGGGTAAGGGATGTTGATTCATCAACAATCAATTTTCCTTTGCTATAATAGTGTTAGAAATCATATTAATAGATGCAGTTTGTGAAAGAACGAGGAGGATTTGATAATGGAAAGACTCCCATGAGTGAAGAGTCTTTGATAAGACCAACCCCTATGTCCTGTTACTGTGGTGTATTCAGAAGTGGGATGTTGCTTGCATAGTTAGTAATAGCACTTGGTGTAATGAAATCTAACTAATCTATATATGGTGACAATCCTTCCTTGGAATGGGAACTGGACAATCCAAAAAATAGTCGATCCTACAACTTGTATAGCATAAAACTAGTTATGACCTAGGAGGAGGTTGTAATCCAAAGGAGCATCAACAACCTCAATATGAATGGAGACTGATTTGCCCCGCAGTTCGACCTGGATGGCAGATAGTAATCCATAGGGTTGAAAGCCATGACCATCAAAATACTTAAGAGTGGTAGGTGAACGATTGACCCTTAGGAGAACCAATGGATCTCCAACAAGACAGAGACATGACCAAAGTAGAGGCTCCCTCATCCAAAACGATACGACGGATATTCTTCCCAGAAATTTTAGTGGTTATATGGAAATCCAACTAATGTGAGAGCTTGGGCTTAAAGTCATCCAGTTTGGAAGCGATGATATTACTATTTTCAGGATCCATGGCTCCAAGTGATGTGAGCAAATTTTTTCGTTGGGTGGGACAAGTTTGGAGTACTTCTAGGGCCGACATAGCGCATGGTGCTTGGGACAAATATTCTACAATGTTATAGTATTGGGAAACACGTGCATTAGGATTTATAATGGACTTACAAAGAGTACTCTTGGGTGGGAAAAATATTGCTTCAGGCATAGGTTTTTCAATATGAATACCATTACTAGGAGGAGGTGTAGAAACTGAAGGTTTTTCAGATGAAACTTCATCGGGTTTATTCTCTGGAGGAGGATCATAACTATGTGATATTGTGTTCAAGTTAATTGTTTCACTAGACATCATTCTAACTTCATCAGTGGATGAAGAAGGCTCATGCACGGATTGATGATGAATCAATTGCTGTTGGGAGGGGAAAGGGTCTTTGAGAAGTGTTGGGGTGGGTGAACTTTTCAAAAACTTGTTAATTTCCTCATGATGAGGACATTCTTTGGTGAAATGATCACCCCCATAGATTAAACAAGGATATTTTACCTTTCTCTTACCTTTTGAATCTGCATCAAGATGTTGTGGTTTATTTCCTTCCTGTTGATTGTCAGGTTTTTTCAATTTATTCTTTCCTTTCTTCTTTCCTCCCGAAGACTCAGCGGATTGAACCACATTGACTTCGGCAGAAGCAATGGGAGAGGATGTAGTTTTGGAGGGTGGTGTGGGTTGAATTGTTGGTGTGGCATTTTGATTTTGCTTCTTGGAAGATTTGGCCGCCATTTTTGTTTGAACTGAACCAAGTATACCATCAACAGGTGGTTCAATTGCGGGTCTAGATGGTTCAATTGTGGGTAGAGGGGCATAGGGAATTAAATCATACAAATTACTTGACTGAGAATAGACCAAGTCTAGGTACTAAGCGCAGCTAATAGCTTGTTCCTTCGTAACAACGCCTCCCATGGAAACATCTCTAGCAATAGGTGGAAGTAAAGACTTTGTAAACCAGTCAGCTAGTAACTGATTAGGAATGGGAGCCCTAATTAACCTGCGTCTTCTTGTCCATTTATGGATATCATTGGAGATATGGGTTGATGTGGTTTGACTAAGTGAGGTCAACAGGTCTATACCTGTTTCATACTAGATTGGTAACTGAAAGTGTGTTAAAAATGCCATTTCTAAGGCATTGAAATCCCAGAAAGAGTGTTGTGGTAGCTCTATATACCATTTTGTGACAATGCCTATGAGGGTTCTTTGAAATAATCATAGATGGATCAATCCATCCATCAAAGAATTGGATGAACACCATAAATGAAAGGTCATCACATGGTTCTTAGGATCCTCACCAAGTTTACCATAAAAATTCGGCATATCCGAAGGTAACTTGACCGAAATGGCTGGCCAAGAGGGGTCATGATGAATTGGGTCATTTATCAATATGGGAAAATTTGGCAGAGCTAATGTAGCAAGAAATGGCAATTATTGATTGGGTTGCGAGTATTGGTAGTATTGATATGGCATTTGCTAACTAGTAGGACCATATGTAGATTGGTAAATGGGCATGGATGATGCCTCCGAGTCCTATTGATTAGGTTGTTGGTTATCGGAAGGTCCATTGGGAGGTGAGCCACCCAAGGGAGGTGGACCCCCAGGGGGTGGTCCTCTAGGTGGCAGTGGTGGTGGTCCTCCAGGTGGTGGGCCACCATATGGTGGTCCTCCAGGTTGTGGACCTCTAGGTGGTGGAACTCCATAAGGTGGTCCTCCGAGTGGTGGACCTCTAGGTGGTGGTCCTCCATGAGGGGGACCTCCAAGTGGTGGTCCTCCAGATGGTCCACGAGGTCCTTCAAATCCTCCATATCCTCCAAGTCCTCTAGATCATCCAGGTCCCCTCGGAGCTCCTCTAGGTGGGTCTCCATACCCTTCAGTAGTATTGACAAAAGCTCCTCCATAAGATGGGATATTAGACCAATTTGGTTGTCCCCAAGGTACAAACACATTTCCAAGGTAAGGAATTCTAGGATAGACTCTCACCAATGGTATTGGTTGATAAGCTTGTTGAACCATAGGTGGTTGATTCCTGGGATAAGTATATCCCCGAGAAAGCAGAGCAACAGTAGTTTGGACCCAAGAGGAACCCCCTTGACCAGAAGGAAGTAAAACCATAGTGGTATTTGGAGGAGGAAAGTTCATTGTTGGTGGTCCAATAGGTAAGTTTTTCCCCATACTCAAAATATTCCCTCCAGTAGGTAACGAAATTTGTGCTAGAGGTTTCCCCCCAGGTGTAGAAACTATTGGAGAGTTTGAAATGGATGGGGAATTTTGATTGGGAGAGGGTTTTTGGACTGGATTGTGACTAGGGGCGGGGGTGGGAACCAAATTCTAAGTGACCAAATTTTGAGTTGGTGATTCCGAAAGTTGAGCTACATATGGTGACGAAAGGGCACGATACCCAGGTGGGGTGGTTCTTGAAGGATTAGGAAGAGGAGAAATACTTCTCCTCCTCGATTTTTCTGTGTTTTTAAAATCTTTTTCACATGTGCACAACCTGTACTAATACTCGATAGAGTCCCACAAAAATTCTCCATTTGACCAAGCATTCTCAAGCCTTGTCCTTAAAGGAGCAAGTATATATGGCTCTGTTGTGGTATTTTTGTACTCAATAATGTTTTGTCCTAGAGATGTTCTCCAAAACGGAGCATTTGGGCCATATTCTACCTCTATAGTTTCATCAGGTGGATGATTAACAGTCCATTCGGATGAGTCGGGTTGACCCTCCATCAGAAAGTGAAAGGTAGTGGTAGTTGTAGGAGGTATTTGGACCAAAGGATTGTTATAGACAGAGAAATATTCTCTAGTTTCAGTAGTTGAAGTAGTTTCTATACGAGCATCAATAGAAGTTGGTCGTTCCATGGTTACACCTTCTTGTACTTCCATAGCTGGAGGAGAGTCAGGTGGTAAACCCTACAATCTATGAGAATGATGCCTCATAAATTGCTCAACCAGGGTGGCGACTGAAGTTTTCTACCCTAGGTCAAAAAAGAGGAAAAACACACACAAACACACCTATGCAAGCTAAAGTTCACAAGCAGTCTTAAAATTATAGGATGGGCTTAAGATAGCCAGTCTCTCACTAGGATTGTCAAGAAGGATCAACTCATGATATACCGCAGGGTCCAACAGTAAAACGTGACAAGGAGGATCAACCATCCCTCACCTGAATATCCGACTAGCTGGACGACACATGCATAGTAATATCCCTGAATGTTGTTTTCAATGTATTGCTCCAAACAAGACGGCCAAAGGTTTGTTCTCATATGGGCAAGGAATCCTAGTAGGGTCTTCCGATATACTCAAGGTACGTGGGAGCTCAAATCCATAGTAGTGCTGTCTAATGCACAATCGTTCACAAGGGGCCTTTTGATATACAATTGAGTATGTGAAGCACCTTTCTATATACCTCAAGGGTACGTAAAAGTTTGTTCGATATACCAACGGTACGTGAAAGAACCGCACAAGTCCCGGGTTGTAGTGAAGGCAAAAAACGATAGCTCCTACGTTTTATGACGCCGGAACACGTCACTAACCTATTACTCAAATTTATATACAATTTTAACGTAAAGCTACCATTTATTTTATCTGAATGGTTAGTGAATGTTTGTGAGGTGTTGTCTCCAATAATGCAAATTTAATCTATATGTAGTGCACTTTTTTTACTTCGATGAGAACTAAGTAGGGAAAGGAAAAGACCAAATTTTCTTTTTTCTTTCAAAAAAGACACTAAATCCAATACCACTTTCAACAACTGAAAAGCAAGAATCAATGAAAAATTGCAAAGGAAATTCTTTTCAAACAAAAATTTTCTTCAACAAGCACTCAAAATCTCTGAATTTAAGAAAGAAAACAAAGCCTCTAAAGTGCATGTAAACTTAACTTTCTCTATGATACCAAAAATATCTATTTATCCCAATCACTTATGCAAATGAAAATTAAACTTCCCTAAGCATAAAAATGGAGAAATAACAAATTTCTTTTTGTATTTTCTGGAGAGTAAAAGGCACACAAGCTCAAAATCAACCTAACTCAGAAAGAGGCTATAGGTTTCCTTTTCAAAAATACAATTTTCAGAGCATGAACCACATAAGAAAAAACCCAAAACTGAACTTTTTTACTATTCTTTTCGTACTAATGAAGAAGACAAAGGCTTCAGAGCTGAGCTCAACAAGTGAGAATTAGAATCTCCAAGACCACCAAACTCAGAACATACAAACTCAAGCAAATCACACAAAAAATTTCAAAGAAGAAAGTATATACAATAACAAAAAATTGCAAAAAACCTTTTACACGCGGTCTAAAGGCCTACCTTGGTGCACTGAAACACAATGCACCAGAGCGCTGTAGCTGGGATCAGCGCACTTAGTATGCTGCAGTAAGGCACCATTGGTGCTCTATGTGATCTGCAAAATGGCGTTGTCGGCGCTCTATGTGAAGAGGAAAAAGGTGCCTTGAAGGAAACGACGCTCTATCAACTGAAGGTAACTATGTCGGTGGATCAATAGGTTGAACAACTAAGGATCTGCAGGAGAAACCAAAAAATGAACTGAGTTGAATTGCAAGGAGTGAACACCACTCCCGAAATAGTGGCAATAATTTGAACAGTAGATAAATTGTTTACCTTATCAACTGAAATGACTAAAGGAAGAGAAAATGACCTTCATAGCGAGATGATTACCAAATCTTTGTAGATCTGACTAGATCTACACAAGATCTAACTAGATCTACACAAGATCTGACTAGATCTTCCCCAGATATGACCGAATGAGACGCTCCCCAGTGGAGTCACCGATTTTGTTATCAGGAATTATGCAATCGGTGCGGACACTGTTTTTTCCTCTCCCCTATAAATCACAAGTGCAGAACAAAAGAGAACAATAGTATATCCTTTCCTTAAGCAATTAATTTGAACAACACGAAATAAGCCATACCTCAGACCTAAGACTCTTTGTCCTTGTTTCGAAATCCCTTGCAATGTTCAATACCTGCAAAACAGATCAAAAGACAAAACACAAGGTCATAGTATCATGATAAATCAACTACTTATATCAGTGATCAAGGAATCTGATAATATTCAATTGAAATTAACAACACATCAAATATAGGAAAGGGGAACACTTTTGTATTAAACAATGAGAGAGTAAAGTTACAACCAAGCCTTGATGTTGATGGCTTCAACCTCTACAAGAAATCTACAATCCTTCACAACTATGAGCATGTCTTCACATAAAATGCAACTCTATCTTTCCTCTAACTTAGAGTTCAACCCAACAACATAAGGGTACTTTATTTTGGCCTCCCCCACTCACATCATGAAGGTTTCATTTATAGGCCCAAAACACATGAGATTTACTTGGGGAATTGATAGGAGGTGATCCCATCAGGTGAGGGAGGCAAATGCCACCTCTCCCAAGAAATAGGAACTGACTCCATGGAGGCTTCCACAAGGAAGCTTCCAGAACCTTCTTTTTTCCTATTTTTTGTCTATCGATGCACCCAACAAAAGGATTAAAGGTGTCGACCTAATTTATTATCAAGGAAAAGGTGGACTGACGCTTATTGCTCCACTGTGGAAAGCACCGCCGACACTCTATGCAAACAGGAGAAAGGCTCCATCCTTCCAAAATATGGAAAAAATCTAACCAAGGTGTCTCATATTAGGATCTCTGAAAGGCTAGCAGGCAATGTGGAATTTCCAGGTGCAACAGTCTCATATTCTAAATTCTCCCCTTGGCAAGTTGGAATACTTGACATTGTTGGATACACTTTGTTACATCCTTCGTCATTACTGACTGGTCGTACTTTTATTTGACTAATTCCTTGGTATTGTCGATGCCAAAGTGTCCTCCTAATCCTCCACTGTCCAATTCTCTGATCACATTCTCTCACACTAATCCTTTAGGGATGTATAACTAATTACCCTTGAATAAATATCCTTCTTGGATGAAATAATCCAAGTATGGTGTCTTGTTGACACTCCATGGTTCCTTAGATGCTTTCCACACATTGCAAAGTCCTCATCAACTTCATACTCAGTTTTCAATGACCCCAAGCTCATCGAGTTCACAACAGTCATCCCTAACAATGCGATTCTTCTACTTAAGGAATCAACTACCCTGTTAGTCATTCCTGAATTTTGTTTCAATATAAAGGTATAACTTTGCATGACCTTGACCTATTTCATGTGCCTCTGGTTTAGCTTTTCTTGGGTGTTCAAGTAACTCAAATCCTCATGGTCGATAAACAACACAAATTCCTTTGGAAACAAATAGTGCCTCAAATTCTTCAATTCTTGGACAATATCATAGAATTCTTGGTCATAGACCGAATACTTCCACATATATTCATCCAACTTATCACTAAAGAATGCAATTGATCGACCCTCTTGGCTCAAGACATCTCCAATTGCTAACCCACTTACGCCACAGTCGACTTGAAATACATTTTCAAAGTCTGGAAGAGATAATACTGGGATCTTCGTCACCTTATTCTTCATCTCCTCAAAATCTCGTTGGGTTGATTTTGTCCACCTAAAATCACCTTTCTTCATACACGTTGTCAATGGTGTATATACTCAACTAAAATACTCGATGAACTTTCGGTAAAAACTTTAAAGTCCTTGAAAAATTCACACTTTGTGATTCTCATTGGCTCCGACCACTCTAAAATTTCTTTGAAATTTTTAGGGCCCATCTTCAATCCTTTTCTAGAAATCACAAATCCTAGATACACCTATTCTTTCTGCATGAAGGAGCACTTATACAGTTTCACCAACAACTTCTCCTGGCTTAGCCTCTGCTAGACTTGTTGATGGAGTGACAAGTGGTATTCTCTTGTCTGACTAAAAATCAATATTTCGTCAAGTTAGACAACAAAAAACTTGCCCAAAAATGTCTTCAGTACCTCATTCATCAATCTCATGAATGTACTTGGTGCATTAGTTAGACCAAATGGGATAAGTAGTCACTCATATAGTCCTTCATTCATCTTGAAGGATGGCTTCCATTCATCACCATCTGTTATCCATATATGGTGGTATCCACTATTTAAGTCAATCTTGGTGAAGTATGTCGCTCCACTCAAAAATTAAATCAAGTCATCCATCCTCGACAATGGAAATTTGTACTTGATTGTATTCCTATTTATATCCCTAGAGTCGTCACACATCCTCCATTCCCCCCCTTCTTGTGCACTGGTACATCTGGTACTGCACATAGACTCATGTTGTCTCTGATAAATCCTTTGTCCAACAATTATTGGACTTATTGATTTAACTTATCATTCTTCATCGGTGTCATTCTATGAGGCTCCTTATTTGGCAGACTCGACCATGGAATCAAGTCTATCTGATGTGATATACTTCTTGTCGGTGGCAAACTAGTCAACATCTCATCGACCATTATGCCTTTCAACTATGACAATACTCCGACATCTTTCAAGACATCTTTAGTTGACTTATCAACACTTGGTCCCTTAGAAATAATCATGAAACAACATTTCATATTCTCTTCCTCCTTCAGGAATTCCTTCACAGAACACATTAGCACTCGGTTTTCCCAATATCCATTTTATTTTACTTGGTTATTTGATTCTTCGGACAAGGGAATCAATCGAAATCTATTGTCATTCTTCTTGACTGTGATCGTGTTCTATCGACTATCATATACACTATTTTAGTCGTATTTCCGTGGTCGACCCAACAATAGGTGACATGCATCCATAGGAATCACATTGCATAACACATTATCATGCAATATTCCAATATTGAAATTTATTAGGAACTGTTGTGTCACGATAACATGGTGAGCCCTCTGCAACCATGACACCTTCTATGCATTTGGGTGTGGTTGACATCTCAATTCCAACTTGTCAATCGCTTCTGTCGAGACTATTTTTTCAGTGTTTTCTCCATCGATGATGGTCATACAACATATGTCCTGAATATTTACCTTTATCCTGAATATAGACTTCCTCTAAGCTGGTTCTTCCTTCTTCGGTTGGGTAGATTGCAACAATGTTCTCTAGGTTGTCAAATTTTGACCTCCTTCTGATGCAATATCACCATAATTTATTTTTTCATCGAGACAGCCTTATGATCAATTCCTCAACCTCTGGCCTCTTTTCGATCCTCTATATGTAGGTTCTTTGGGAACTCATATAAATTGTGTCCCAGTTCTTGACACTTATAGTAGACTATCTTCGACTGGTCTACACGTCCATCTCTAAAGATTCCTCTCTGACCATTTCCACTTCGAATCCTAAGGTTTTCTCCTCCCCATTAGTATTCAAATGCACTGTCTCTGGTCGTTCTCTCTTCTCATTGATCATCTCGAATTTGTTCCCTCCTTGCCCCGTTGGTCTATCCTCTAGTGGTAGAATATTTCTGACTTCTAGCAGTTGAATTTCCTCTTCTTGTCGAAGTCTTTCTCAGCAATTTTTCTTCTACTTTCAAATCTAGATGATAATATTCTCCAACTTTCCTGAACCTTGACAGGATCAACTCGTCTTGAATGGAATATTTCTAACCATTCACATATCTAGAGACTGTCTCCTCTCCTTTTTCATTAAGGATCGACCTAATCAAAATTTAATATAAATCCTTAGTGAACTCTTTCACTATCATATCCTTTATTGTAGGTTATGCACTTTCTTAAATAGAGAAACCATATAGTCAGTGGGAAGGAACTTGTCCTTCAACTTGGTGACCATTATATCCCATTGTCCTTGATCGATTTATACATTGTCCCACCACAATGAAGCATGAAATTTTAGATCCATACATACAAATTTCAACCTCTTGGGGTCTTCTATCTAATATATATCCAAATATTTCTCCATTTACTTGATCCAATCTATCATATCCTCAGGGTTCAGACAACTAGACTAAGTAGGCATGTCCAGTTTAGCCTTACCCCTCATTTCTGTTAATGCTTTCAAAAAAATTCGTTTTGGGTCTTCTTCTTCATTTTCACCCAGTGCATGAAATTCATCCTCAACTTCTTCATCACTATGGTCAAGGGTTTCTGCAACATATTCTCTCTGCTGGGCCACTTTCATGGCCGCTAACTCGTTCTTCAGTGTCCTAATCATCTAAACACTTTTTTCAAATGTCTCACCATCGATGGTGACCCTTGTGCCTCCATGTTGTCTTCTACCATAGGCATTAATTCCTATCTCAGCCATCACTCCACTTTTTCAACCAAATCACTCTTCACAACTCTACCCAACCACAGTTGGAGTTGCTTCTCTCATCCAATAGCAATTGAAATTATCTTCACACAGGATAAATTCCTACTTTGATACCAACTAATGCATAGTCAATCTAGGTGGTCGGCTGCATATCAGTGCACACAAAAAAAATGCAAGTGAACACACACAACACGACTATTTCCAAGAATCATGGATTTCAATTAAATGATGAACATTCTCATTTTACAAGAGAAATTTACAATACGAGTATTTGCTCAACTAGTCGGAATGGACATCAACCATACACATATATTTGCAAGAGGGAATTCTACTTCCTCAATGATTGACAAATACAAGTTTTCTTCCTTTGACCCGTAGACCTCACACATTTAAAGAGTCTAAAGCTCTCTTCTTTTTAGTCCAGGTTTCTCTAAAATCCTCGCAACCTCCTTTATGGCTCCCATACAAAAAACCTATTCTTTGCTGCATGAACACCGATATTTATAGCAGGGCCCCAATGCACAATACTCAGATTTCCTTATAGAAGCTCACCTACTCCTAGGAATTTCCATGAATGCACTTAAATACATTATCTAGTCAGATTCTGTAGATTGCACCATTTGGATGTACCACAAAAACCACCATAACTGACCTGGAACTATTTCAACTACCCCAACCAATCTGTCCTCAAACTCTGACAAATAGTTGGTCCTTTCACATACCATAGTAAGTTGGATTTACTTCTCAGGATTCCTTTATATTTTGGTTGGGATGTCATCATCAACCTCTCTTTCATATTTCTTCATCGGTCGTCGAAAACCTATGGTTAGAATTAATGTTTCTCCTTTCTCTCCATCGATTGTTCTTCCTATTCTTTTGGAGGCTAGCGACTTTCCTCCAGGCGTCTCCATCAATTTTCATCGACTATTTTTGTTGGGATTATATTCCCCTGCATCATCAAACCTTATATTTATGGTAATTCATCACTTTGTGGGACCACATCCCACACTTTCCACAAGGGTTACCTTCCAAGCCCACTCAAGGTCAACCAAAAATAGCCTTCCAGTGTACCTCTGTATAAACCCTAGATGTCAAAAGAGGCTAAAGGTTACCGCAACTACACTGAAAGTTTGGGGGGACATTCGCAAGCCTGGTTCGTACGCATGGGTAGGGTATCAAAGCTTGAAAACCTGTCTAAGACAGAATCCCCAGATTCGCAAAAACCTTGGTCTACGCTTTGACAAGGAATCAGAGGGTTATCTCCTCAGTCCAGGCCTCCACGTGGCCTCATGCTTAACTCCCGTTTGAGAGGAGCTTCCCAGATGTAATCAATATAGAAGATGATTTACTTAATGATCAGCCAACTACGTCTGAATTTAAACACTTGTGGGGAGTTAAACCCCTATTCCATAAGTCTAGCCTAAGCTAGTTGGTGTATGAGCCTATAAAATAAAACTTACTAATAATTTTTAAATTATGTTGTTCATTTTAAGGGTTGTTCTTAGTCAGAAGGTAAATGGCATGAAAGACTGTGATGTTATAGACTCGATAAGAAAAATTAAAATGATGTATAAAGCAATTCCAAAGCAAATTGCAACTACTTAAACCAAGATTCTTTTCTTTTTGTAAATGTAAGCTAACGAAATTGAAACTAAGTGTTGGAAAACTAATACTTCTTTTTATAATTTTTGAAATTTTATTTGAAAAAATACTGAAAGGAAAATGACTAAGTGCAACTAAATGCCAAAGCATATGATGTTTTTCTTCACTTTTTCAAAATTCTTCAAAAACTACAGTGCAACTAAATGCAAATTTTTTTAGCAAGTTTGAATGATTAGAACATATACTAAGTAAAATGAAGTATAAAGGACACAAAATAACCAGCTTCAACCAAACAAGAAGAAGACTTGAAAAAAATGACTTGGAGAAACTATTGAACTAAAAAAATCCACTAGGCTCACAAAAGGACAGATGCCACCCTGACACTACAAAATGCAGTATAGAATATAAAGTGTCCAAATCCCTGATCACTGACCTAGGAACAAAGCACTAAACTCATCAACCAAGCAGGAGGACCAACTTCAAATTACGAGATGAAAGAAAATTCAAACACAGAAAACCCAAAGGCTTGAAAACAAACCCAAAATGTGACACCCAATACTTTTAGACTCACAAAGTCATGCCAAAATCAGAAGACCTCCAAGCAAGTAGAAATCAAACAGGATAGGGACAAGCAAACCCTACTAAAAAATTATGCTGCTACAAGATATATGCGACTGTGTATGAAGGAAACCCACATACCATATGCGACTGTCTTATAGAACAACCCGCATATACAAGTTGTTATACACGACTGTTTATAACAACAACACATGTATACAACAAAAATGTTTTCAAAAAAGAAAAAAAATAAAGGTTTCTGAGCACACTACACTATGAATTAAAAGCAAGATAAAAAAAAAGACCACTCTTGGAATCAGAAACAAAGCAAAGACTGGTAAAGAACCTACAGGATAAACCCACAGTAGGCTGGGCTCCCCAGCGGAGTCGCTAGTTCTATTGTGTAGGTCATTTCACCCTTGTAATCTAGGGTCTAGGGTTACCAACTTACTGCTAATCTTGTATACAATCAGCTTTTACAGAGAATGGAAAGAGAATAGGAAGAAATTCTTGACTTACCCGATTAACAACGGTTGATCCAAGCTTGCTCTTCTCTTGCTCCAATCCTCTCCAAAGCTTCTATGGATGCTTCTTTTCTCCTGCAAAGAGCCAATTATTCAAGCAATATCTCATATATATATAAATCAAAGGTTAGATGAAAAGAATAATAATAACATCATTGAACATATTCATTAAACCAATATACATGAGATAAACAATACAAGATTGGAAGAAGAATTCTCTTTATTGACAAAAGGTGAATAAGTAAGAATACAACCCAACTTCTGACATAAGGACTCCTCTACAACTGAGGACTCTAGGTTTTGCTGCTCCAAGACTTTGAATATATACCAGCAGCATAAATTTTCTCTCCAAAAAATTGATTGACTAGCCCCACCCCAAGGCCTCTATTTATACTTTGGGAAATAGAGTGGTTTCAAAGGTTGCGATGGTTGAGACAGTTGGGATAGTTATGGATTAGGGCCCAACTAATCTCATCTAATCTCGATTTATATTTTTTAATTTCGAGTTAAGGTATACGTGGGTATTAATATAGGCAACTCACGTATGACACGCAAGTTGCTTGAAGGAAACTCGCGTATGCAAGTATACGTGGGTTGCAATGCACATAGTCGCGTATGACACGCGAGTTGCAATGCACATAGTCGTGTATGCATACCAAAACTCAGAATAAAAATATATAAGGCTGGTTTAAATATAATGCATCAAAGTTCATGCACACCTATATTGTTTTGGCCACTTCAATCCAAATTGTCCTTTTGTGTACCAGCATGATGAATGTTAGCACTCGGACGGAGAAGTGCCATTTTGGTTGATAACACCACTCTGTGCTCAAACTCTAGCAAATAGTTGGTCCTTTCACATACCATAGTAAGTTGGATTTACTTCTCAGGTTCCCTTTATATTTTGGTTGGGATGTCATCATCAACCTCTCTTTCATATTTCCTCATTGGTCGTCAACAACCTACGGTTAGAATTAATGTTTCTCCTTTCTCTCCATCAATTGTTCTTCCCATTCTTTTGGAGGTTAGCGACTGTCCTATGGGTGTCTCCATCAATTTTCATCGGCTATTTCTGTTGGGATTATATTCCCCTACATCATCAAACCTTATATTTATGGTAAGTCATCACTTTGTGGGACTATCTCTTAGAGCGTTTCACTTGGAGGGACTTCATAGGCTATGCTTTGGGGTTTCTACTTGTCATATTCCATTTTTTATGAAGGAAACCTCTCATTCTTCATTAGAGGCTTGTACATGTGGCTTTAAGCACCCTATTTGATGGATATTGCTATGGTAGTTGGATCATATTGTTTGTTTACTCCTCCCTAGGCTATATCTAGGATGTTTATTGTTATTTTATTATAGAAGGAATATGATCTAAATCCACACAAGACTTTTCTCTCTCCTTCATTTCTCATGGTTGTATTTTTGGAATTTTCTCTCATTGGAGCTTAATGGATATATCTTTCTTGGTGCATATGCAAATCTTCTCCTATCAATGCAAGGCTTATGTTTCTACTTCTAAATGTTGTTAATGATGTGTAGAATTGATAGAAATTGTCCTTTTAGGTCCATATGATAAGGGTATATCTACCTAAATGGAAGGGTTTTATGTGAGAATTATTTCCTTTATTTCCCTTTGTTGTATTATGCATGATTGTATTAACTTTATTCTATCATGTTTTCTAGTATCATTGATTGCAATAATTCATTGTATAGGTCGCACCCTAAATGGAAATGTTTTGATGTGGCACCATTTGATCCCACTTGATATAATTTCTACCTTCATTTTTCATCATTTTAGGGTTTCTTATGGCATACTTTAGTGTCCATTGTTTCTTTAATCACTCATGTGTTATAGCATGTTTTTCCACACCTTATGCATCATGCCTTAATGGCATACCCTCTCCCTCTGTACACTAATTTCATCCCTCTTTCTTAGTGTATCCTTGATGATTAATGGAAACCTTGAAAAACACATTTTGATGATACACGCATGTCATCAGCTATACATCATGTGTAAACACAACTTGCTCCAGTACAACCCGCGTACATTGGGTGTTGTGCTCAAAATGAAAAATATTTTGAGTTTTCCATGCCAAGTCATGGTGGTTACGATCCTTGACCTTCCATATGCTTGAAAACACTTTGATTCAACCTTCCATATCCCATTTGAGTGCTATATATTAGGCCATTGTGTAGCATTGGAGGAGGAAAAAATTGAGAGTAAGGAAATTATAGCAAAATTTCCCCCCATTGTCATTTCCTTGAATATGCATCCCTTAGTCCTATTGGATTGAAATTATTATGTTCATATCCCAAGATCTTCATTATCTCGTGAAGGAGGAACCCAATTGCTCCTTGTACTTGTGATATTTCCTTTGCATGGGGGATTGAAATGGTGGAGGCCCAAGTGGCGGAACTTGGTTTCTTGGTTTCAATGAGTTGCCAATAGAGGTTGTCACTATGTACTTATGTTATTTCAATAAATAGAAATAGTCCTTTCTCATCCAAATTCATGTGCATATGTTTACGTTAATTTGCATGGGTATATTTGCATTATACATGTTGAATGGATTATGCTAGATTAGATGCTAACATTTCATATATATATATATATGCTTTGATCCATTTGTTTTTGAGGAAAAGTTGTAGGTGACAAGCATTGGAACAAAATCTCAATAGTTGTCTTCTTCGAACGTCTGGTTGAGGTATGTTCCATATCCTTTAATGTTATCATTTTAAATTTATATGCCATATTTGATATTAGAGTGATTTATAGAGTCACTCCATATTTTTTGGTCTACCCCAAGCCATAGGAATATTTTCTCCGTAATAGAATTGACAACTCCACTTGGGAGTCTCATTTTTGTTGGGGTGTTTTGGGTGCATTTTTGTGTGCATTACTCTATGTTTCTTTGAGTCTTTATGTATCTTGTATTCCTACAGTTAGTATATGATAGCCTCTCTGATTTATTTGCTTCAGTCTAACTTTTTTTTCCTCTTTGCTCAATATACGCAGGTCACATTTTTTATAGTTGTGTGTACACATGGGTTGCCTATGTATAGGTCACATACATACGCTTATATTTCCTTTACAGTCGTGTACATTTCAATTTTTTCCTTGTTCCTTGATTGGGATGATTGCTGGGTGAATTGCGAGTGGTGTTGAGTCTTCTTGGGTTCTTATGTTGTCTGTTGACTTCCTTTATAGTGACTGGAAACTCTCTTTTTATTAGTTTTTTTTTAAATGTTCTTGTCATTTTTCCATTTTTGGTTTTTCTTTTAGTGCATGAGTCATAATTCCTTAGTGTCTTGCTTGTGTTGTCTCTTTATACTTGTTGCAGGGTCTAAGAGTTTCTTGATTCCATTTTGCATTTTCATTTATTTATATTGAAAATACAAAAATACTTGCATCTTTGCATGTTCATTTGCATTATTGAATTTTGAACTAAAATAGCACTTGCATTAGTATTTTTGCTTGGAATGACACTAGTCTAGGATTCATATTGGAAAGATTGCATTACATTTGAAAGCAAGAGACCATCTTTGTGCATGTCATTTAGTAGCATACCATTTTCATTTGGAAAGTAAGTCTAACACTTAGAAATGTTTTCATGTATGCTTCTTTATTTTTTCCGAGTCATAAACATCATTAGTTGCACAACCATATCCTCTTGAGTAAGCAATAACCCACTAAAATTAACAATTAACTTAAAATTGATTAGAAAGATTTCATTTTCTAAGGTGCATAAACACGATTAGGTTTTAGAGTCTTGGAATAGGATTGTGTGAGTAAACTTCTGTAAGACTATAAAATTGAAACAATTAGGTGTATGTCTAGGGAGCAAAGAAATACTTGGTATAATTGGTGTTGTGAGGAAGCTCCTCTTCCAAAAGATTCAATCATGTGGAATCATGAACGTTGGTTGCAAGGATATCCCTCCAATACCTTCAATTAGCATTGAAGATATTTATAGAATTCACTACAATAAAAAAATGGATTTAGCATCATATTTAGCATCGGATTTTAATGTAATTTTTTCCCAATTGTGGTGAAAAATATGGTGCTAAATATGACACTATTGTACCATTTCATAAAACGTTGTCTATTGCATTTTTTTTCCGTCCTTTTTAACATCCATTTTTGCGTCCAATTTTGCACCCAATTTTTTGCATCTTTTTTTACACCCTGTTGCAGCTGCAACTATTTCCCCAAGATTTTATAATTTTAGAGCCCCCCTTTTTATTTGTTTTTCTTCAAACTGGCCTAGGAGTATTTTGTTATTACCATGGTTTCCCTGAGTTCAGAATTTTCTTGAAAAATCTTGGTCTTTTTCACTTTTCCGTATCAGATGCTTAGTCATTACTTTTTCGGTATTGGAAGCATAGTGGACTACCTTTCCGACATTGCGGAAGCAGAACCATAAAGCCTGCCGAGTGCCTTTGGACTCCCTTGCCGATACATTGGAGCTAGTTTTTTTTAGCCTTGGGTTTGATTTGCCGAAGTTATGGATTTTAGTGTGAGATTTGTCCGATGAACTGTTTTCTTTCACCTTCCGATATTCATTAATGTTTTATTCGTTGTCGGTTGATTGACTGGAGCAAGCTGGAATATAGTGTCTATCTCACCCGGTGTTGCGGGAGCCTAATTCCGAGGAGTTCCAAAAGCATCATGTTCCTTCTACTGACTGCTTAGATCTCAGCGTCGCCGAGTTCTGATACTCGTTCCAATAGTAAAGCCCGCGGTGGTAGAATAGTACATTGTCGACGTTGCGGAGGAGGATCAATTTTTGGTTTCGAGGGTAGAACTTAGTGGTTCTGATGTTCTATTGACTCAACATATCGCCGGGTCCGTAGTTCTGTTCACGCCCACCATTGCGGTGATCCTCCAGTTTATTCTTCCAATTGATTTAATTTTTGTCTGCCGATAGTTTCCCGCCCGGTCATGGGTATATATGTGTGGACATGTGACTTGTCATTTAGCATTTGGATTTGTCATTTGCACTGTAGAAGCAGTCTGGAGAATTCGTGCACACGTAGCTGTTAAAACCTAGTTCATTCTACTCTACACCCGCGGATTTTCAGCTCGTCCGGTCACTCACATCGCCCTTGACAGGTAGGTTTACCCATAGCCTTGTCACTTTGGGTAGTATTGGTTGATTTTGAACTGTTAAGTGTGTTGGAGGTTAGGTTTGTTTTTTTGCATAGAGGGTTAGGAATTTTTTTTGCCTCCTTACGGTGATTTCGTGGATGTTTTACATTGAAGGGGGGGGCGGGGGGGTTAGCTGTTTGAGCTCTCATTATTGTGGGAGTCTGAGTCCGTATGCTGTTGAAGCGTTATGGACACGTTTGCGCCGATGCGAGTTGTTAGGGAACGGTGCAGAAAGGCGTTTTGCTGTCTGCACCACCCTTTTCTTGGTCTTTTCATGATCGGCTGGGGGTTAGCAAGCCGTTTTTCTTGCAGCGACTTTCTCCCATGGAATTGAGGAGGGTTTTTTTTTTCAGTCAATTAGGATTTTTCTCAAAGACATTTGCTACACAGGGTTTAGTTTTTGAGATTGAGAATGGTGTTGAGATATAGCGGTAGAATTAGTCTGATAAGTACCTGTGTGAGATGGAGGTCATTCGGTCGATTACGGTTTTTGAGATAGTGGAGCTTAGGAAAATTTAGGAAGCAGTTTGTGGGGTTTTTTCTAGTCAAATATTTCATTGATAAAGACTGTGTTTAACTTATTTTAACAGCATGCATGTCAAGGAGGTAAATAAATTGGTATATTTTCTTGTGTGTTGCTATAAGTACTAGCTAAGAGCTCAGTTAGCCTAAAACATGTTGTTTGACTGTGATAGGTTAATTGCTATAACAACAACATGTTAAAGAGACAGAAGAAGAAAGCTCAGATGGCTGAAGGAGAGCCTAAGGTAGAAATAATCACCAAAGTATAGTTCATCTATGAAGACACCAAAGCCACCACTGGAGTTGAACCAGACTACAAGTGGGGAGAAATATTTAGAATGATCTCAAACCAAAATGTACCTGATGTTGGGTTTGAAGAACTGACGATCTATGCTAACATTGAGAAGTCAGCCTTGATGAAAGTAGCTATGAGGCCCGAATTATTTCCCTATTCAGAAGTAATAGGTTGGATTCTGCCCAGGGCAGATGTGACGAAAAATGATTCTAGAAAACACTGCAAAGAAAGGCTATGCTGCATATAGCCCTCCCTATGTCTCCATGGCATACCATTTACCTTCACCACAGGTCTACCTAATAGAGAGTTGGTTGAAGGAGGTAACTCTGGACCTGGTAGAAACTGTAAAGAGAATGATGATACCAGGAAAGAATTTTCGAACCACACCTTCGGAGAATATGACACCTCTACTCTCGGTGCTCCCTACAGGTTTATTGCATTGATGCTCAACATTATTTGTGGCAAAGCACATGGGAAGAGTTTCAAGATAGGTTGGATACCAGTTATCTTTCTGTGGATACACAAGGAACCATCTTCAACTGGGCCAATATAGTGTTGAAAAACCTTTTTTACATGTATAAGTGCAGCCTTAGGAGGAGTATCTTAGAAGAAATCTGAATTTTATATGAGCTCTATTCTAATTGATTGCATATTGTGCACCCAGAATTTCCTTGCTTTGAAATGAAACTAGGAGAAGCACAGAACCCTAGTATATGCAGCCTATAAATTGTTGTGGGCACATAAGTATTACAGTTATTATAGGGAAATTTGCGAGCATTTCATTATGCCCTTATATACTCTAATTTTCTTAATTGGATGTAATTGAATGTCCGAAGAGGCATTTAAAGTCATACAAGATTTTGGGGATTATTATTTGATGGAGGATGGATTATATGTAAGGATGTATGGTGGCTCCAAAGCTCCTTCTCTACTCCCGAAATATGCTACAGATTATGTACTCCACAAGGAGGCAGTTAGACAGCTGTACATTGATGGAGTAGGCGATTTTTTGTTTGAACATAAGAAGGAAACATACCCTGCAGTAACTTTCTTACTGGGAAGCTATAAGTTTTCAAGGGTAAAGCAGGAAGCAGAGTTTGTTAATGAGCTAGAATATTTTTGCTTTGGAGAAATGAATTTTCATAGAAATGACTCCCATAACAAAGTAGTTGACTACTGTAAAGAAGATGGAATTAATTTTGAGTACACTAACTTTTGGGATAAAGATGAAGAGACATTCCACAATGCAAAGAACATAACATCCCTCAAAAAAAGATTCAAGCAAAAAAGAACAACTATGGGTGGAAAAGGATAAGAAGTTAGAAGAAGGAGAGGCCAAGAAAAGAGAAGAAGATGCTAGAAGATTAGCATAAGAAGCAGAAAATTGGTTAAGAATTGAAGAGGAAGAAAAGAAACGAGTTGTTGAAGAAGCAGCTAGGAAGGAAGAAGAAGAATGCAAAAGAAAAGAGGAAGCTGAAATAAAGAAGAAATAGGAAGAAAGTGAGGGCTTCGGAATAACAGAAGCCCAAAAGGAGAAGCAGCCTACAGAGCAAGTTGGTGCATAAGAAGTACAAGACCAAATATATCAAGAGCAAGGACAATCTAATCCTAATCCCTTGGAGCCTGCTGTATCTTCTAACAGCGTATTAGGAGAGGCTTCAATTTCTGAAATTGACTTGATTCCTTTCATGCCTACCGAAGGGGAGGAAGTGCCTGATTTTTAATACCATTTTTTATGACAAAGAAAAGAAAAGAATCGTTAAAAGAACTGAGAAGAAGGTAGATACTGGGGGACAACCAAGAAAAATGGTGATAGACAAGACATTGGTACATGATACACACAGAGATCCACGGTTGATAGCGAGAGTTGGGGTAGCTTTAACCTTAGCAACTGAAGACAATGTGGACATGACTAATCTAGAGCAGTCATAGAAGAATGCATCCCAATTGGGCGAAAACTTAAAGAAGGAAAGAGATGAAAGCCAGAAGCTAAAGAGAAAATATGAAGATATGATAGGAAAAGTCAAGACTTCAAGAACAGAATGCCAAACTTTGCAAGCATATAAAAATGCTCTAGCAATATCTGCGGAAAACACAGAGAGGAGTGCTCAGGTTACCTTAGCAGAATTACAGAAGCTACAGCTGGAGCATCAGATGTTAGAGACTGAAAAGGATAATATTCAGTTTTCATATGGAAATTTAAGTGAAGAAAAGAACAAGTTGTCGAGCAGGGTTATTGAGCTAGAAATGGAGAAGGCTATTACGGAAGGAAAGGAGAAGCAATATCAGATGCAGGTAGCAGCCTTAGAAGAACAGAAAAATTCATTGACTGCATCACTAAAGGATGCTATGGAGCAGAAAGCCGACATCCGACCTTTGAAAGAGCATGTTCTGACTCAAAGGAAAAGGATCCATCAAATACAAATACGGATAGAAGATGAAAGATGCAAAATTTTGCAGATAGACACCAGGCTAGAAGAAATTTTAGATACCACTTCATATTTCCTGGATAGGTCTTAAGATATATTGGAAATTCTAACAGGAAGAATGGTTTGTGTAGAAGCCAATAAAGAATCTCCTGCAGACCTAGCCATAAAATATCAGTAAACATTAAAGCAGGAATATGAATTACTAGAATTTGCAATTAATGTCGCAGAGGAGTTCAAGAAAATAGTGAAAAAGACAAAGAGAGCTTGTGCTGAATTTTACAGGAGAGTGCTCTCCACATACAATTGATGTCAGACTTCTGCAGAAAAGAGATTGGATGTGCTACCTGAGCATGAACTGTTTCTAAAACATTTACAAGACAGGCACACATAAGATGAGCCAGAAATCCAGCAGGTCAAGGACCTAGATAAATGGATATTGAAAAATGCAGTAGCACATGCAGTCGTGAGCATACATTTATTAGAGGACCACCTGCACCTAATTCCTGCTAGGATAGAGGGGGTGAAGACCCAAGCTGCCAAATACAAAATTAACATTCGTTTTCTTGAGCCTTCCGGATTTGAAAACATAGCAGTTGATGCTAATGCATGGAAAAAGTTCACGAACGAGCAAGATGGCCCTTCCTCGTAAAATGTTTTGGAAATATTGATTTAAAATGTAATATATTGTATTAGCTTTGTGCACAAGCTACAGGACAAAATTTTAGAAATGAAAGGTTGGGGAAGCTCAAGAGACAATGAGGGGCAGCCCAAGAGTTTTTTTTTTGTATTAGTATAGGAGAGTTATAGATAGAAGGGGACCTTTTTTTCATACTATCTTGAGAAAGTATTGTAAGAAGAACTAATTCATTTTACAATAAAGAGTTATATGTTTCTGCTAGAGAAAGTTATGTCGATTTTCAAATGTTTTCTATGGGCTAGTTGGATATGAACTATTTCTTTTTCATCTTGTTTCCATGAACTATAAGATCGTTCTAACATATTGAATGCTTTCATGTTATGAATGCACTCCTGTTTATTTTGTGAAATTTCCACATTGAGTAATGAATGTTTTAATTAGGAATAAGCTATCTTGTTGTTATATTTCTATTGATATTCATGTGTTCAGAAAAGTTAACAGCTATCTGTTATTTTCTTTATGCATGCAATACGATACATTACTCCCCATTAATAACAGTTTTTATCCCTAGGGATAGGTTAGGGAGTCTTAATTAGTTTCTTGCTGGTTTTTTTTTGTGATTTAGAAACGAGAGAGGTAAGACGAGAGGTAAGAACCCGCGTATCACATTGTGACCCTCCTTGTTATCTCTATCGTCTGCATTTAGGTAGGCACTTGCACATCATACCTAAACATTAAAAAACTAAAAATATACATGGTGGACTGAGCCCTTACTGGTAAAACACTTTAATCGTTACTTAACCTATGGTAGTTGGACCGTAAACCGGACGGATTCCCATACTAAAAAATAACGAGCTAATTGGGAACGTTTATTGGGGAGAATCCCTACTATTATTACCTGCAATTTTCCAGGCCACAACAGTTTTGGCGCTAGAAGGAGGGCCACTAGTGCATGGCTAGCTGAGGAAGCCCACTTCCTTGAAATCACTTCACCGGTGACAGTTCTGAAAACAGTTTGCTTTACAAACCCACTCCTGAAGAAAAAGAGAAAGGATATCTTTATCCAGTTGATAACGAAGTGGTTGATGATTTAAGGAGAATTACCAGAGCATATGCAAAAAATATTGGAGGATTACCTATTATCTCTATCCTACCTAGAAAAGAGTACCAGAAGAAAGATCACCCTCAATTAGAAGACTCAGTGTTGGTAGAAGATATTGAATAACTGGTAGAAGCAACCTTACAAGAATTTGACCAACCTTTAGATCAATTGGATCCAGGTTCCCCTTATTGTTCACCTTTCCAGACCCCTGTTCAGTCACAACCTCATACTCCACTCAGAATCATGGCTAATGCAAATGCAAACCAACCACCTCCACAACATGCTTGGAGAGCTAGGTCACCTTTAAATTTGACACCTCCCTTGCATGATTTGCCTCAGGATTTTGACAAGATGTTACCTAAGTTTGAACCAAGTGAAGGAATTCTGGTAGATGATCATTTGCAAAGTTTTTACTTGGCTATAGAAGGACTACGAGCTGGAGAGCATGAATATGTGGTTTGTAGATTGTTTCCTCACACCCTGAAAGGAAAAGCAGCCTCATGGTATTTTTCCCTACCTGCGAACTCAATCACCGATTGGACTACTTTTGACAGACTATTTAGAAGCAAATATGCAGTCTAGAAAACTCATGCAGCTTTAATGAAAGGGTTATGTGCTCTGAAGAAAGAAAGGAAGGAAAGAGTGCATAACTTCACTCAAGGGTTTGCTTCTTACCTAAACAATTTCACTGCAAATAACAAACCATCTGAAAATGCTCTAATTGAATACTATACCTCAGCTCCCAGGCCTGATCTAGCCATGTTTTCCAAGAGATCGGTTAGACCCACATTAGTAGAAACCTATGAAGAAGCTGAGAAGGTAGAAGCTGAGATGGAGAGTATAGAAAATTATCCTGTGCAGTTAGAAGAGAAGACTTTTGGAAACAAGAAACCTTTATTACTAACTAATCCTAAGGATGAGCGATCACAGGATTTCGAAGGGATGGTGAAGATGATGCGAAAATTATCAAACAGAGTGATGGATTTAGAAAAGAAAAAAGAGGCTCATAAACCATATAAGCCTTATTATAAAAAAAGGGAAGACAACAATCAACCTAAACCTCCTCCACACAGTCCTTCAGTAATGAATTTAACCAATGTAGGCATGGACAATTTTTGTACTTTTCATCAGCAGCCTCATTTTGAGAAGAATTTCCCATAATGGATTAATTCTATGACATTAGTAATGAATCAATTATTGGAATCCAAATTGATAGAAGTTGGTAAGGAGGATGAAAAGGATCATGCACCTATGGAAAAACAAGAGGAAGATACCTTAGTTTTATGGGACTGTGTTTCTATGTTTGATACGGAAGATGAAGATTTTCTGACGCAAGGGGAAACACCAGAAACTAATGTAACAACAAGAAGTCAGAATTTGTTAAAAGAAGATGAGTCAATACTTCCTAAGATTAAGAAACTTATAGAAAACATGAAGAAGATAAAGAACAACACTTTGACTATCAAAATACCTGAATTTGTCATTTCAAGTTAGGATCCTCAGAAAATCAACACACCTCTAAAGCTTACTGAAGTTAAGATTGATAATATCAAGAAGAATCTCAAAGAACATGAGATGGGTATGATATTGTGGAAGACATTAAAAAGGCTAAAGCAAATATATCATTGTTTGAAATGTGCAATTTAACTCAGCAAAAGGAGAAGCTTTTAAAATCCCTTGAGACACCAGATGAGGAGCCTCCCAGTGACAACCAACCTGAGGAAGAGATCGGTGAGGTAAGTTTAGGAGGGAAATCGAAGTATAAAACTCCAACATTTCTCCTAACCTTTGAAATTTTCAACTATAATGTGCATAATTGTTTAGTGGACTCAGGAGAATCAGTAAACGTTATGCCACTTTCAGTCTACAAGAAAATCAATGGTCAACCTAAACCATCCACTTGGAAAGTTCTTCAATTAGACAGAACATCTGTAAAGGTAATAGGAGAAATGGAGGATGTTCTGATTCACTTATCCTCAGATGAGAGGGTATGTCAGTACATTGACATTGTAGTAGAAGACATACCAGATGCTTATGGCCTGGTATGAACTAAGCCTCTGGTCAGCAAGGTTAGAAGGATATTTTGCATCAGATTGGTCACATTTGTGGTTTCCTTTTAAAGGAAGTTCAAATCAGATAAAAGTGTTAAGAGAGCCTCAAATGAAATACAATGTCACTCAGTTAGAAGGTAAAAATGAACCAATAAACTCTATGTTGTGAAACTATTTCATTGAACTGGAACCAGGAAATTACCAAGCTGAGGAAGTCAGCAGTATACCTGAGACCCAGCCTGATCTCCTTCAATTTTCATGGGCTGATGAAATTGATTGTAACATAGTAGAGTTGGTTTCAGATGTAGTTTGTAATTCAAATTCAGTAGAAGTAGATAGTTTTTGGATTCTTTATTTTGATGGTTCTAAAACAATGGAGGGATCAGGGGCTGGCTGTGTCCTAATTGATCCCAAAAAAAAATAAACATTTTCTTTCATGTAGGTTAGAATTCGAATGCACAAATAACACAGCCAAATATGAAGCACTAGTTCAAGGACTGAAAAAAGCAATAGAATTAAAAGTAAAAAATATGAAAGTATATGGAGATTCTGAAATCATTGTTAAGCAAATTCGAAACAAAATACATTGCATTTCACCACATTTGAAATCTTACCAAAATGAAGTTTGGGATTTGCTGATAAATTTTCATGCGTTCAATATTGTGTCCATTCCTAGATTAAAGAATGCAGCAGCTGATTTACTAGCTACCTCAGCTGCAAGATTAGTACCTTCAAATAATAGATGCTCTATTGAATTACTTTTCAAGCCTTCTGTTATAGATATGATCACAAATCAACGGGTTTTTGACAATGATCAACAAATTTTGGAGTGTTTGATGAATGGCAATACTTTCAAAGGAGCAATAACAGACGATGAAGAACATCAAGTAGAATTAAAATCCTGGAACTTTATTCCTAAAGGAGTTAGGACCTTGGAACGTATGTTTGATTTAGATAACAAGTTCAGAAAGCCAGCGAATGTCAAGACTCATAGCTCATCCTTGCAATCTGAGCTGATAAATTTAGGGACTGAAGCTGAACCAAAATATGTAAATTTGGGGAAGTGTTGTTCTCCAGGCGAAAGGAGTAAGTTCATCAGTCTATTCAAGCAGTACAAGGATGTGTTTTCTTGGACCTATGAAGATCTAAAAACTTATGACACAAATATCATACAACATGTTATCCCAATCAAAGGTGGAATCAAGCCTTACCAATAGCCTTTGAGAAAGATGCATCCTAAGTTGGAACCTTTAATTCAAAGTGAGGTAAAAAAGTTCCTGGATGCTAAAATCATATTTAAAGTCAGACATTCGGAATGGGTTTCTAATTTGGACCCAGTACAAAAAAAGTCCGAAGAAATCAGACTTTGTGTAGATTTCAGGAATCTTAATCGTGCATCAGATAAAGATAATTATCCGGTCCCACCCATGGAGAAAATACTACAGATGGTTTCAGGTTCTGAATTGTTTTCGTTATTAGATGGATTCTTCGGTTATAATCAAGTATTAGTAGCTGAAGAAGATAGGCTTAAAACCACTTTCAGAACCAAGTGGGGAACTTTTGCATATAGGAGGATGCCCTTTGGACTTATTAATGTTGGAGCTACATTCTAGAGGGCCATGGTTATAGCTTTCCATGGTCTGATTGGCCATAGTGTTGTGGTTTATCTAGATGATGTTATAATATTTTTGAAAAAAAAGGAAGAGCATGCATTTCATTTGAAACAGATTTTCAAGCGTTGCCGAAAGTATGGTATTTCAGTAAATCCCAAGAAATGCGTGTTTGCAGTCACAGAAAGAAAGCTACTGGGTCATGTCATTTCTAAGAAAGGGATCTCCATAGACCCAGAGAGGATTAAAGCCATAGAACAGATCCCTTTACCCCATAATAAAAAGGGTATGCAATATTTTATGGGGACAATCAACTTTGTGCGAAGGTTTGTACCAAACTTTGCGCAGATCGTCAAACCTTTGCAACAAATGGTTAAACAGAGTGTGCAGTTCAAATGGACTGATTTGGAGAAGAATGCATTCAGCAAGATAAAAACATTTGTTGTGCATGCACCATCTCTCAAAAGTCCAAATTTTGAAAAGGTTTTTATTCTGTACACTTTTGCATCTGATGATTCATTAGCAGTTGTGCTTACACAGAAAGAAGATGGGGGAGATGAGTACCCCATATCATTTATGAGCATTGGTCTGCAAGGGGCTGAATTGAATTATCCAGCAATTGACAAATAGGCTTATTTAGTTTTTAAAGCAATAAAACAATTCAGGCCATATATACTTAAGAATCGCACCAAAGTAATAGCTCCACACCCAGCCGTATGATCTCTTTTTGTGCAAAAGAATTAGGAGAAAGGAGAGGCAACTGGGTGACCGCTTTACAGGAATACGATCTTGAGTTCAAACCAGCATCTGTAGTTAAAGGACAAGGATTGTGTAAACTAATGACTGAAGGTCAAAATAATGAAGAAAGTAGCTGGGATAATGAAGTTGAACTACATATGGTGGATGTATGTCCTTTGTTTACAGCTCCAAACTCCTGGTATCGGGACCTAGTCCATTACCTCCAAGAAGGATATTTACCAGAGCATTGGAGTCCCAAGCAAAGAAGAGCATTACGTCTGAAATCAGCTTTATATCAGATCATTGATGGAGTACTATTCAGAAAGAACTACGATGGAGTCTTTCTCGTATTCTTAGAACAAGAAGATGCAAAGAAGGTCATAGCAGAATTGCATGATGGACCTGTTGGAGGTCAATTTTCAGGCAACACAACAACACATAAGATTCTCAGAGTTGGATAATATTGGCCTACATTGTTTAAGGATGCTCATTCTCATGTTAGAAAATGTGATGCTTGTTAGAGATGTGTTGGAAGACAAGCTAAAGCAGTAGGACCATTAAAAATAGTAATCATATTAGAACCATTTGAACAATGTGGAATCGATATTATTGGTGAAATAAATCCAAATTCATCCTTGCAGCACAAGTATATTCTGACAGTAATTGATTACTTCACCGAATGGGTCGAGGCTATTCCATTACGAAAAGTAAATGAAGATGCAGTTATGGATTTCTTACAGAATCACATTATGACCAAGTTTGGGGTTCCAATTTCCCTGGTTTTTTATAATGCTACTTACTTTTCTTCTATTAGATTAACTGCATTTGCTAATGAAAGAGGAATTAAGTTGCATTATTCTGCAAACTATTATCCACAAGGAAATGGTTTGGCGAAATCCAAAAACAAAAATCTGATTAGAATTCTGAAGAAAACAGTGATAGAAAATCAAAGGAGCTGGCATTTAGCGTTAACCAATGCTCTCTGGGCTGATAGAGTCACACCCAAGAATTCCTTAGGTGTGTCACCATACACTCTTTTTTATGGAAAAGAAGTTGTCCTCCCTCCTAATATTCTATTGCCATTTTCCATAATATCCCAAGAGTCTAGGGGTACTGACAATGAAGTTCTACAAATCTGAATCTATAATCTGTTGAAGTCAGAAGAGTCTAGGTCCAAAGCCCGGGAAAAGTTTAAGCATCAACAAGAAATAGTAAAGCGTTGGTTTGACAAGCACAAAGCTGCGAACAAAGAGTTCGAAGTAGGAGATCTGGTTCTTAAGTAGGATCAACCACATGATGAGAAGGGAAAGCACACTAAGTTTCAGCAATTATGGGTAGGCCCTTTTCAAATTGCAATAAAGCTAGGCCCCTCGACTTACAAGTTGCAGGACTTACAGGGATGGGAAGAGAACTTACCAGTGAATGGTTTAGTTCTCAAGCCTTATTTTTCTTGATCATTTTTTATTTGGTTTTCTTGTACATAAATAAACATTTGGTTTGTTGCTTACTTTAGGGTATTGTCAGTTGTTTGCTTTATTTGCTTAGAGTTTGATTGCTTGTAAATGTTTGTTTGCTTATGGTCAAATAAAACAACACTGCTTTTGGTTGTATGGACTTCATCAAAATTATAGATTAACTTAAATCTTTGACTACAAGACTGCCTGCTATTGATTCATATATAAAAAAAAACTTTCTTCAAGTTTAGCAGATTTTCTAAAATGGTTATGAACACATTGAGGTCCTGCTTAATCCTTGTGAAATAAATCAAATAGAAAATTCCAGAGTACTATTTTGAGGCTCCATCCATCTCACATTAAAAGTTTTCCTAGGGGGTGACAGCAAAAGACCCATGGAAAGAAAGCAAGGTAAACAATGTATTATATTTAAATAATTCCATGCCATGAATTGAAAGCCAAAAGGTTAATGAGAGTCAAAATCTCCTGGAAAAAAGAAAAATGTATCAAAACATGTGCTGAACCACATCAGTATGCATGGGATTTCCAAAGTTCTTCTCCGTCCGTGAGTTGAAATTAAAATATCTCTCACACAAAAGGACACTATGGATAGAGGAGCCTGAATCAAAATTCAGGAATAAGGCAAACATGAGGACTCAAAAAGGGGACAAAAATCCAAAAGCACAAAAAGTGCAAAATGGCATGGAAATGAGGAACAAACTGATATATCTGTTTACCATATGTTACGATCCTGTGGTGTCTAAGTTGGAAACTACTCAAAGACAGAGGTAAAATGAAACTCATACTCTTGGCCTCAAAAGAGTTATCTAGACTTTGAAATATTGGTTCCCCTGTTCCTTAACTTGGACTATATTCAATGATTAAAGTGCATACATCTTACATTTTGGGAAATCTGGATATCCTGAAGAGTTTAGCAAGTTGGTATTATCAAAACAGTCTGTTGATCAAAGAGTAAATTGTTCAGAGATCTGTGTTCACTAGGTAGTTGCCAATTGTTGCAGCTGCAACTATTTCCCCAAAAAATTTTAATTTTAGGGCCCCCCTTTTTATTTGTTTTTCTTCAAAATGGCCTAGGAGTATTTTGTTATTACCATGGTTGCCTTGAGTTCAGAATTTTCTTGAAAAATCTTGGTCTTTTTCACTTTTCCGTATCAGATGCTTAGTCAACTACTTTTTCGGTATCAGAAGCATAGTTTATTACCTTTTCGACGTTGCGGAAGCAGAACCATCAAGCCTACCGAGTGCCTTTGGACTCCCTCGTCGATACATCGGAGCTATTTCTTTTTATCCTCGGGTTTGATTTTCTGAAGTTACGGTTTTTAGTGTGAGATTTGTCCGATGAGCTATTTTCTTTCACCTTCCGATATCCGTTAATGTTTTATTCCCTGTCGGTTGATTGACCGAAGCAAGCTGGAGTATAGTGTCTATCTCGCCCAAGGTTGCGAAAGGCTGATTCTGAGGAGTTCCGAAAACATCATGTTCCTTCTACCGACTCCTTAGAGCTTATCGTGGCTGAGTTTCGATACCCGTTCCAATAGTAAAGCCCACGATGGTAGAACAGTGCATTGCTGACGTTGCGGAGGATGATCATTTTTTGGTTCCGAGGGTAGAACTTAGTGGTTCTAACATTTGATTGACTCAACATATCGTCGGGTCCATAGTTCTATTCGTGCCCTCCATTGCGGTGATCCTCCAGTTTATTCTTTTGATGGATTTAATTTTTGTCCGCCGATAGTTTCCCGCCCAGTCATGGGTATATATTTGTGGACATGTGACTTGTCATTTTGCATTTGGATTTGTCAGTTGCACTATAGAAGCAGTCCGGAGAAGTTGTACACACATAGCTATCAAAACCTGGTTTGTTCTACTATGCACCTGTGGATTTTCAGCTCGTCCGGTCACTCGCATCGCTCTTGACAGGTAGGTTTACCCATAGCCTTGTCACTTTGGGTAGTATTGGTTGATTTTGAACCGTTAAGTGCGTTGGAGGTTAGGTTTTTTTTTTGCATAGAAGGTTAGGAATTTTTTTTTGCCTCCTTACGGTGATTTTGTGGATGTTTTACATTGAAGGGGAGGTTTAGTTGTTTGAGGTCTCATTATTGTGGGAGTCTATGTCTGTATGTCGTTGAAGCGTTATGGATACGTTTTCGCCGGCATGAGTTGTTAGGGCACGGTGTAGGCAGGCATTTCATTGTCTGCACCACCCTTTTCTTGGTCTTTTCATGGTCAACCGAGGGTTAGTAAACCGTTTTTCTTGTAGCGACTTTCTCCCGTGGAACTCAGGAGGGTTTTTTTTTCAGTCGATTAGGATTTTTCTCGAAGACAGTTGCTACGTAGGGTTTAGTTTTTAGTATTGAGAATTGTGTTGAGATCTAGTGATAGAATCAGTCTGATAAGTACCTGTGTGAGATGGAGGTTGTTAGGTTGATTAAGGTTTTTGAGATAGTGAAGCTAAGGAAAATTTAGGAAGAATTTTACGGGGTTTTTTCTGGTTAAATCTTTCATTCATAAAGACTGTGTTTAACTTATTTTAACAGCATGCATGTCAAGGAGGTAAATAAATTGGTATATATTCTTGTGTGTTGCTATAAGCACTAGCTAAGAGCTCAGTTAGCCTAAAACATGTTGTTTGACTGTGACATGTTGATTGCTATAACAGAAACATGTCAAAGAGACAGAAGAAGAAAGATCAGATGGCTGAAGGAGAGCTTGAGGTAGAAATAATCACCAAAGTAGAGTTCATCTATGAAGACACCAAAGCCACCACTAGAGTTGAACCTGACTACAAGTGGGGAGAAATCTTTAGAATTATCTCAAATCAGAATGTACCTGATGCTGGGTTTGAAGAACTGATGATCTATGCTAACATTGAGAAGTCATCCTTGATGAAAGTAGCTACGAGGCCCGAATTATTTCCATGTTCAGAAGTAATAGGCTGGATTCTGCTCAGGGTAGATGTGACAAAAATGAGTCTAGAAAACACTGTAAAGCAAGGCTATGCTGCATATAGCCATGCTTATGTCTTCATGGCATACCATTTACCTTCACCACAGGTCTACCTAACAAAGAGTTGGTTGAAGGAGGTATCTCTAGACCTGGTAGAAACTGTAAAGAGAATGATGGTACCAGGAAAGAAATTCCGAACTAAACCTTCCGGAGAATATGACACCTCTACTGTCCATGATCCCTACAAGTTTATTGCATTGATACTCAACAAGATTTTTGGCAGAGCACATGGGAAGAGTTTCAAGATAGGTTGGATGCCCGTTTTTTTTTGTGGCTACACAAGGAACCATCTTCAACTGGGCCAATATAGTGTCGAATAACCTTTTTGCATGTATAAGTGCAGCCTTAGGAGGAGTATCTTAGAAGAAATCTGAATTTTATATGAGCTCTATTCTAATTGACTGCATATTGTGCACCCATACTTTCCCTGCTTTGAAATGCAACTAGGAGAAGGATAGAACCCCAGTATATGCAGCCTATAAATTGTTGTGGGCACATAAGTATTACAATTATTATAGGGAAATTTGGGAGCATTTCTTTATTCCCTTACATACTCTAATTTTCTTGACTGAATGTAATTGCATGTCCGAAGAGGCATTTAAAGTCATACAAGAGTTTGGGGATTATTATTTGACGGAGGATGGATTATATCTAAGGATGTATGGTGGCTCCAGAGTTCCTTCTCTACTCCCGAAATATGATACAGATTATGTACTCCACAAGGAGGCAGTTAGACAGTTGTACGAAATTTTTTGTTTGAACATAAGAAGGCAACATACCCTGCAGTACCTTTCTTACTTGGAAGCTATAATTTTTCAAGGGTAAAGCAGGAAGCAGAGTTTATTAAAGAGCTAGAATATTTTTGCTTTAGAGAAATGAATTTTCATAGAAACGACTCTCATAACAAAGTAGCTAACTACTGTAAAGAAGCTGGAATTCATTTTGAGTACACTAACTTCTGGGATAAAGATGAAGAGACATGTCGCAATGCAAAGAACATAATATCCCTCAAGAAAAGATTCAAGCAAAAAATAAAAACTATGGGTGGAAAACGCAAGACTTCAGAAAATGCTAAGAAGTTAGAGGAAGGAGAGGCCAAGAAAAGAGAAGAAGATGCTAGAAGATTAGCACAGGAAGCAGAAAATTGGTTAAGAATTGAAGAGGAAGAAAATAAATGAGTTGCTAAAGAAGTAGCTAGGAAGGAAGAAGAATGCAAAATAAAAGAGGAAGCTGAAATAAAGAAGAAACAAGAATAAAGTGAGGGTTTCAAACTAACAGAAGTGCAAAAGGAGAAGCAACCTATAGAGCAAGTTGATGCACAAGAAGTACAAGACCAAATAGATCAAGAGCAAGGACAGTCCGATCCTGATCCCTTAGAGCCTGCTGTATATTCTAGAAGCATATTAGGAGAGGCTTCAATTTCTGAAATTGATTTGATTCCTTTCATGCCTACCGAAGGGGAGGAAGTTCTTGATTTTAATACCATTTTTTATGACAAAGAAAAGAAAATAATCGTTAAAAGAACTGAGAAGAAGGTAGATACTAGGGGACAGCCAAAAAAAATGGTGATAGACAAGACATTGGTACATGTTACGCATAGAGATCCATGATTGATAGCGAGATATGGGGTAGCTTTAACCTTAGCAACTGAAGACAATGTGGAGAGGCTCATGACTGATCTAGAGTAGTCATAGAAGAATGCGGCCCAACTGAGGGAAACCTTAAAGAAGGAAAGAGATGAAAGCCAGAAGCTAAAGAGAAAATATGAAGATATGATAGGAGAAGCCAAGACTTCAAGAAAAAAATGCCAAACTTTGCAAGAAGATAAAAATTCTCTAGCAATATCTACGAAAAACACAGAGAAGAGTGCTCAGGTTACCTTAGCAGAATTACAAAAGATACAGCTGGAGCATCAGATGTTAGAGACTGAATAGGATAATATTCAGTTATCATATGGAAATTTAAGTGAAGAAGAGAACAAGTTCATGAGCAGGGTTACTGAGCTGGAAATGGAGAAGGCTACTGTGGAAGAAAAGGAGAAGCAATATCAGATGCAGGTAGCAGCCTTAAAAGAACAGAAAAATTTATTGACCGCATCACTAAAGGATGCTATGGAGTAGAAAGCCGACATCTGACCTTTGAAAGAGCATGTTCTGACTCAAAGGAAAAGGATCCATCAAATACAAATACGGATAGAAGATGAAAGATGCAAAATTTTGTAGATAGACACCAGGCTAGAAGAAATTTTAGATACCGCTTCATATTTCCTGGATAAGTCTCAAGATATATTGGAAACTCTAAAAGGAATAATGGTCTGGGTTGAGGCCAATAAAGAATCTCCCGCATACCTAGCCATAAAAGATCAATAAACATTAAAGTAGGAATATGAATTACTGGAATTTGCAATTAATGTCACAGAGGAGTTCAAGAAAACAATGAAAAAGACAATGACAACTTGTGCTGAATTTTGCAGGAGAGTGATCTCCACATACAATTGATGTTAGACTTCTACATAAAAGATATTGGATGTGCTACCTGAGCATGAACTGTTTCTAAAACATTTACAAGACAGGTACAAACAAGATGAGCAAGAAATCCAGCAGGTCAAGGACCTAGATGAATGGATATTGAAAAATGCAGTAGCACATGCAGTCGTGAGCATACATTTATTAGAGGACCAGCTGCGGCTAATTCCTGCTAGGATAGAGGGGGTGAAGACCCAAGCTGCAAAATACAAAATTAACATTCGTTTTCTTGAGCCTTTCGAATTTGAAAAAATAGCAGCTTATGCTAATGCATGGAAAAAGTTCACCAGCAAGCAAGCTGGCCCTTCCTCATATAATGTTTTGTAAATATTGATTTAAAATGTAATATATTGTATTAATTTTGTGTACAAGCTACAGGACAAAATTTTGGAAATGAAAGGTTGGGGAATCTCAAGAGACAATGAGGGGCAGCCCAAGAGTTTTGTTTTTTGTATAAGTATAGGAGAGTTATAAATAGGAGGGGACCTTTTTTCCAGACTATCTTGAGAAATTATTGTAAGAAGAACTAATTCATTTTACAATAAAGGGTTATATGTTTCTGCTGGAGAAAGTTCTATGGATTTTCAAATGTTTTCTATGGGCTAGTTGGATATGAACTATTTCTTTTTCAGCTTGTTTCCATGAACTGTGAGATCATTCTAACCTATTGAATGCTTTCATGTTATGAATGTACTCCTGTTTATTTTTTGAAATTTCCACATTAAGTAATGAATGTTTTAATTAGCACAAAGCTATTTTATTGTTATATTTCTATTGATATTCATGTGTTCAAAAAAGTTAACAGCTATTTGTTATTTTATTTATGCATGCAATACGATACATTACTCCCCATTAATAATTAGTTTCTTGCTGGGTTTTTTTTGTGATTTAGAAGCGAGAGAGGTAAGAACCTGTGCATCACATTGTGACCCTCCTCATTATCTCTATCGTCTGCATTTAGTTAGGCACTTTCACATCATACCTAAACATTAAAAAACTAAAAATATACACGGTGGACTGGGCCATAACCAGTAAAACACTTTAATCGTTACTTAAACTATGGTAGTCAGACCGTAAACCAGACGGATTCCCCATGTAGAAATTCAGGCCTGCAGTAGATTAATTTCACTTACAGCAATTAACAATTGATCATGCAAATTATCAACAATGGAGACTGAATATGGAGCTGTAACACAAAATTATATTAACTGAGTGTACAATAGCCAACCCTGTAATAACATAGGCTGCTGAATATATAGAATACATGAGCAAATCGAATGCATGAGGAAGCATCCAAATCTAGCATAAAGCAGGCTTACCCAAAATAGGCAAATCCCCCATAGGTGTAAAAAGCTGATCCCAAATCTATCAAGGACCCCACGAATTAGCAAGGGCGCATGGGCAAGCTAAAGAGTGGTCAAATGGCAGCTCATACATGCTTTTGCATGGAGGAAAGAGTGGAGGATGAAAGGGGAATAAAACAAGTTCACCTCACCTAGTCTAGCTTTCCTTATGTGCTTTAAAAACTGGAAAAGCAGTCAACAAAGCAGAAAAAGCAGAAGGGCGCCTAGGAGGCCAGGAATAAAGCAGATTTGATTCCCAGGACTTTCCAAAGCGCTCCATGAGTCAATAATGGCAAGTTTGACCTCTATGGATAGGCAATTAACAACTTGCACATGGTGGGACTCATGGACTAGGCAAATAAGACAAAATAAATGAAATAATGTCTAAGTGGGTAAATACTATGGGTTGATTATTCTAACACCCCATACCAAACAATAATGATCCAATTGGGAACGTTTATCAGGGAGAATCCCTATTGTTGTTACCTACAATTTTCCAGGCCACAACACACCCTTATTTGTGCCCAATTTTGCATCATTTTTTGTGTCCTTTGTTACATCCTTGATTGCACCCAATTTGACGCTTAGTTTTGCATCCAATGTTGCATCTTATTTTTCTCCTAGTTTTTCATCGAGTCTTGTACCCAATTTTGCACCATGTTTTGTATCAAATTATGTGTCCAGTTCTGCATCTAGCGTTGCATCTTGGTTTTCATCCAATTTTGGGCCCAATATTGCGTCTAGTTTTGCATCTAGTTTTGCATCCAATTTTGCTTATAATGTTATATCCCCTTTTGTATCTAAATTTGCATCTTATTTTACGTCTTTTTTTGTATCCATGTTTGTGCCTAATGTTTCATCTCATTTTACGTCCTATTTTGCATCTAGGTTTGCACTTAGTGTTGCATCTTGGTTGATGTCTTTTTTTGCATCTATATTTGAGCCCAATGTTGCACCTAGTGTTCTGCCTAGTCTTGTCCCCATGTTTGTATCTAATATTGCATCCCATTTTGTGTCCAATGTGGCATCCCATCTTGCATTCAATATTACGTCTAGTTTTACATCCTATCTTTCATCCAATATTGTGTCTCATTTTAAGTTTTTGTTTGTGCCAAGTGTTTCTTCCATTTTTGCACTTGGTGTTACGCCTGGTTTTATGTCCATAGACACACCATATTTTGTGCTCAATTTAATGTCCAATTTTATGTCTAGTTTGGAGTCCACTTTTGCATCTACTATTGCGTCTAGTTTTGGGCCTAGTATTGCATCTATTTTTGAGTCATAAATTGTGTCTAGTGTTGTCTCTCTTTTTGCATCCAATTTTGTGTTTAGTGTGACATCCATTTTTGTGTCCAAATTTGCATCTGATGTAACGTCCACTTTTGCATCCACTTTTGTGTTTGGTGGTACATCCACTTTTACATCATGTTTTGCATTTAGCATTGCGTCTAATATTGCATCCATATTGAACTACTACATTTTTACCTTTAGAAATATATTGCAATATCATTAGGGCATGGAGCCTAATCGAACCACCAACCTCCTGTTTTTAAGGTGGGTGCTCTTCCATTGAGCTAGCATCGTTTGAGAATTAGGAAGAGGAACAATATTAACACGTAGATTTCATCATTTGTAATTCTAATAAAATATGATAAGATCCAAAGACAGTCATGCTTAAAATCCAATTTATTTTTTCAAACACACTAATAAGCACAAAAATCTACCATGATAAGGAAACAAAATATCCTAAACAATTACGCGATCTATTAAAGTGATCCGAAAAATAACCTAAAATTGAGAAGGAAAAAGAATACGGGATGTGTTTAAGGAATAGTTGTAGAATCCAATTGTACAATGCCCTCGTCAGTAAATTCAACAGATATTGGCCAAGTAGTAAGGTAGTAGAAAAATAAGTAAGCCAAATTTGGACCAAATGTTATTTTATCATTTTTTGTAACCAAGGTTTATTTATGTTTTTTGTGAAAATAGTGGAAATAAATATGATCTTACTCTTAGACAGTAGCCCTAGTTTTGGGGAAGATCCAAACTCTTTATGAAACCATGGTTCCCATAGTTTAATTTGGACACAATATTTGAAACCATTGCACCTGTGTGGGGAAGACTCCCAAACCTTCTCATTCAACTATGCCAAGAAATATTTAAGAAAATTAGCCGTATGCTAGGCCAGTTCATTAAATTAGACAACAAAAACAACACAGTTGTGTATACATGTGCTGAACTATATGCAGAATTGGATCTCAACATGCTTATCAGATAAAAAAATAAAATTATTTTGTATTTTTATGGATCCCAGTGGGTCCAAACACTAGAATATGAGAAATCCACTGACAAGTGTAGAATATGTCATGAAACAAGGTTTTTTTTATCACAAATTTCCCAAAGAAGCAACCTCAAACTAGCCATAAAATGATAAAATAATTATTCCCACTCTAAAGCATACAACTGACTGGGATGGGTTCCTTAAGGTGAAAAGGAAATGGAAAAAAAAACAGGCTGGGAAAGCACACAAACTAAAAGAGTAGAGCATCTCTCACCCATAAATGAACAAGTAATTTCACGTCTAATATTAATAATAATCTAATTTTGAGGTCCCAACCTAACCAAACAATGACAAGGGACCCACTCTACACAACGATTTGACTACTAAAGTCTCAAAAGGTGTACATACCCTAACCCCTTTTGGATTTGAACCTATGACCTACTAAGTGAAAACACATGTTATTAACTATTGGGCCCACTCAAAATGTACACCTACTCCAAATCGATACAATAAGGTTTTCTTTTAATGACTCTCTACATTATTGAGGTTGTGATCCTTGTAGGTTTTCTATTGCCAAAAAAAATACAGGGCATGTTTTTGTTATTATTTTGTTGAAATTACTCTATTTAGTATTTATATGTAGTATTCATTCTCTTTGTAATTTCAATGGTATTTTTTCCATTAAAAAATAATTACAACTAAAAGAGGATCACAAAAAAAGAGTCTATTATTTTGGAACTAGGGAATTTGTACCTTGTACAACTACTTGAGAAAAGTGTGCAAATAAAGATAAAATATATTCAACCTAAACTGTTTTATGGTCTCAAGTTGAAAACCAAGTGCTATCAACAACTCACATAGATCGACCATCTTGTTAGGTGTAATCCAAAGCGACCTACAAAAAGCTAATAACAGTATTGAGATATTACCTAGATGAAAATGAAAAGGGATAAAAAGAGTTCACAAAGTCAATGGTCTATTCGCCATTCCCCTACAAATATGGAAGGCAAGGGTATCATTTGTATACACTTGCAAGCCAATGTTATGATGCGCATAAATAATTCTTAGGCAATTAGGGTATCGTTTGCATACACTTGCAAGCCAATGTTATGATGTGAATAAAGAATTCTTAGACAATTTAATTGGAAAAAAGCATTCAAGGTTTTAACAAGATACAATATTCTAACAAAATCTGATAGAGGAGTAGAATATAGTGGACTATAGTTTCTATCAAATGTTAGATCCAGATAATTATCACTTCTGGAATGTCACATGAGTTGTATGCTCGATGTCACTTTACAAGCAATTATTGATTGAACAAACATACCATTTGGAAATTGTAATAGACTCTTTATCTTCTTGAGAATATACACATAAAATATCAAATCTATCCATGGCGTGTTTGGTAAATAAAGAGAGCATGAAGAAAATATTTTTCTATACTTTTGATATGTCTGTGTTTCATTTACCTCTTCCTTTGGTCTCTGATTTGGTGGCAAGCTTTGCGTTCTTGTTATCAAAACTTGTAATATTATTATGGTTTAATATTTTATTTAATTTCCAAATTAAAAACTTTGAAATGAAATTATTGAAAAATAAAATAATATTTGTGAAAGACTAGGTAAAAAAGCATAAGGAAAAGAAATAGAATATACCAGCAAGAAGCACTTTTACAGAGGTGACGTTGAATATGAAAATTCTCCAAGAGAAAACCAGATGTGAGTGTTGGGGAAATGGCCACAACACACCATACAAACAACACTTATGGTATAGAATAACTAGAGCCTACATATGATTTCCAAGTAAAAGGTCGTTGCTATTAGAGAGGACTACCGTTGCCATGGAAAACAGTAATCGGTGTCAGAGAGATCCGCCATATCAAATCAACAAAGAGAGAGAAGCCATATCATTGATGTGCTATCAAATATCAAATTTGTTGCTTGAGAAGAAGAAATAGATGTAAATCATATCAAACTTCCCAAAATATCATATATGAGAAGGCTTTCTAACAGATCTAACACATAGAAGATGTTTACATATAGGAGACATTAAATTTGGATCAAGCCATTGCTATTTTCCATAAACAGGAAAATATTATTGCAAAGATTGGATTTATAACTTTGAAGTGTCATAAACGATTAAATACTCTGTCTGCTCCTTTCAGAATGAATATAGATGAAATAACAAAAGCTAGGAGAGCACACAAACAATTTTCCATCCCACTATCCATCCATATTAAGAATGAATCCAATGGTGGGTGTAATACCCTAGTTGTTAAGACCCAGACTTATGATCCTTCATGTTACTTATGTTCTCTTGCATTATGGACTTATGATATTTTATATGATTGTGGAATTTTTCTCCCTTTCATGATGAATTTAATTAAGGACTTATTATTAATCTTTGATAACATGACCTTGTACTCTGGTGTTATTAATAAGGTTAATGTTATTACTAGAATTTGTGTTATCTTTGAATGTTGTTAATGATTGATTAAATAAAAAACTAGCTCATAAAAGGAAACTAAAAGAGTATGGGGGGCTATGGATTCCACAAAGTGAGGGGTAATGGGGACATCCCTAGAACCTTGTAACTTATTGTTGACTTAACTTTTTCCATCCCAATTCATATTTGCACCTTGGTGAGATTAATAATGTTCGTCACCCAAACCTTGTACAATGAACCCTATTCTCAATAATTATGGACTATGGAGATATTTTTGCATATTGTTCACACCTTAGCGGGCCCATATTGCATAGGGATCCCTCCTTGGGAAAATATTCCCTCACATTTATGTGTTTATGGTCATTTATGAGCCCTTTCCTATTTTTTAGGACTATAGGCTATTTTCTAGCTTCCACTCTTACACCATGCATTGATTATCCTATTTTTGTGCTTACATGATATTTATGACCCCATTGTATGCCCTCTCTCGCCTATTTCGACCTCCTTTATGTCTTGTAACCCCCTTTGTGAATTGTTGTGCCTCCATGTGCTCTTCATGGCTCCACTCCTTAGTTTTGGGTAACTCCTCCTTATGGTGCTAATTCGGAAAAGGGAATATTTTCACTAAGCCACCACTCCACTAATTCATTTTAATTCTCCATGATGAATTTTAAACCTTACTTATCTCTAATTTGGGTTTATCCATTTGGGTTAGAATGGTCCTCCTTATGCTATAAATTCATATGCCATCTCCTTGTTGAAGTTAATATTGAGCTTTAGACCATGTGATTTATGCTATCAACCTGTGTTGGGAAGGTTAATATTATTGAGAGTGTGTTGAGACTTAGAGGGGGTCTATTTGTTCCCTTTGATTCCATTATATCACTCTACTAGTCCAGGTTTTCACACAGGAAGCCAGGAAATGAGAATGGCGAGCTATGTCACATCCCATAGGCAGTGGAGACGGACATGAAAGTAGCAGTGGAAAGCATTGTGTCTCTCGAAAGAGGTAGTTTCAAGAGTAGTGAGACTAAGAGAGAATCTACCTGTGGATCCATGGTCTCAGCTTGGGGGTGACCTGTTCAGGCAAGGAAGGCTTGACGGTGTCTACGGCTGGTTGGAAAGTTTTCATGCTGCAGTTAGTTGCTTATATTTTGAGATAAGTATTTCTTTTATGTTGTATTTTCATTACATTATTTTATTTGGTTTATGTGCAATGATGGCTGATTGGTTGTTTGAGTGTTCATGTATTGAATGTTAGGATCTACATGGAGGAAAAATGAATCTCATGGAATTTAGTTTCTATTCTTGTTACCTTCTTTCTATTCTTCTTCTCCATAACCAGAAATTGTAATTTTGGCTCTATTTTATTGAGAGGGGCACAACCATATGATCTGGTTCGAACATATATGCTCATTTATGGGTTGTGAGACCTGTTCCATTGCATCCACAGCAGCGTTTCTAGTAAACAACACCTTTCATTTCATTGAAAAAGCTTTCCGGATGACCAAGATATGTTTGTTTTGGTCCGATAGCTTTCCGGTGTCGAGATGAACGCACCTGTCATTTTATTGTAAATAATTTGGTTGCATAATTTTTCTTAGTTGCAGATCTGAGGATAAGAGAGGTATTTTATATGTAAAAGTAATCGATGGCTGGAGGGTAGCATCCATACGATCTGATTTTTATTAATGAGAGATGACTGTAGGGGACAGTCATTGGGAGCCGATTTTGAGGGCTGTAGTTGCAATCGGTGTTCTTGTTTGCTATGGTTTCGGTGTGGCTGTATATTGCAGCCTATGTATGCTCCATGATATGTGGTTTTACTTACTTTTTATAGTCATGTTGGGGCCTCGAAATTCACAGGCGGCAACAGTAAGGGATTCTCCCCATTCAACGTTCCCAACTAGCCCGTTGATTGTTTGGTATAGGGAATCCGTCCGGTCTGCGGTCCAGCTACAGTAGGTCAAGTAACAAAAAAAAGGCTTTACCGGTTGCGGCCGGCCGGTCCACCGTAAATTTTGTATTTTTGACTTAATGTATGATATGCAAGTGCCTAACTAACAATGCAGGGTGCTAAAGATGCAAGGAACAGTCACAATGTGATGTGCAGGTTCTTACCTCTCGTCTTAAGGTTCACAAGCACCCAAAACACATACAACTCGAAAATAAACTAACTACCTAAACTATCCCTAGGGAGCAGAGTTATCATTCATAGGTGAGTAATACATTTTTTTCATGCATTATGAAGAGTTACAGATAGCTGATACTTCATTCAAAACACATGAACAATTACAGATATTTGAACAACCAGATAGCCGATTATTTTATGAACAACATTTATTACTCACAGTGGAAAACATCCCAAAAGATACTGAAGAACATTCAACAAGAACATAGGTTTAGAAAGTTAAATACTCTCACAGTAAATGAAACACAGTTGAAAACAAAATAGTTCCTCTTCAACATTATTCATTTAGTCGCATTGATATATTCCACATTTCGCTTTCTCCAGCAGGCAAAATTGCAGTTTCTGATTTGTAAAACGAAGTAGTTCCTCTTACAAGCCAAAATAGTTTACAAATTTTTCAAGGGAAAAAGTCATTTCTAAGTCCTATCTTTACAATATTTAAACTACCGCAGCCCATCGTTTGGGCTGCCTCCCAGTTCATGACCTTTCAGTTCCCAACGCTTCAGATGCCTCCCTCTTTTGCGTGTGCTCATGAGCAGTTGAGTAACTACTGGAATTTTTGGCTCTGCGTTTGGTTGCCTTCAACTTTGTCCTTTTCCTCGCGACCTCGCCAACATTTCGTCCTACCTGCATTCAATGGATGTGCATCATTATTCGGAAAAGCGTTTTAAACATTAGAATTATCTATCTGAAATGGCTAACCATACGAAAACAGCCTGGTGCATCTGTTAATCTGGAAAGAATTTCGACTGGGCCTAGAGTGGGAAAGATATAAATCGGCAGTCGGCAGGCTTTGGCATCGGACGCGGAAAGGCTTTCCTGGCCTCAACGGCGGAAAAGAGAAGAGCTAAAGTGGTGCGAAAACGTGGGCTGGAAAGACTTAAATCGGAAGTCAGACGGCTTTGGACTTTGGAGGCTCAACGACTTTCCCAGCCGCAACAGCGGAAGGGAAAAGGTTAAGGCACGTGATACGGGCGGGAAACTTTAGATCGGGAGTCAGCCGTCTTTACGATTCGGGAGCCAAATGACTTCCATAGCCGCAACGGCGGATGGATAAATGACTCGGGTACGTGATCGATTCAGGTTAAAACGCATCGGCAGTCGGGGCTTTTCCCACTTCGGATGGAAAAATAGTTTGGGAGCCGCAACGGTGGACGGGAAAAGGCTAAAGCTTCCGATTAAAACAAGAAAAGCTTCTGATCCACTGGAAAAACTATGTGCTTCAGTCAGTTTTAAACATTCGGCAATGGACAGCGACCCGTCATACTTCCGAAATGGCAATCACAGCATAGACAACTGGTTTGAACAATAAGCAACAACAAACTTAAAAAATTACGACTCACCATAAACTTCAACGCAATCAAAATCCGAACCTTGGTCAAGAGTTAAGCTTTGTAGTCATTAAAAATTAAACATAGACCAACAACTCGAAGGATTCAACGATCAAAGCAAAAATCATGAGGAGGGGTCCTAGATTTAAGAAATTTGGGGAAAAAAGTTGCAGCTGCAACAAGTCACTAACAGCACACACATAATAACACCGAAAAAGTAGATTAATTTTCAAATAATCAATGACATCAATACTTGGTTATTTATAAACTATGCTATCAAACAAACCCAAATTACATAAATTAGTTATTCACAACGAATATGATGTTTAGCATGTATTATTGATGTTCTTGTTGCAATTATGACCTTTAGCTTGCACTTTGAAAATTATTAATCAAGTGTCACAATTAATTATTTAATTAAGTGGGGTAATTAAATAATTAAGTGTCACAAACTTTAGTTATAATTGAATCTCTAGAATTTAATTTATTTGGGTGAATGGTTAGTTAGATCAATAGTAAGTTATCTATATCCATTGTTATTAAACCTTAGTTAGTCTTAATTTAGCACCTTTGGGCTTATCTCAAGGTTCGGGGACATCACAAGTGGTATCAGAGCTTAAGGTTTCAACACTGTGGCTGTTGGGCCTTTTGCGAAGTTTCAAGTCACCTTGTAAGCATGCACTTACATTAGATAGCTTGGATGCATGCACCTTAATATAATTTCACATGTGAGTTAGTTAATTAAACTGTTAGATTGGGATGGGTATGGACTCGAAGATCATCCAGTAAGGAGAAATCTTGGAAGGATTTCTACCTCGCCCCTTGTCCAACTAAGTATATTGTAACTTAGAAATGCTGGCTAGTTACTTTATAAACAAGAAGAAAAATGGTTTTTTTTAATGATAATGAACTTATACGAATGTGTAGTCTACTAATAGAATGTTATTAATGAACACATTGTAGTTCCCAGTGATTTATTGAGCAAGCTGTGTGACTACTACAACTGATATTTTAATCAAACCTGTGAAGACTAAGTATTCAACAAGTAAAAGTTCAACAGTAGGAAGTCAGAGTTTGGGGATGGATATTGAGGAAGCACAGAGACAATATAGTCCCGAAGAGGATTTTGTTGAGGGAAGAAGTTCAACCATATATAATATGAGCAGTGAACCATTAAGCTTGGAGGATTCAGTGAGGAAGTGTAGAGAGGATAATGAAAGAGTAATTCATATCCAAGAGTAGATTATGAATGATCTAAAATCATTAAAGACCATCCAAAGATCTGTTGAAAAGAGTCATAAAAAAGGTAATATGAGGTCCTGACCATCTTCAAGGAGACCTTATCACTCAAGGAGAAAGAAGGGGTATGTATCAAGCAGTACAGAGAGCAGTCCTGAAAGATCTCCAATGAGATACAAGAGGAGGAGGTTTACTCGGGATGAACTAGTAGGAGAGTTGAGAAGAATCAAGCCCCCAACTTTTGATGGAGAAGTAAAGCAAGGAGAAGATGCCGAAGCATGGTTGATAGGACTTAGGAAATTCTTCCAGTTGCATCAATATACACCTAATATGGAGGAAAGAGTAGCCATATACCATCTGCAAGGTAAAGCAACTATCTAGTGGGATCAACTGGTTAAGTTGAAAGACATCGATGAAGACAAAATATCTTGGAGGAAGTTTAAGAAATACTTTTAGAAAGAATACCTCTCTAAGCACTACTATGACAAGAAGATGGAGGAATTATTTGAGCTTAAGTTGGGAAGCATGACTATGGAGGCCTATGAGAAAAAAATTCTAGAACTTTTGAACTATGCACACTTCATCAAAGATGAGAAGGTAAAGATTCAAAGGTTCCTAAGTGGCCTCCCTGAATCTTATAGAGATAAGATCCAGTCTAACAACCTTAAGGATGCCATCTGGAAGGAAAAACACTTATATGAACAAAATAAGAGCAAGGCCCCATATCATAAGAATTGGAAGGATATGAAGAATAACAAGCAGGAGCGGAGAAAGAAAGGTTTCTAGCCTTCAAAGTTCAGAAACAATAATTCTTACCAACAATGATAGCCAAAGGAAGATACTTCAAGGAAAATACCACATGTGGAATGTTGGATATGCAAGGAAAATCACTTTGCCAATCAGTGCCCGCATAAGAAAAATAACCTTCACAACATTCAAGAGGCTTCAAATGTTGGAGATGTAGGTGGAAGTATTCAAAGGATCTATGTAGCCCTAGATGGGAGGCAAGCTGACCACCAATCCCAAATGATTGAAGTAGCAGGTAAGATTGATAACAAAACCATAACTATTTTGATTGATTCGGGAGCTAGCAATAGTTACATTTCACCTAATCTTGTTGAGAAATGTCATTTAAAGAAAAGTAAACTTGAAACAACAAGTCTAGTACAGCTAGCTACGGGAGCCAAGAGGAAAATCACTGAATTTGTAAAAGTGTGTCCTTTAGAAATGAATGGAATGAAAACCTTTGAAGAAATAAACATCATACCCTTGGGGTCATATGATGTATTGATTGGCATGGATTGGTTGGATGCACACTGTGTAGTTTTGGATTGCCATAATAAAACTTATACTTGTTTGGATGAAGAAGGGAACCAAGTGACAATAAAAGGAATACCTAGACCCATATCCCTGAGGCAGATCACAGCTCTACAATTGAAGAAATGTCTTAGAAAGGGATGCCAATTATATGCAATTCATGTGGAAGATTCAAAAGAAGGAAAAGAGCCAGAGTTGCAGGATTATCCAATACTACAAAATTTTGCAGATATATTTCAAGAACCACTAGGAATACCTCCTAAGAGGGACATTAATTTTTCTATCGACTTGGTGCCGAGAACAATACCTTCATCTAAAGCACCTTATAGAATGAGTACTCCAGAGTTAAAGGAATTATAAATGCAGTTAGAAGAGATACTAAAGAAAGGTTACATAAGACCCAATGTTTCACCTTGGGGAGCTCTTGTGTTATTTGTGAAGAAGAAAGATGGAACTCGAAGACTTTGCATAGATTATAAACAATTGAACACAACAACGATTAAAAAAAAGTACCCCTTACCAAGAATTGATGACTTGTTTGATCAATTGAGAGGAGCCAAGGTGTTTTCAAAAATAGATTTGAGGTCGGGATACCACCAAATTAGAATTAAGAATGAGGATATCAGTAAGACATCATTCAGAACAAGGTATGGACACTATGAGTTCACAGTAGTACCTTTTGGTTTAACAAATGCACCTGCAATATTCATGTGTTTAATGAATGGAGTCTTCAGAAAGTACTTAGATAAGTTTGTGATTGTATTCTTGGATGACATCCTTATCTATTACAAGACAAAGGAAGAGCATGAAGAACATCTAAGACCTAAGTTACCTGAAAATTCTAGGAAGGGGAGGGGAAACACCGTTCCCCGTTTCGAAAACTGAAACTGAGGGGATACGGCTTGGAAATTCCATTGAAACATTTCCAAGCCGTATCCAAAAATCAGAAACATTTCCAGGCTGTTTCCAGTCATTTCCTAAAACGTTTCCAGAGTTTCCAGTCGTTTCCTGAAACGTTTCCAATAGTTTCCTGGTTTTCTGAAACATTTCAGCTACTACAGGGCAAGTTTTTTACTAGAAATAGTGATTTTTTGACATGAGAATAATCAAATAAATAACCCCAAAGGAAAACTATAAAACCCTAACCATAAATTGAACCTTAAAACTTAAATATAAAGCCTCAAAGCTTATAAATCAAGAGAAAAACCTTAATCATAAATTGGTGAATGGTAATTAGACATTTTATGTCTCATTGATTTTGTTTCAATGTAATTTTATAGAATTGATAGAGGCTTACCATTGGTTCAAAAAATCATTGATCTGTGGACAGTTTATTGTATCAAATGCTTGTCTACTATAGTGTTAGTTTCACAACCTAGTGTAGAAGGACAATGACTTTTTTTTCCAGTTTTTTAGCCAATTCGTAAGAACTTCATTTTAAATAAACCCCAATGACTTGCATATGTGATAAAACAACTTGCATATCAAAAATGATAAAATGGTAGCTTTTGCCATACAAAATAGTGTACTAATTTATGAAGGGTTACATAAAACAACACATATTTCCAATAATCTTCCAACAAACTTTAGTTCTCTTTTCCTTTTTGACTTAGTATGAACCCTTGACCTATGGCCTTATTTACTCCATTTCTAGTACACTCATATCCCTATCCTTATGTTGTGGAGAGAATTATGATGGTGCGTCGTTTAACCAATTCTCCATATGATATCCATGTGATATTTTAATCTTATTTCAAGCATTTTTATTAGGATAAACTATAAAATGTAAAGAACATATCCAAGGAAACTCAATGGTGTCTAGAGATAGTATTAAGGCATAGAATGCAATATTACATGGCATCATAGTCACACCTAAGTTGCACTAAAACATGAGCTCACTTATTTATACGTGAGTGCTTAATTAATCTCCTTCAAAGGTTGATTATGTCAAATTTGAATATCCAAGTTGGTTGCAAATCATATACCATCATGTGAATTTAGTCCCTTTATGAGCCAGTCAGTTAGTCACTTTTTGAACCAGTCGGTTGGTCAATTGACTCACTTGCCTAGTTGATTGTCTTGTCAGTGAGTGGACCAACCCAAATACAACATAGTTGAGTCTTTGGCTTACATAAAAAATTGTGTTTAATCACAACTTTTAACACTTTTATAAAGGTGCAATCAGCGTAATATTTGTTAGATGGTAACATTTGAAATTGATGTTTAGAAGTAGTTGACATGTTCTTGTTTAAATTCTAGCCGGTGGATGACTTATCTATGGCACTTGAGATAGAATAATATTGTTTATGACAATATTTGAGTTTGCTGATTTTAATTGTTATG
>LPNX010010056.1:184302-203399 GCA_001517045.1 Pseudotsuga menziesii | reverse complement strand
TCACTTGTCCAACCATTTACTATAAATCACTCTTTCAATCATTACCATCAACTAAGGTGCTCTAAGCCTTTACCGAAGTAATTAGATGCAAACTTTAGAGATAACGGATCCTTTTCGTTGTTGTTATCATCACCACCCTCATCAATAAGATATTTTCATGCCAATTCTTCATTCTTGTCATAGGCCAAAAAATCTTGTATAATGCGAGCAAGGTTAAATCCCGTGGCTTTAATATGCTCATCTACCTCACGTTCCTCTATACTTAGGTTGATGGCTAGATGCATTGATCCAATAAGGTGGTTGATGATATCACCTTTTTCTCCCTTAACTGTTTCCCAAACTAGGCAAAGAATATTAATAAGGAGAACAATATTTTTGTCTATTAAGTAAATATGTATAGAATCATACATAAATAGTTAATTCCTTATTTTCAAATAGTCTTTCCAATCTTATCCACATCAATGCAATAAGTAACTATAACCACTTACCAATTGATGAGTACATGAAGGAGAGGGGCATCACAATATCCCTCTTATTATACTAGAGATAAAATGAAGTATCAATGTAGATGATTTATTGTTAGATGGTTTAAATTTGACCCCTCCACTTGTAGCTATGGTGTTAAAACAATAATAAGTGACTATGGTCACCTAAATCTTCCATGTAAGATACCTACACTATACAAGTACTTAAAAGAGATATTTTTTGCATTTTTTTCCATTATTGTTTATGCGTGTATGAAACCAACATGAATATATGTAAAATCAACAATCTATATTATTCAAAATTTTGACATGCATATCAAAATTTAAGTTTTATAGTAACAAATCTAACAAGAACAACTATAAACACCCAAAGTGCGTAAGAAAACATCCTTAAATGCAACGTCACTACATGTACATTTGTTTTTAATCTTCGTGAAGAAATTATAAAGGAACAATTATGAATATAAAAGAAATAGGGATAAGATTGTTTGTATGTGATCATGAAAATAACATTAAAAAAGATAAGAGGGCGTGGATTGTAAGAGTGTACAAACAAAATGGTGCGAGGATTCCAACCCCACTAGGAAGGAATATATGATGGAAGAATATAGGATAATTTAATAAGAAATTGTTCATAATCATATGATAAGTTATATAGCTTGACGATAACTTTATATTCAAGACAAGAATTCTAGCCATAAAAACTTATATTTTTTATAAAAAACATTAAAAAAAATAACTTTGAATAAAAAAATGTTTCTACTGGTAGCACTACTTTGTTTTTTGTGGTTAGAAATATAGATATGGACCAAAACAATCCTTATTGTTGTTTACAAAAACCCTAAAATCAAACTCATAATTGAAAACTAATGCTACCCGTAGCATACTTTTTCAAAAAATGACTTTATTATATCATTGTATCATAATTTAAATTTGTATTTATTAAATATCTTAGTAACAATATATAAAACTAGCATCGAGTTAAACGAAAATGATTCAAGAAATTATTTCATCACTCTTACCATATCAAATAAAAGAATTTATGATATTATTCATAGTAAAAGCATATATTAAAACATAAAATGTAGAAGTTATGATATTTTGGTACACAAAGGAAGAAACGTAGTATGCTATAAAAAGAAAACTATATACAATGAATGAGAATTCTAGCCATAAAAATTCATATTTTTACATCAAAATATTGTTGCAATTGAAAATCTAAATAAACCTTTGGTTGAGAAATGAACCTCATAGAATTACTATCATTTTTATTTGATTAAATTCAAAATTAAAAAAAATAACTATAAAAAAAATATACTTAAAAAAATAAAACTTTCTAAAAAGCAAAATTTATTTAAAAAAACTTAAAACCAAATTTAAAAAATTTTCAATTATTTACCATCTTAAAAGAAATTTTGTAAACAATAAATTAAAAATAAAAATAAAAAAATCATAATTAAACACATATTTCAAAATTTCAAAAAAATACAAATTAAAAGAAATATTAACATGTAGAAAAATTTTAAAAACCTTCAACCAAAACATTTAAAAAAATTTAATATTTAAAAGAAAATTATTATTTTTTAAATATTTCAAAATAAACAAAAAAATACTCTAAAATTTAAAAAATAATAATAATAAATAAACAAACCTTAAATAAAACAAACTTAAAAATAAATTTACAATCTAAAAATAAGAAATAAGAAATAATAATAATTAATTATTCTAACAAATTTTTAAATTAAAAAAACAATAACAATAACAATAACAACAAAACTCCTTAACCCTTCGTGTTGTATAATTTGTTATATGCAAAAACCTCAAACTCATATTATATGCTGTATAATATCTTTATACATATAAATATATATATTCAAATAACAAGTATTCTTACTCTTTATGATGATGGAGTGAACGAGAAGAATAGTTAATGTGCTAGTTCACGTTCCTTTTGCTTCTAGAGTAAATGAAGAAAATGCCTTTAAAAAGATCATGATGTCTTTGAATACGAGACATTACTTTTTCTTATTATAACTGTCGATACGCAGTGTATATTGTTTTTGTTAAGCATTGAATGGGTATTAATCTTGCAGTTCACCATAATTTTTATTTGATAATGTATAGTTTAACATTGTACACTATTTTTTTTTTATTTTTTACAAATATTTAATACTATTTAACAATCACCTCATTGGCTGATAAAATGAAGTGTTATTGTCCAAGCGATGATGTAAAATGAAGTGTTATTGTCCAAGCGACGATGTAAATTTCGGGATTGGATATTATTTTTAATGCACCTCCTCATGTCGAGTACCATCCTCCTCCACCAACCGCCATCTCCTCGTGGCATGCCCCACCACCTAACTATCATGTAGATCTAGCTTACAACACCACCACAAATGCAATGCATCAAACTCGGACTCCAAACCCTAGGTGCATGAGAATTAATGCAACAAACAACTGCCCATCTGAGACATGTTATCATTGTCAGACACAGACACACGTTGCACGGAATTGAGGCTGCCGACTCAGGTTGCAAGGAACGATCATGACAACGTTGATCATGGTTACAAGTAATTATTTTCTTCAAATTAATAGGCTTACATTTTCTATTAGCCTATGACTCAGCCCTTGCTTCACCAACATCTACAGGCATATATCCAGACCAACACTTATAGCTTCTATTGATTTACCCCTTAGAGGAAACTTCAAAAACAATCCAAGCACTATGGGCCTAGATTAGAGACGACTTTTTCCAATGTCCCTGAAGACCTCTGTCGAGAATAACGCAAGCATGGGATTATTTAGAGCAGCAGAAGACAAAACTTTGAGCATAGCTGGAGTCAACCCGCACCTAGGCCTCTGATTAGAAAGATACACCGTTGGTTCACCTTTTACCTCTCGAAGCATGCCGCAACAAAAAATGAGGGGTTATTTTCCCAGCTTCGGGCACGGGGCTTCACTTGTTGACCAATATCCTATCACGTTAGTTCATATTGTGGGTTTTAAAATTATTAAAAATTGAACCAATATATTGCAGGTATTGGGGGGGATGAGGGGTTTAAGGTGGGGATGGGTAGGGTGGTTTATAAGGATCGAGGTCTAAAAAGGGGCGGGGAGGAGGTTTTAAGTATTGGGAGGGGGTTTCAACAAAAAGAGTTTGGGTCAATATCTCTGGAAATTAAGGGTATTCTTTAATATCCCACGATCGCATGTGCTATGTGAGATGTTCACTAAGTGAAGTCCCCATCGCTTCGGGACGGGATGTGTATTCTCGACAGAGGTCAGCAGCCCATCTAGGAGCTGTTTGAATGTCTGAAAAAATGAGTAAGTTTGATGAATTACAAAAATGCAAAGTTAATATTTAGTTAACTTTATAAAATGCAATACTTAATCATATGTTGCTTGATGGAAAATTGAGTATCATGGATTCATGAATTCCTAACATCATGTAGAACAATAGACAGAAAAATAATTAAATTGTTGAACCTCAACCCTGTATCTATATATAGATATCTGTGGTGCATGGGTACCTGTACCCAGGGGTTGGGTACACGTACCGGGTACAGCAATGGTACGTACCCAGATGTACCCTCACGTACCATGAACAGTGTTGCCGTACCGGGTACTTCATAAAAAACATTTGGGTACGTTTGGTGAAAATAGTACGGCGTACCTCGATTTTGGGTACAACTATGGTACGACAGGTATATAAAACTAACAGCGGGCATTAAAATTTATAAAACCACGTTTTTTTAAGGCATTGTTTAATGTTTAATTAATAAATTAAAATTAGTAATGAGTGGTGGGTCTCACCGAACCCTCCTCTTTGTGGCATTGTTTAAAAATCAAACCCCAAACGAAAAGCTCTACCATTTATCAGTTCTCAGTTTATTTATTTTCTATCGACCGGCAATGGGATAAGAATCATAAGATCATATCAGGGTTTCAGCCTTCCAGTATACTGTATCAACCAACAGTGGACAGTGGAGAGTATCGGTGGACACTCCATCTTCAGCAGTGGGCGGTGGGATAAAGGAGGTATCGGTGATCCATCTTCACCACAACCAAATCGCAGCATGTAGGTGACCGGCAACTTCGTTTTACTTTTAACTTTTTCTAGCAAACTTTGAAACTACATTGCATAGGTTGCACAATGCAGGGGTTTTTAAGTTTCAACTTTCAAAGGTTTAGTGTTCACGGTGGTCAGGATCAAGGAACTTTCATTATCAATTTCCAGAACTTTCAGACTGAAGGTATTTACTATTTATTATTTTAAATTTTAAATTTATAGTTTTAGACTTTTAGTATTTTAGTAATTTTACAGTTTACTAAGTACTTGGCCAGTTTTAATTTTAATTTTTTAAATTGTAATAATAAAAATCATTTCAAACTTTGAAGTTTGAAGTTTACTGATTAATTAATAAATCATGATTCATTGAATATCTCCCTTACAAAATTTAAAATCCTTTTTTATTTTTTAATTTTACTATTTTAATTTTTTAATAATTGTTTTGAATTTTGAATTTTTCAGTTTTCCTATCACTCCAGAGTCCACACTTAAAAAATCATCAAAAGACAACAAAATGTCTTCATCAAAGCATAATCCTCAATACCCATTGTGGAAGTATGTGGAGAAGACAAAACAAACAAAGGATACAGGGGGGACAGTTAAGATAAAATGTAACTTCTGTAAGGCTGAATGGAAGGGTACTTATACAAGAGTTAAGGCCCATTTTATGCGGATCCCAAGGATGGGTGTTGAGCTTTGTAATGGGGACCCAGTGGATACTAGTAAACTCCCTAATGCATAAATGGAGCAGCGGAGAGCTGAGGGTAGGGCAGGCAAGGAGATCACAAGGCCTTCCCGTAAAAACCGTGATGATGTGGATGATGACTCCATTGAGGTGGGTGATGAATATCCATCTGAAGATGAAGTTCAGTTTGGTGATGAAAATGTGCCATCAAAAGCATCCAAAAGCACTACAACTCAAGCATGAAAAAAACCAAAACTTGGTGGCCTTTCTGATATGTTTGATGTGAAAGGAAGGGAGGGCATTGATCTTGCAATAGCAAGATTTTTTTTGCATGTGGCATTCCTTTCAATGCAGCCCGCTCACCATATTTTGAGCAAATGGTTCATGCAATTAACAATGGACCTATGGGATATAACCCACCTGGTTATGAAAGGCTCTGAACAATTTTGGTAGACAAGGAGAAAGCACGCCTTCAGAAGGAAATGTCTCCATTGAAGGCATCTTGGAGTGCGGATGGATGCTCCATTGTTTTGGATGGTTGGACAGTTTGTAGGAATCGTCCATTGATAAACATAATTGTTTCTTCCATCTCTGGTCCATACTTTCTCAAGGCCACTGATTACTCTGGTCAAGAAAAAAAAACTATGTTCTTGAAAGACCAATTATGCGATGTCATTGTTGAGGTGGGGCCCTCCAATGTCGTCCAAGTTATCACTGATGCAGCCCCAATGTGCAAAGCAACGGGGACAATGGTCCAAAAAGAGTATATGTTAGTGACAAATCTGATTTTTTATTTATATAACTTTATAAGTTTATCTGAACTTTATATGAATTAGAATTACAAATCCGATTTTTAATTATAAGTTTGATTTTTTTTCCAATTTTTCTTATTTATTCATGAATTAAAATTAGAAATAAAAAATGTGAAATGAAATTTTAAAATCTAATTCTTTTTCATTTGTTTCATAGGCATATTTTTTGGACGCCATGTGTAGTGCATTCTTTGAACAATGCACTAAAAGACATTGCAAAGCTTGAATGGATCCGGTTGCTAATTGAGAATGGCCGCAAAATTCAAATGTTCATATGCAACCACCACCATTCACAAGCAATTTATCGTAGGCATGCAAAAATGGAGCTTCTTAAACCAGTTGATACCAGATTTGCCTCTTATTACATTCTGCTTAGATGCCTTGTGGAGATGAAGGGGGCTTTAGCAGCCACAGTTATTAGTGACATGTGGGAGCAATGGAGGCTATCTACCTCAGATGCAGCTGTGGAGGTAAAGAGGCTGGTTTTGGATGATCGGTTTTGGGCTAACATCAAATTTGTTATGGAATTTGTAGAGCCAATTTGTGATATGCTTCGCTATGCTGACACAGATGGTCCATGTTTAGGCGAGATTTATGAGAACATAGATTCTATGTGTGAGAGGATCCAATCCATCATAGATAAGAAAGATCCTAATTCATGGCCACAGTTGTAATCGTTTATACATGGGAGGTGGAATAAATTGAACACACCACTTCATATGGCATCCTATGCAGTAAATCCAAAATGGTATGATTCCAAAACAGGAAGAACGCCTCCTTCCCAAGATAGAGAGGTGGTGAAGGGGTTTATGACTGCTATCAAAAAGATGTATGGTTCTTCAGAGGAGGCCTCTGAGATACGATCTCATTTTTCCCAATTTGCATGTGGGCGAGGTGTCTTTGGTTTACATGAATCAAAGGCAGATAGCAGAAGAAGAAGGATCCCATTGATTGGTGGTGGCTTCATGGTGTGGATGCTCCTGAGTTGCAACAGTTTGCAATACGATTACTTGGGAAGGTGTTTAGTTTTACTATTCGAATTTGCTTATCTTGCTTATGTATTAAATTTTAAATTTTAATTCATTTTTCAAATTTACAAATATGACTCTATAAGCTTTCCACTAACAATTTCTATTTTCCATTCAATTACTTGGACAGGCAGCTAGTTCCTCATCTTGTGAGAGGAATTGGAGCACTTATGCTTTCATACATTCAGTGAAGAGAAATAGGTTGGGGTCAAAGAAAGCAGAGAATCTAGTGTACATTCATAGCACACTTTGTCTCATATCTCGAAAAGACCCAGGATACAAGGAGGGTCCTTTCAAGAGATGGGATTAGTACACAGATGATGCTATCTGTGTGGATGAAGAGATACAACCAGATGGCCTTGTTGAGTTACCTCTGGTTACTATTGATGAGCACGAGCCTCAACTTGAGAGTGATTCCTATCTAGAGAGCTTGCTGACAGAGTACCTTAGTGATGATGATGACATTGATGCTGAGGATGTTGATGACATGGCTTGAGGAAGCCAAATTTACTATTTTGTTCATTGTTGAGTTTCACTGTTTTGATCTTTCTATTTCATGTCTGAAAATGCCATTAGGCAAATTTTGAATGTAGTTTGACAATGTTGAATGGACTCAAGGAGTCATGGACATACATTTGTCATTAATATATTATAACTTATTTTAATTTATGTTTGAATGTTTCGAATTTTCAATGTGAATTGTGAATTTTCATTGTTCAATGAATCAATGACGAAATCTGAAAGTGAATATGCAATGTGCATGTATGGATCATTGGATCATGATGTATCATGTGACTATGGCATGTTTCAGTTTTATTTTTAATATATATTATATAAATATTATTAATAATTATATATATTATATAATATATATATATATATAGTACCCCCAACGTACCGAAGTACCCTATTTCAAAAAGTGTCGTACACGTACCCTTACCCACGTTTCCTGGAAACATAGATAGATATAGATAATCATACCTTCGTGCCTATTGTTGTTGTTTTACATACATGCTTGAACAATCTGTATAAAATCTGGCTGTACAGAGAAAGCGAGGTGTACTAGGTGTACTGGGTGTGATTTGACCATTGATGAATTAGCTTTTTCCCTACCTACCTACTGAACTAGTTGTCAGTTGGGCTTGTTGCTCTTATTAAACCTGATCTTATCCTTTATCAGTGTTCTAAAGCAGTTGTCAATTGAGCTTATTGCTCATATTAAAGGACTATCCTTTCCTCTTTTTTCTGCACCAGGATGATCAACTACATATTTTAGGCAATTAGATGACCTGCATGATTCTTTTAGGAAGTCTTGGTTGCATGATATCTCTCCCGTTTAGAACCAGCTGTTTCCATTCGTCCTGAACCAAGAACATGTTGCGAAGCCCAGGCCCAAGGAGCCATAGAAGGAGATATTTCTTCTACAGTATTTAAGTAGATAGCCAAATCTAAGCCTATGATCATCCTTCTCTATCTATAAACAGGATCACCTCTTTAACAAACTACATATGGCAATCACAGATAGAATGACCATAAGAGTGACAACGTATGCATCTGAATGGAATACTTTAATAATCCAGGATCTGGGTAATTTTTTAGGAACTAATCTCAATCTCCATAATTTTAGAAAGGCCCAGACTAACATCGATTTCCACAAGAATTTTTTCTGCAGAGTGGGTAGATGAAGTTTTATATGAGTCATTTGCAATAATGAACTTTTCTATCACGTTTCCGGTAACCTGCCAAGACCAGTCTTCCTTCGTCGAGCCTATATTTGTCGGCACCTCCATGAATGAACCATGGATACACCATTCATCTTGTCTTATAGAGACTGTATCTGGAGCTCCTAGACACATTTGGACCTCAAAAACTTAAATAAATAAACGATGATGTACATGCATCAATTCATAGCAATATTTATTTAAATGCAACACTTGAAAGCTAGGATTCTCCTTGCATATCACAAATTTGTATCCATGTTGTTGGAAGAGACTCATTCAGTTTCAATAAGCACAAATTTGTATGCATGTTGTTAGAAGAGACCCATTCAGTTTCAAAAAGCAATAGCATTTCATTTATTGATCCATATTGCTTTTCCGTCTTTTGCTATTTATTTTTTCATTCAGATGGGTTATAGAAAAACAAAGATCATGTGTGAACACCAAGCAATGGCAGAGTGAACACCAAGCAATGGCAGAGACAACTGGCAAAGACAACTGATAATAATTTTACTACAATAGCAGATCATAATTCATATTTCTTTGTATTCAGTAAGAACAATGCTTTCTTTTTTTTATATCTAGTATTTTTTATCATTCATATTTCTTTGTATTTAGGAAGAATAATGCTTTTTTCATATCTAGTATTTTTATAACCAAAATGGAAATATTTTTATAACCAAAATAGAAATTCAACCTATCAGTGACTTGTTAGATAAGTGACTCTTATTAAATAGGTGACTCTAGTTAATAATTTCCACTTTGGAAGTGCCCATTAATTATTAATTAGAATAAAGGGTGTATAAGAAGTAGGGATGTGTGGGGATGAACACCTTATAATGTTATTCTTCTTCGTCTAGTAAGTTTTTTTGGGATAAAGTAAAATTTTAAAAAAGAGAATATTTTTTTATCTAAAAAATTAAATTCAAACATTAAGTATAGTTATTTTTAACATTTTGTTAAAAAAGAAAATTTACCACTAATAGATTGGTTTTAATTTCCCATTTTCAATTAGTGGCATGGAAAAAAATGAAAAAAATGACCAGTATGGAAAAAGGTAACTAGCAATTCATAAAAAGATAAAATAATTTAAAATTTGATTTTTGTTTAACCATGATCTGGGAATTATTTGTTGCTCCACTATTCTTGGAGCAATTCCTACATTCTTAAGATCAATCATGAAAGATCCCGAAAAAAATATAAAGGCATGTTAAATAATTTTTTTGAAAAAGCATAGACTTAAGAAAAAAAATCATTTCCTATTGTAATCGAACTATTCAAAAACCCAAACGAGATATAGCTTGGATTTGAATTGAAGATACTACCCCTCATTGACTTTGAATTAAAGATACTACCTTTCATTGGCTAATGTTTGGTACATGATAAATTAATTTGGCATTTTTTTGTTATTTTTAAATTTTTAAATAAACTTTGGTGTAAAAAATTGTATCGAAAGAAGTTAGATGCTCTCCAACTCAGTATGGGGAGATCTTGTCATTAGTTACGTTATGCTAACCAACATAAATAATAATAAAAAATATTAAAAATGAAAAATATAAATTACATATCGACTTAATAAAATAAAATAAAAATAAACTAGCATAAATCTATTTTAAAACCAAATCTATCAACTACATAGAGAGATCCAAATAGTAAAAACTGTACACCTAAAGAAAATAGATCCTTCTTAATGTTTGATAAATCCCTCTCAATTACTAGATAATAATTAAAAAATAAAATATTGAATTTTCATTTTGGTTCTCCTTCTTAGTTTGAAATGAAAAATCCTTCCATAGAAAGAACTTTGCCATAACTGTTTTCAAAGTCTTACAATATGCTTCATCTATAACAAGGTGGAAGACAACTCATCTTTTTTACATAGTGACTTTACTTAGTGAATTTTTACATAGTGACTTTACAAGGTGGAGATTTGGACCAATTGTTTGGACTTGCAATGCTTACAAACCTTGTATTCCATTATTTAAACTCTCTCATCTTAGAATGATGACAATGCTCATAGCTATCCATCCCTTTAAAAATATCTAGGTAATTTCCTTTATAGCTTCTATATTGGAACATAAAGGGAATTTTTTTAGGTAGGTTAGTGGAAATTTAATTTCAAAAGGATTTTTAAAAGAAACAAGGTCGTAGAAAGCTTAAACAACATTCTTAGCCAGGCTAAAAGGCATACCTCATAAGATTTTTAGAAGTTTCTTAAAACAATATCAAATAATTTAATTAGATTAAAGGTAGTGTGATGATGGAATTAACAATGGGAAGCCTAATGAGAAGCCCAAATTTTTGAATACAAATTCATTGTTAAATAGTCTAGTAAGTTCAAATTCTTTTTATGATTCATAGAATTATTTTAATCAAATCTTTATTGATAAAATTAATAGTTAAAACATTGCATGCTATTCAAACTAATTTTTTTTTCAAGTATTCACGAAGGATATGTACTCATAACTTTCCATTTACAATTTCTCTTCACAATTACTCATTACCAACTACTCTAAACCTATGGGCTTCATACTATTCAAACTATTGATAAAACTAGGCTTTGAATTGAAGATACTACCCCTCATTGATTAATGTTTGGTACATGATAAGTCAATTTGACATTTTCGTTCATTTCCAAATAAAATTTGGTGTAAGATAATAAGAAGCGAGGTGCTCTCCAACCTATGCTAGCCAACATAAATAAATAAAAATATTAAAAAATAAAAAATGAAAAATATAAATTACACATCGACTTAAAAAAAAAAAAAAAAAAAACTAGCATAGATCCATTTTAAACCCAAGTCTATCAAGTGCCGAGAGGGATCCAAATGGTAAAAAATGTACACCTAAAGAAATTGGATCCCTCTTGGTGCTTAATAGATACGGGTTTAAAATGGATCTATGCTAGTGAATAAATACAATCCAAGCAAAAATCCATTAGATAATTTTAAATACCAAATCCCTCAAGAATATGAAGATTAATGAGTCATATATTTTGGGAGAATGGGAAGGGATATTTTCATTTTGATTCTTCCTATGTAATTTGTTTTTTTTTTAACCAAGATAATAATTGAAGAATAAAATATTGAATTTTCATTTTGGTTCTTCTTTTTAGCTTTGAAATGAAAGATCCTTCAGGGGAAAGAACTTTGCCATAAAGGTTTTCAAAGTCTTACAATATGCTTCATCTATAACAAGATTTCTAGGAAGAAGACAACTGGTCTTCTCTTACATAGTGACTTTACTAAAAATATTTGGACCAATTGTTTGGGCTTGCAATGCTTACAAACCTTGTATTCGTTATTTAAAATATCTCATATTAGAATGAGGATAACGCTCATGGCCATCCATCCCTTTAAAAATATCTAGGTAATTTCCTTTGTAGTGTCTATATTGGAACATAAGGGGAATTGTTTTAGTTAGGTGTTGTTGGCACAACAGATCCCATTTGAACTTATAAAATGGGAACCCCATTCACTCATCATTAAGGTAATATCTAAGGTTATTATCTTACTTATGAGATATCATTCAGTGTTATCTTTACTCTTTTGTCCTTATTAATCTGTCACAGTGATCTAGGGACTAAAACACAGTCTCATAAAATATTTCAGACAATTAAGCATAAAATTGGCATAATGGTGCTGCAAAATGAGTAGTGGCTCTATATAATCAATAAGGAATGAGTAATACAATACAATGATCATGCAAGATGCATGAATTCCAAGACAATTCAAATACTCAAGGAGGTCATTCAAATTGAATGGATGTGTGTAGCTTAATGAAATGTCAGCCACAGTCAACACACATAGTTAACCACCAAGCTAATCAATAACTGACTCTCACACTAAGTCCTAACTGAATGGAGTGCAATAGATGACTAAGTCTAACTGAAAGTGACTCATCACATGTAACTACATGTCCAACTGAAGGAGGTAGCACATCCATATCACCAAGTAGCTCTGATGGAGTTAATTGAAGTAAACATGTCATCAGAAGTGGTTGTAGGTGCATGTGTTAGATCCAGTTCATAAATAATGACAAAAAATAATCAAATAATGAATGGAGGCTCCTTCACAACTCAGGTTAATTGATTGTAACAATCAGTTAGCAATTAGGTGCATTTATGACACTCAGATCACCCAAGAAATGCTCCCTGTTTGAAGGAGGAATCCAAGTTAGCCTCCCAAATTGAAGGAGAAGGATTAGTTGGCCTCCTTGAATGAAGGAGGGCATGGGTGAGCTCATGCTGACGTCATAGTGTGCTCATCTGATGCCAAGTAAGTCAGTCTCATAAAATATTTCATACAATTAAGCATAAAATTGGCATAATGATGCTGCAAAATGAGTAGCACCTCTGTATAATCAATAAGGAATGAGTAATACAATACAATGATCATGCAAGATGCATGAATTCCAAGACAATTCAAATAATCAAGGAGATCATTCGAATTGAATGGATGTGTGTAGCTTAATTGAATGTCAGCCACACTTAGCACACATAGTTAACCACCAAGCCTAATCAATAAATGACTCTCACACTATGTCCTAACTAAATGGAGTGCAATAGATGACTAAGTCTAAATGAAAGTGACTCATCACATGTAACTGGATTTCCAACTGAAGGAGGTAGCGCATCCATAACTCCAAGTAGCTTTGATGGAGTTAACTGAAGTAAAAATGTCAAGAGAAGTGGTTGTAGGCGCATGTGTTAGCTCTAGTTCATAAATAATGACCAAAAATAATCAAATAATGAATGGAGGTGCCTTCACAACTCAGGTTAATTGATTGTAACAATCAGTTAGCAATTAGGTGCATTTATGATACTTAGATCACCCCATAAATGCTCCATGTTTGAAGGAGGAAGCCCAGTTAGCCTCCCTGACTAATAGAGAAGGCTTAGTTGGCCTCCTTAACTGAAGGAGGGCGTGGGTGAGCTAATGCTGATGTCATAGTGTGCTCATATGATGCCAAGTAAGTCAATTAAACTTAGGATAGTGGGTAAATAGGCCAAAATTGACCAAATAAGTGTGCATGTTGGGTAAATGACTCCAACACCCCCCTTAAGCTATACTCAGGAGGAGTAAAAAAGTACATGAAATGCTAGGGCCCTGGAAACAAAGGCCATAGGTCACCCTGTACAAAAAGTAACTGCTTAATATAACCAAGGAAATGGGAAAAACCTCATGGGAAAAATACCCCCTCTCAAACTAAGTAGTAAATCATGAAATTTTGGTTCTTCTATGCAGCAGCATCCTGAGATTGTGCATGTGAACCTCTGAATCCAAACTAAATCAATATGTCTGGAGGAATCTTCCACTTTGGAAGAAGAACAATGCACTCAACTGAATCAGAAATATAAACAACTGCATAGTGAAAACTAGACCCATGTAGAACAATTGAAATCATCTTAAGAGAGAGCAAAGGTTCTTGGGAATTCGAACCATGTGAGGAACACCCAAGAAACTGATATATTTCATCCTTGAACATCAAACCATGAGTGGTAAAATCAGCCCCAAGTGTTAGGAGCAAGTGTCCAAGTGGATGCAAAATGTCTTCCTCTTTACTAGTTCTGTGAGGAGATGAGCATGTGACCAAAGGTAGAGAAGCCCTGGGACTGTGGAGAGCGAATGATTGAGCTCCATAATATGATATAGCTTCATAAATATCCAATAGTTCACAAAATATAATATCAACAATCTCATAATAGAAAACTAACATCAAATCCCCAACAACAATTTTGAAGAAGAATTGCAATACTTGATTTTTCACACCCAAATTGGTGAGAGCAGCTATAAGCATGACTGAAAGGTCTTGGAATTTAAAATTTGAAAAAAATAATATCATATCAGAAATTAAATCAGATATAAATAGGTTCACAACAGATCCAAAACTTTTAAATGAAATCAAATCCCCAGCAACAGTTTCGAAGGAGACTTGCGGTACTTGTTTTTTCACACCGTTGATGAGAACAACTACAAGCAGTACTAGAGGTTTATGAACTTGAAATTTTGAACCAAGAAATATTAGATTAGATTGAAATAAGATCATATTAGATCCAATAATGTTCATATCATATCCAAATAAATGGTCAACCAAGACGGTGGATGCACAGCTTTCTTCTTCTTCAAAATTCTGAATTTTGGCGCATGCAATCCTGCAGGAATTTGCTGGAAGATATAGATCAAGGGGAGCAAATGGATCACTCTGGTAATATGATATTTCTTCCAAAATATCCAAGGTATTATGTTATAGCAGATTTCACCACACTAGGTGAATCACACATTGTATGGCCTTCCCCTGTCCTGCTGCAGACTCATTAGCCCCTATGGACCACTTTTTGTCTTTTGATGTATCTTTGACCATCCCTAAAAACATAAGAAAAGTGATATACGCAGCTTTTCCCCCGATAACCACGTACATACGTGGATATTCCGCCTATAGTCGCGTACATTGGGATGTGTGCATAATCCAAATCCTTTTGGAGTTTTCCTTGACTTGGATCCGACTCATATGACTCCTGGCCTTCCATATACCTTGAGATCGCACAGATTCGACCTTTCAATATCCCTTTGAAGAGCTATATAAGGAACCCTTTGGTACATTGAAGGGGAGAAGGAGAAGAGAGAATTGAGAGTAACGAAACTATAGTCCATTGTTGTCAGAACTTATGCTTGAGTCTGCATCCCTTTGTCCCTTGGAGCACTGTTGTGTTCTTCCCAAGCTTTCCTTTTGCTAGTAAGCTTGCTATCGAAGTGATGGAGGATTGAGGTGGTGGAGGCCCAAGTGGGGGATTCAGTTTCTCCGGTTCGCAGATGTGCCGTCAAAGGTTGTCACTTGTAATCTCTAATTCATATTAATAGAAATATCTTTTCCTGTCCAGTAATGTGAATTTGAATGAATATTGTATGCATTGGAATATGTCAAATGCTTTTACATTATTGATTATATATGCTAGAATAGATCTAACACCATGAAATATAGTATGCTTGCATTGTTTACTTGTTGTTGAGGACGTGTTATAGCAATTCAAGCTGAAGATTGGAAAGCTCAACGGGGATCTACTTCAACCGTCCGGAATAAGGTACGAGGTTCGATCCTTTAGTGTTAGATGTTTTTATTTCTATTGCATATTTGGAAAGATTGATTTCTAGAGTCTAGCTATCTGTTGTGGTACCCCAAGCCATAGGAATTTCTCTCCGTAACAGAATTGGTGACTCCGCTGGGGAGTTCCTAGTAGTTGTCATTTGGGGGATGGTTTCTTGGCATTCAATGCATTTGAATTGCTCTCTCTCTCTTGTTTTTGTGTCAGGTATGGGGGCATGTATGCCTGGTAGAGTCTGATTGGTGTAAACTTAGTCTCAGCCTGTCTGTTTGCCTTGATTTTGTGCATCTTTTTCTTCCTGTACGTGGGTTTTTGTCTTACAGTCGCGTATACACGGGGGTTCCTCTGGGATTTCCGCGTATACACGCGGGTTTACTGCACACAGTCGCGTATACTCTGGTTTTTACCTTTTTGTGGAACAAAGTGGATTGCTAGGTGAATTCTGTTAGTTGCTGAGTCTCCTTTGGAACTGCCTGAGTCTGTTAATACCTCTGTTTCTGACCAGAAATGTTTTTTTAGCCTACTTTTTTTATTTTTTTAGGAAAGTTCTTGTCATGGCATCTTTGATTTTTTGTTTGAGATTAGTGCATTAGAGTCCTTTTACCTTAGTGCTTTGCTGGAATGCTGTTTATGTGTGCTTGCAGAGTCTGGGGTGGGTAGAATCATTCTTTTGCTTTTTGTATCTCTTTATTTTCAAAAAATCCAAAAACATTTGCTTATCATTATGCATTGCATTTTGCACTTTGCATTGTACTTGCACTAGATCTAGATTTGCTTTGGAGTAATAGTTAGGAATTCATATAGGGAAATTTTCATTTAGCGTTTGAAGAAGAAATTGTGCATTACACATAGTACGCATACCCTGTTTTCATGGACACAATGCATTTGCATTGATTGTTAGGTGTGCATTTTACTTCTTGTTGCATCATAACACCATTAGTTGCACGACCATATCCTATTTTTTAGTAATAAAGCCAACTAAAATCAACGCTAAATAAAATGAATTACACTCTTTTCTTTTCTAGGGTGCACCAACAAGCTTAGGTTTTAGGATCTTGGAATAGTTCATTGTCAATCAATTCTCTAAGATCACTAAACAACAACAACTAGGTGTCTGTCCAGAGAGTGTGTGAAATCCTTGGTATAACCGGCGTTCTCAGGAAGCTCCTCTCAAAAGGGACTCAAGCACTAGGCAGTGTGAGCGGTTGTTGATTGGGATAACCCCTGGTCAATAACTGTGTAGCACTGGCGATATAGCCAGGATTGTATTCGTATCTGGGGGCTCTTTCAGGAGTTTCGGGCTTTGCTACCCTACCCATACGGTCAATCCCGCCTTCCACTGTCCGCCTGAGTGTTGATTATATTGAGGTGACCTTAGTGACCTTACCTAGGATATCGAGGGGGTATGTGTAGAGGTTATTCTGCATGTGTCCCGGCCAGGTTGGGGTCGGACAGCACAGTCGCTTTATGCGTTGAAGCTGAGGGCCACAATAATTGGTTTCGAACCTCCGCTTGTGGTGACAAGGGCCTCTCAATCCTCTCCTAGGCGAGACATACCGGCCACATTCGGGAGCTCACTTATCCAGCCCTTGTTTGCTTGCTTTTGGCTTTAGATTTTATAGTGATTGCTCTGTGCATGCTAGTTGGCCTATGGTTGACGTAAATAGAGAGTCTTTGCTATTTTTTGAGTCATTGTGGATTCGGGTGCGGCTCCGCGCCATTCTCGTCATTTAGCAGGACTTCCGCCTTCTACTGATCCTCCTCCTTTGGGAGAAGGACCTAGACAGTCCAGGCGGACTATATCACACATTGATTCACACACCATGGGAGATCATTCAAAGGATACATCTGATACACTTCCTCCTCCCATTCGTGTTGACGATGGGGATTTTACACCTACTTATGATCCTTCACCCGACCTAACCGAGTTAGGACCTGCGATTTCTGAGATAGGAGCCATGCATGATAGACCTATTCATTCTAGGCCTGACCCCTCGTTGACACATTACCGGTATGGAATGCCGGAAGACGCCGAGACTCACTTTGAACCTGCCAGCACTAGCTACGGTGGTTATGCTACGACTGGTTTTCCTATGCATGATTTGGCATTTAATGTCGAATCCGACTTTGACCCTAACACTATGCCTAGGGGCAATCCCATGCCTTACCTTGTGGAGAGGTTTGGGAGTACTAGTTACATTGCACCTTCCATCCCAGTAGTGGAAGCTACATCTTATATACCTCCTAGGTCTAGAGTTAGTGATCCCATAGCGATACCAGGTTCCAGAAGAGTGACGATAGGCACTAGCACATATCTTATTATAGAGATTCCTTTGTCCTCGCTTCTGAGTTCTTCAAATGCAAATCCTCCACCTTACTCACATGGTCCTTCGAGTCGGCACGTAGCTACGAGTCAGATCCGTACTGCGATTACTAGACCTATTGTGTCTCAAGCCTACATACCACCCATGGTTTCGGGAGGTTATGTTCATATTTCTAGAGGTCAGGTTGCTATTCCTCGACATATATCCCTACTTCCAGCATGTATATTCCTACTTCTAGAATGTATGTACCTACCTATGGAGTGTCTCATGGGGCATCGCAAGCGATGACCTATGGACCCTATTATGGGACGCAGTATGGACAGGTTTCTACACCTTATGGAGGCGGGTATTCACAACCTGCTTATCCTTGTACTTACGGCTTTGTAGCTTCCACTAGTCAAGGTCCACCTCATTATGGTGCTTCTGTGCCACCCTATATGGGTCATACGGGAGGAGGTCACTATGGCCAAGGTCATGGTGGTAATCAATCCTATATGAACCAGGGAGCGTCCCCTAGAACTCATCATCCTAGGCTCCCTTTCCTCGTGACACTCAATTTACCTGACTTATCAAGACTTACGAACGATCTTGTGGCTCATGACCCGGCCTGGCCGGCTGTCCCTACCAAGCTTCCTTCGGATATACCTAAATTCGAAGGCAAACTAGGAGAGGATCTGAGTGAACACGTTACGACATTCCACCTATGGTTCTCTTCGAATTCATTGCATCAGGACTCAGTCCGCTTGAGACTATTTCAACGCACCCTCACAGGGCCTACGGCAAAATGGTATATAGAGTTACCTAGGGGTGCCTTTACCTTGTTCGATGACCTTGCGATGACTTTCCTTAATCACTTCCAGCTACCAGTGCA
>LPNX010010056.1:144803-184264 GCA_001517045.1 Pseudotsuga menziesii | reverse complement strand
GAACTCTTGTCGACATTTCGGCAAGATAAAGCCACCCATATTTCTGATCATATTCAGGAGTGGCGTAGACGGAAGAGATTAATTAAAGCCTTTATACCACTGGAATTCCTCCTTGAGTGGTTCCTCAAATCTTTATTTCCATATATAGCGAAGGATGTTTCCACATCCGAAGTGCAGAATGAGGAACAAGCAATCTTTAGGGCACAGGAACTAGACTTGATCTATGCTTAGTCTGGTTTGTTATATGAGATTATACCCAATGCTCCTCGTTCGAGTTTTGATCCCAAGGTCAAACCTGGACCACATGCCGATGGCATTGTGGGTTGTGCAAGTAAGAAACCTGCAGGTTCGGTTGCGAAACAAGTTGCTCAGTTGTCAACCAACCAATCTGCCTCGGGACAAGCTACGGCTTCGTCTCAGCCTACCCAAACGGTGAATGTACTTGATGTACAATCGTCGGACCAGAAGGGTAACCAGCAACCCGGACGAAACCGAAAGAAGGGAAGAGAGAATTGAGAGTAACGAAACTATAGTCCATTGTTTCCAGAACTTATGCTTGAGTCTGCATCCCTTTGTCCCTTGGAGCACTGTTGTGTTCTTCCCAAGCTTGCCTTTTGCTAGTAAGCTTGCTATCGAAGTGATGGAGGATTGAGGTGGTGGAGGCCCAAGTGGGGGATTCAGTTTCTCCGGTTCGCAGAAGTGTCGTCAGAGGTTGTCACTTGTAATCTCTGATTCATATTAATAGAAATATCTTTTCCTGTCCAGTAATGTGTATTTGAATGAATATTGTATCCATTGGAATATGTCAAATGCTTTTACATTATTGATTATATATGCTAGAATAGATCTAACACCATGAAATATAGTATGCTTGTATTGTTTACTTGTTGTTGAGGACGTGTTATAACAATTCAAGCTGAAGATTGGAAAGCTCAATGGGGATCTACTTCAACCTTCTGGAATAAGGCTTGGGGTACCACAACAGGCAGCTAGACTCCAGAAATCAATCTTTCCCAATATGCAATAGAAATAAAAACATCTAACACTAAAGGATCGAACCTCGTACCTTATTTCGGACGGTTGAAGTAGATCCCCGTTGAGCTTTCCAATCTTCAGCTTGAATTGTTATAACACGTCCTCAACACCAAGTAAACAATGCAAGCATACTATATTTCATGGTGTTAGATCTATTCTAGCATATATAATCAATAATGTAAAAGCATTTGACATATTCCAATGGATACAATATTCATTCAAATACACATTACTGGACAGGAAAAGATATTTCTATTAATATGAATCAGAGATTACAAGTGACAACCTATGACGGCACGTCTGCGTACCGGAGAAACTGAATCCCCCACTTGGGCCTCCACCACCTCAATCCTCCATCACTTCGATAGCAAGATTACTAGCAAAAGGCAAGCTTGGGAAGAACACAACAGTGCTCCAAGGGACAAAGGGATGCAAACTCAAGCATAAGTTATGGCAACAATGGAATATAGTTTCGTTACTCTCAATTCTCTCTTCTCCTTCTCCCCTTCAATGTACCAAAGGGTTCCTTATATAGCTCTTCAAAGGGATATTGAAAGGTCGAATCCGTGCGATCTCAAGGCATATGGAAGGCCAGGAGTCATATGAGTCAGATCCAAGTCAAGGAAAACTCCAAAAGGATTTGGATTATGCACACATCCTGATGTACGTGACTATAGGGGAAATATCCGCGTTTGTACGCGGTTATCGGGGAAAAAGCCGTGTATATCACTTTTCTTATGTTTTTAGGGATGGTCAAGGATACATCAAAAGACAAAAAGTGGTCCATAGGGGCTAATGAGTCTGCAGCGAGAGAGGGGAAGGCCATACAATGTGTGATTCACCTAGTGTGGTGAAATCCGCTATAACATATTACATATTTTCACACCAATAGCAACATTAGAGGGAGAAAAATCAAATTTTTCGGAAGCAATTACTGGAAAATTTTGCACAAAATTCAAAGGAAAATCACTGGTGAATGTTTGCATGGAAGTGCAGCAGTGTTTTTCTTCAATATCAGAGATTCTAATGTCTTCTTCTGTTTCATCCATATGAGGAGATGAGATATCAGAGATCTCACAAACTTGCAGAGCATCAGGAGAAGGAGTCACTGGAAGGAGACTTTCTTCAATTCGAATTAACTGTGTAGAAGATTCTGTTTCTTCTTCATCTTGAACAACTTCATCAGAGAGAGTAGAGGATGAGACTTTTGAGTAAAGAAATCTTATGGTGCTATATGTGATCTCCAAAGTGCTATTATGATCCTCATTGTGCTCGCTAAAGGTTCTGTCCAATTTTGTCTAGAGATCCTTTGGGTATTCAGCAGAACCAATAAGGTAGTGCAAGCTAGGAGAAAGGGCTAGACATATTGCTCCAAAAGCTCTATCACTATCATTTAGCCATTCATTATAATTCTCATAAGAATCTTTGCCAAGTCCAATAAACACCTCATAGAGACCTTGTCTCTTCATAGATGCAATCATCTTCAACTTCCATTTTGAATAGCTTGTGAATGGGGTGAGAAGAGGGATTGATGAGTCCATTTGAAGTTGTACCTGCAAAAACACAAAAAGTCACCGTAAGGTTGAACAACCTGCACATTTTAGGTTTTCATCACACCTAGCATAATTGATCAAGCAGGCTTGATCAACAATTCCTTAACTTGGGGTATTAAGTGGTAAGCCTTTGCTTCTGATGTAGTGTTGAATTTGAGCTTTTGCTCAATTTTTCATGCAAGATCCATTAAAAACCATATTTTTGAGAGAATGAGCTCCGTCCCACTGTGAGCTCTGATACCATATTAATCTGTCACAGTGATCTAGGGACTAAAACACAGTCTCATAAAATATTCTAGACAATTAAGCATAAAATTGGCATAATGGTGCTGCAAAATGAGTAGCACCTTTGTATAATCAATAAGGAATGAGTAATACAATACAATGATCATGCAAGATGCATGATTCCAAGACAATTTGAATAATCAAGGAGGTCATTTGAATTAAATGGATGTGTGTAGCTTAACTGAATGTCAGCCACAGTTAGCACACATAGTTAACCACCAAGCTGATAAATAAATGACTCTCACACTAAGTCCTAACTGAATGGAGTGCAATAGATGACTAAGTCTAAATGAAAGTGACTCATCACATGTAACTGGATGTGCAACTGAAGAAAGTAGCACATCCATAACTCCAAGTAGCTCTGATGGAGTTAACTGAAGTAAACATGTCAATAGAAGTGGTTGTAGGCGCATGTGTTAGCTCCAGTTCATAAATAATGACCAAAAATAATAAAATAATGAATGGAGGTGCCTTCACAACTCAGGTTAATTGATTGTAACAATCAGTTAGCAATTAGGTGCATTTATGACACTTAGATCACCCCAGAAATGCTCCATGTTTGAAGGAGGAAGCCCAGTTAGCCTTCCTGACTGATGGAGAAGGCTTAGTTGGCCTCCTTAACTGAAGGAGGGCGTGGGTGAGCTCATGCTGATGTCATAGTGTGCTCATATGATGCCAAGTAAGTCAATTAAACTTAGGATAGTGGGTAAATAGGCCAAAATTGACCAAATAAGTTTGCATGTTGGGTAAATGACTCCAACAGTCCTTTCATGTACTGGTTTGATTAAAATCTGCTTCAAAGTCTTGTTTTTTTTTTTTTTCGTTTTGTGGATTGCGAAAAAGAGTCCTTTTATTTCATATATATTAATTCCTCAATCCGCAACACGGATAGCAGGAATCCTTTTTTTGGAGGTTTTGAAATTTGTTTTTTCACAACCCACAATGTGGATTGCAAGTGTTGTAACCATTTTAGTTTTTCATTTTCAAATTTTCTGCAACCCGTAACTCGCAATGCGGATTGCGGATGTCGAAAAGGTTTTCACAATAAAATTTTAATTCATTATTCTTGCAATTTTGCAACCCGCAATGCAGATCACGGAAATAAAAAAACTAAAATATAATAAAATTGCAAAGTCTTAATTCCGTGATTCTGCAACCCGCAATGCTGATTGCGGATTGTGAAACCAGAAAAGTAATTTTGATTCGAAACTATCTCTCTGTGTTTCTGCAACCTACAAGTGGATTGTAGAGTGCGAAAATTGAAAAAGTAAAAATAAAAAGATCGAAAGTTTACCTCCGCAATTTTCTTTCCCACTTCAATCTCAACCGTCGATCCTTTTGAAATCTATGATTCAGATTCATTTCACTGTTGAATTCGTTGTTTAAATATTTCAAATTTTTTTGGGCCAAGAAATGGTAGTAGGAATAAAGTGAAGATGAATATTTGCACAAGGAGAAAAGATAAGTGCATGCACAAGAAAGGAAAAACAAGCACGCAATGCAAGGGAAGGTAAAGGAAGGAAAGGAAGCACAGGATAGAGAAATTTGTGGCAAGGAATAATGCGACAGAAGAAAAGTGAATCTTTAGGAATGCAGAAGGATAACGACTAGAAAGTGACAGGTCAGGAATATCGTGGGTGTTGAAGATGGTGTAAGCCGGCAGAGGTCGCATGTATGAAGGAATATTGTAAGTTAGATTGATATCGCCTTGTGTCAGACATGCCTATGACAACTTGTAACTATTTTTTACGGCTGATTATGACTTGTAACAGATGAAATGTATGTAGTCAACCCTACGTGGTCTTGTAGAAGTTATAAATAAGAGGAACCCATTTTGTATAAGGGTTTGAAAAGGTTGGAAAAATTTGAAGGAATTAGATAGTAGTGGTGTAAAAGGTTGTTGAGCCGCGGAACCCATTTTGCAGAAGGGTCACCGAATAGTAGAGTTTTGTAAGGAGTCATTCTGCAGTTGAGTGCACATACAGTAGTTAGAGGATTCGATCCAAACTGTGTGCAGATTAGTGGGAGAGTTAGAAGAGTAGATAGAAGATCACAATAAAAACATAGAGCATGAGACAGAGAAAGACTCTATGAGCCAAAAATACATATCTCAAATAGTTTGCAATCAAGTCGCAGACTCAAAGGTGCTATATATTTCTCATGCTAGATGAAGAGCACCTTTGTGGATTTTCTCGATTGGATTTCCACGTTATATTTTTTTATTGGTTGTATTTCATTGTTTACATTTATTTGCTTAAGTGAATGTCACAATGCTAGTGAAAGGAATGAATGAACAGTATCAGTGAAAGCATTGTGCATTATTTCAAGTTCAATTGTTGTCAAGTTTCCAAGGAAGAATTTGTGTCGCGTTATTGAGCTGTTAAGCTATTAAGTTGGTTGTGTCGCACTATTGCACCACTGTCGATATTACTAAAAGACTCCAACCTTCTGACTCTGTCGAGCACCTTGGTTGTGCACCAAGGGGCTATAATCCATCGTCTAACTGTGGAAACATGGTTCCAGCGATTACCCATTGAGGAAGATACCTCAGGTGAGACTACACCTGCGTCACAGGTGTTGTCGACTGATATTTCTTTGTCGGGACGATATATTTGGGTGTTTTGTTGGTGTCTTCTTGTTGTGTCGAACCTGGGTTGTGTTAATGAGGAAAAGTAGCCAACAAATTTTTACTATTATTTTACCATTTCCAAATTGCAAAATCTACTCTGGGGAAATATTTTTACTGAAAATTTCTACCAGGTTGATGTGTTTACCTCCCCTAAGCGAACTATTGGTAAGTTCTTCAAATTTCTTTCCCTCCATTGGTCCAATTTTAGTGATATTCAGGTTAAAATTTTTTTTTTTTGTATTTTTATCAAATTTTACCATGTTTTCTATCAGCCATGTCGAGGAATACTAGATCTAAAATGAACCTTTACGAGCAAAAGAACAAAGACCCAAACTATGGAATTCTCCCAAACACAAGTGGACGAGTGTCTGAAACCTACTATCTTGACTAGTCTAGAATATATACAATTTTCGATAACGATGATTTTTGAAGCATTCAACATAACCGGTCGGCTTACATAAACATTAGTAAGTCCCAAATCCATGCCATAGCAACCAGGCGCACCTTTATGCCTTACATTAACGCCGTCAAATGGATAATTGACTATGCAAACCCTCAAGACCACTCATTTAATGACTAGGCACATACCCAGTTGGCTTCTTTCTGCCCAATTTTTTTTTCCTGAGCTTATGCCCTTAGGCCACCCCACCAATTGCTTAACAAGTAGTTTCTTGGATGGACAACCCTACTAGATTCCTCCCTAAACCTGATAAAATATACCCTATATCCTGGCTTAGGGAAAATTTTTCTTTGTTAGCAGCAATGTTGTGCAGATTGTATGGAATGCCTAATTGTACAATCTTTAAAGTAGAATGGGTGCCTCATGCTCATCATATTCTTACAAAAGGGGAATCATTAAACTGGGATCAAATCACATTGGTTGTGTTGAAAGAAGCCATTGAGAAGCACTAAAATACTTTAGCATCTAGAAATCCCACTTTCTATCTCTCTGCCCATGTTATGGATGTATTTTGTGCAGTGTTTCCTTGCTTGCCATGGGATGGAATTGGACTAGGGATGGACCTCACGTCCATATTTATTGCTTGGCATTATGGAGGACAATTTGATCTCGCTTATATATGACATTTGTGACAATTTCATAGGTTCTATGTATCAAAAAATATTTAATAAATATGCCCCCACATTCTCAAACAGATCCAAAGCATTGATTTCCACCATGGGATATTGGTACGTTGGTGAGTATTTTTCATATATCAGAATATAGGGTAGTAACAACGTACATCTGTTTCCTAGAGTTATGCATGATAGGATGGTTCTAGAAGAGATTTCTTTCGAGAAAAATATTGATGAAGTGTTTCCAAAGCTCACTGGAGCCAAGAAGAAAGGGTGACCCAAATTTCCCCTCAACCTTGGACCTATCGTAATACAGAACTCCACCCATGTAAGCATTCTTGGTAAGAAAATTACTACCCTAAAGCTTGGAGAATTCCCCAAAAGGATGCATGATCTGAAGTATTTATTGGAAAACCACTTTACCCAAGAAAATATGAAGACTGGATACGCTCACCAAAGGGACCCTGATGATTATATCTATCAAGGGGATAATTCTTTCTCAGATGTTTTGAGAAGGATCTCTTCTCCTGATGAGAAGAACTTAATTTTACAGTATCAGCAGGATCTGAAAACAAAGGTACCACATTACATAAAAAATGAATTGGAATTAGAAGATAAGGCACAAAAATAATTAGTTGAGAAGAAAGAACAAAAGTCACAGGCCAACAAATCTTCTATGACAACTGAGTAGAAAAACGACTATGGTAAGTCTATCATTGAGTATCCTCCACAACCTCAACCTGCATCCACTCGTCATTCTCTAAAGAGGTCAGCCAAAATGAAGAAGTATTTGGAGCTAATGATTTCAATGGTCGAGGCACATGAAGCATCTACTACCCCTCCACCTAAGAAGCAAAGAGTTTAGAAGCCTGCACCACAGGTCAATCCAGTACCACAGGTCAACCCACCACCACAGGTACATGTGCATGAAATATTGGAAAGTGATAATAAGGAGGAAACAACCCCCACATGTTTCTCATGCCCAATCATTATCCCTATTACTTTACCTGCAATAGTCTCTGTGACTTGGACACTTGTGGACCCACTAGAGGGTGCAGTTGATAATGAGTCATTCTACGAGATTCACCTCTCAGAAATAATCACCATGGTCACTGAGGCAACATATTTTCCTTTATCCCTTTCAAGCACTATCCATTTGATTAGTTCATCTAGAGTTGTAGTATCATCCTCAAAAGTGACTGAGAAACCTACTATTCCTTCTTAGGTCACATCTTCACAAAAATCTCAAGCACAACTTCTCCCGGTATCTTTATAGCTTGTTGATATTCCTACTCTTACCACCTCTGTAGAACCGATTACTCCTATTGATCTTTCATTCCATCACCCTCAGTTTCTCATGCGCACATACCATCCATTTCAATTCCCCAAGCCAACATGCCCATCCAAACACCTGTTATTTCCTAATTTGTGCCCTTAATGATAGTGTGTGAAGTGTCAACTCCCACAGCATAAGATATAACAGATTTTGAAGATGATTTTGTGGCTTCCATTGGGGAATATTTTTGGATCAGTAAAGAGAAATCAGTGGTGAATAAAATCACCAAAAGATCTCGAGAATAAAACTCATGCAGGGCGATGTACCAAACTAGATCATGCAAAAAAGGGCTTCAACAGATGTCAAACAAGAAGCTTTGGAAAAAACAGTTTCCATGGGAGCCTTTGCGGGATCCAACTATGACTCAGTAGCCTCACTGAACAAAGAAATTGAGGCAAAAGAACAACATCTTCAAAGGTTTAAATAGGAGTAATCTCAGGTTAATGAGTACCATAAAAATGAGTTGTAGGGTTTGAAGAATAATTATGGAGACAACTCAAGCACCTGTAAGAACAAAATTATCTTCTCAAGAAAAAACTAGAAGAAGCACGAGGACTTAATGTGAAGGATGTTGTAAAGATCACAACCCTCAAACAACAGTTGGAGGAGTTCCAATTCATATATGTTGCTTTCTTTTTTTCCAAATTTACAAAGGAGGAATTCCAACAACTAGCTTCCAGGATCCAACATGACTTGAAAGAAGTAATGGTTGGTTTGATTGAAGGATTGCATCAAATTCAAGAGACTTACAATTCCTTTGAACATCAATCTGTCCTCCTTTATGATCATAATCAAAGGAGGAAGGAAGAAACTAAAGCTTATGATGATCTGGTGGATTGGAAGAGGTATATTAAGGATAAGCCTGAATATGTGCCAATCTTGGATAAGATAAATCTGAGGAGGATCAAAATTTCCTTAGAAGCAGGGGAGAGTGTTTGTGAATCAGTTGAGTTAACCATTCAGGATGGACAGAGAGCCTGCAAGAAAAGATGGTTCGCATAAGAGAGCCTGCTAATTTTTCTGAACTTGTCACTCGTGGATCCAGTTGAAGACGCTCTGCCTCCTAAGATCATGTTGGAGTAGGTTGAAAAGGTTTTTTAGAAGACTTTGCAGCAGGTTAATCAACTCAGTCATCTTCATGTGGAATAAATCCAGGAATTGATTGAGTCTTCCCTAACCTCGTTGTTGTACAGGATATTACACCCTTGTAACCTAGGGTCTGGGGTTACCAACTTACTATTTACTTGTAGACAATCATCTTTTATAGAGAATGGAATGAGAATAGGAAGAAATATTGGCTTACCCTATATATGATGGTTGATCCAAGCTTGGTATTCTCTCACTCTAATCTTCTCTAAAGCCTCTAGGGATGCTTCTCTTCACCTACAAAAAGCCAATTCTTCAAGCAATATCTCATACATATATACATCAGAGGTTAGATGAAATGCATATAATTGAATATATTCATTAAACCAATACACATGAGATAAACACAATACAAGATTGGAAGAAGAATTCTCTTTATTAACAAGCGGTGAATAGGTAAGAATACAACCTAGCTTCTGACACAAGGACTCCTCTGCAACCAAAGGACTCTGAGTTCTACTACTCCAAGATTCTGAAGGTATACCACCAGCATAAATTTTCTCTCCAAAAATTTATTGATTAGCCCGATCCCAAGGACTCTATTTATACTTTGGGAAATAGAGAGGTTTCGAAGGTTAGGATGGTTGAGACACTTGGGATAGTTATGGATTAAGACCCAACTAATATCATCTAATCATGATTTATATTTTTAAGGTCGAAGTAAGGTATACACGAGTATTAATATAGGCAAGGCGTGTATGATACGTGGGTTTCTCAAAGGGAACTCACGTATGCAAGGTATACGTGGGTTGCAATGCAAATACTTGCATATGACACATGAGTTCCAATGCACATAGTCACGTATGCAACCCAAAACTCAGAATAAAAATATATAAAGCTGGTATGAGGATAATGCATCAAAGGTCATGCACATCTATAGTGTTTTGGCCACTTCAATCCTATTTTTTCCTTTTGTGTACTGACATGATGAATGTTAGCACTCAGACGGAGAAGTACCAAGATGCCCCCTAATGTGTGAGGTCAGAGGGAAGCAATGGCCGAAATACATTATAATCTTTATCTTGAAGAACTCAGAAGTCCAAGGAAGCAGAGGAAGTACCTGAAACAAATACATATCAATGTCAAATACAAAATCATATCTGAGGATTCCATGTTCAATATACTGGAACACTAGCTCCTTTACAATATTTGATTACATCATATGATATGGGTACAAGACCACATATATTACAAAGGTGGATCGAAGCCACAATATACAATGATGAGTCTTCAAAATCTGGAAGCTGTGTAGGTGAACACAACACAATCTTGCGCAACTTAGGTTATAGATGTGAACCTAAGGTCTTCGTCAAGATACAAAGGAACCAATAGAATCCAGGCCATGTCAATAGCTGTGTTGAAGTCGAACATGGAAAGGATTCAACATATTGTTAAGCAATAGGTGAAACTGACAATTGAAGCAAAGGATTTCACCAAAGATGATAGTGAAACCTAAGGTACCATCGTCAAAACTCTAGGTCATCGTCTTTAGGAAGCGCTGATGAGAAACCATGCTGTGATGAGGAAGGCAATAGATGCTCCAACGGATCACAAGAGTGACTAGGAATTGGATAAGGGAAGGTAGACACAAGTAATATTCAGGATAATAATTAGATGTAGGGATAAATCCTTGAACAGTGATCATGACACAGAGATGAACCAAGGAAGCTTTTAACTTTGCAGATACGACAACTAGACTTATCTATCATGTAGGAGACATGATCAGATTCCCCATGTATAAAGGACAAGTGGAGGAGTAAGAAAATTGAATTGATAGCTGATATGAAAGCGTACACTAAGACATGAGTATTGAAAAGTTCAGAAAGTGCTATGTTCAAGGAGGACATGCTGCCACCATCTGTAACCCAAAAAGAATACTTATTCCTTATCTTTCCTGTTAAATTTTAATGAGTCCAGGAAATTCAACTCAGGTATCTCTTCATTTTTGACAAGCTTGAAGAGGGGAGAGAATAATGCTTAATAATGTCATTGATTCGTGGATTTTACGAGCCTGAACTAGTACATGCTCGTTGGTGTTTTCATGTTTAGAGAGTCTGAAAACTCTGAAGAAGACTCCAGGGGGTTCCTTTTTCATCCAATTTAGTCTCCTAAGGCCGGAAAAGTATAAAACACACCAAAGAAGAAATCTCTTTTCTTTCGAAGAAGAAAAGGCGGCCCTTTTTTGTACTTAGTCAGGGAGGTCTGAAAAAGGTTAAATTACCACCTACCCAATGCTCCTTCAAGAGCAGATTATAGCTTGAGTTTTACGAGTGTGAAGGAAAGCAAGATCACTAGGAAATATCCATTTGATTACGAGGAAAGGGGATTACAACAGTAAACTCGATGCTTTGTTCTTGGTGTTTAACGAGCATGACAAAGACATAAAGTAAACTCAGAATCTTTTTCATGTTTAGGTCCAGAGCACGAAAAAGAGAAAAATAAGCTCATACCGGGCGCTCCTTTTTCATAAGTTTAGTCCCTCAGGTCCGAAAAAGTGATAAACCTCTGCCTGAGAATACTATTCTCAATTCCATAGAAAAGAGAGCGATCATTTCTCGTATTATTCCACATGGTCCAAGAAAGTGATAACCTGCCACCAATGTGGATGCCCATTCACATATTCTTAATGATCCTGAATGGATAAGTTTACTTGGCAGTCAATTCTATTTTGAGGAGTTAAACCTAGACCTAAAGAAACTCCATAAGGGCGGGGAGCCTTATAAAGGGGATAGCTTGTAAAAAGAGACGAAAATGAGGCCCAATTTGACATGAAAAATAGCTAAGAAGGCTCCCCTAAACCTACGACAAATGTGGCATGAGTACCAAAAAACAATCAATGTGATCTAAACTAGGGTACTCATGGAAGGAAAGCCCTATCCACGAAAGAACAATTGTATAGACAAGGTAATAATGGTTAAACACCATAGTTCGTGGTCAAAGTAGCGATCCTATGGTTAAGGCGGATTAGGTATAAATGCAAAAAATGCATATAAATGATCAAAATCCTATGCTATATGAGTGAATAACCACTTTAAGTAACCTTGGACCAGTTGCTTAGGAAAACATGACATGGTATTAGTTTTATTTTTGATAGAAATTATAACTATAGGCTAAAAAACCCACATTTTGAAATTATTGCTATAAATAGTTCAAAAATAGAAATCAAAATCACCATTTCATCTTTTTACCCAATATAGACAATTTTTACCTCTGATTTCAATCGTTTGGTGTGGACAAACCAGTGGATGATTTTCAAATCCGTAAGTGCCAGGTAAGTTAGCTCTTCATTCTCTTCCATTTCATACATTCAAATTTTCAATTTTATGCAAAATTTTGATGTTTTAAGCCAATTTTAAAGGGGCCACGTTGTATATGTGGATAGGCAACTTACACAGTCGCGTACACACATTTTATATGTGAATTTCCTGAAGGAAACCCACATATGATACATGACCTGTCTAAAAGATAGTCGTGTATACTGTGCAACATAGGAAAAATATAATTAGGGAAAAAAATCAATGTTTTTAAATGAATTTTAATGTTTGATGGTGGTTTTATGGGCAGGCTAAAACATGGTGTTGGAGTGGAGGGAGAGAGAACATGAAAATATGGACCAAGATTCACTTCAAAGTGCCACCACAGTGCAAGCATTGCGGCAAAGTGGGTTGCTCAAGTTCTTTTGTACCTCACCTATGCGGGCCAATGTCCGTTTGCTATAGTTTTTGATTAACTACTGGGATCATGATCTAGGTTCCTTTGAATTACAAGGTGAGATTCTGGAAATTGCACTGGAAGACATATATTTCATTGTGGGTTTGTCACGACGGGGAACACCTGTCAACCTTGAGGGTACCGACAGGGGCAGTGACCTTCTAAGTGTTCAAGACTATATCAACACTTACTACATGCCCGACAGTCAGAAAAGGGGAACTTGCATCCATATTGCACATATTTGCAGCTTGCCATTACAGGTGCTGGTAAGCACAATAGTCAAGGTTGTAGGATCATCATCTCTCCATATTTCTACTCGAAACCAGATGAGAATCATTGTAGAGTGCCTACAGGGAGATGTATTTGACTGGTGCTCTGGAGTAATCCTGATAATGAAGAAACAACTCTTTGACTACAAGAAAGGTCGACGAAAGAACTTTGGCTATTCTAGTATATTGGTGGCATTTTTCTTTAAGAGAGTTCCCACCCTCAGCTTTGCAGTTCCTATACCAGCTTTCTCTCCCCGTCAGCCTAGACTGAGTAGGTGGGGAGAAATTTTCCTTCTCCAGGGTGGCAGTGACTCGGTTCAGAGTGTCTACGATGATGATTTCTACCTATGGTGGGGACGAAAGCTACCAGCACTGGAGCAATTTCCATATGCTAGAATGGATTTCGAGGTGACAATGACCTTGTCCTCCCTCTTGAAGGAGCATGGGGAGCATCATGTATTTTGGTTTTTTCAAGTTTTTAAATTTTATGACTTTTTAATCATAAATATATATACATATGTATAAGATTTTTTAATCCTTTAAATGTTTAAAATGCAGATATTGGACCAGTCTGCCCTGATGAGCATCCTCATATGTATGTACGACCAGTGGCAGGAGAGGATCAAGGTTTGATTAGGGTACTTGAGGGGAAGCTAGCTAGGATGACCCAAAGAGTCCCAACTCTACATATTGAGTAGATCCCTGCCATTATGCACGAACTAGTTGTTGGTATTCCACCCACCTAGATATGCCTTATGAGAATGGTAGCCAGGGTGATAATTGTCTACATAGATGCCGTTGAGGCTGCTGCAGCTGAAGAAGCTGAAGAGGCCCGAGAACCGGATGACCAAGATGACCAAGGTGACCAGGGTGGTCAAGATTAGACCTAGGGGCATTTTATGGGTTACGATCTATTTTTTGTATATTTTTGTATATTTATACAGCTATGACTAGATCTGAGGATCAAGAACTTGACCTATCTGTATGGATAGATATTCACACACACACACACACACACACACACACACACACACACACACATATTTTTGCTAGTTTATTTACATGTGTTTTACAATGTATCTATTGTGTATTTTATGAAATATGTGTTAAATGCCAATCCAAGATATAATTCGCATATGCATCAGTTAATGAATTTTGATTTCTTGGAATATGATTAAATGTGATAAAATCAAAATTTATTTCCAATAACCTAACTTACATAAAGTGACATAATAAAATAGGGTTTCACACCTGGTAAGATCGATTGAGCTGGGAAACCACTAGTTGAGAGTCAAGTCTAACTTCCACCTGGGTGATGCCATGTGACAAGCATCCCATAAAATCTCAATGACGACCCTGTATTTAGCCACATTATTGGTAGCAGGACCTAGGCAAGCGCCTCCAGAGGCAACTAGTTGTCCTGAAGGTGAGTAAATAGCCCATGCGGCTGAAGCCATGCTGGAAGTGTGACAACTAGCGCCATCTGCAAAACCTACGAACCACTCAGAAGACATCTGTAATAACCAACAGATGATATAAGAACACAGACCAATGAACTATTGTACATAAAGTTACATACAATAAAAATACAAAAAAAAGTGCTAATCCTAAGCATAGTACTTCTTCAGGTAGATCCCATTTCTAGGCTCAAGCAGCTTACTCCCTTCGAAATCAGTTAATTCCTATGCCCCTTTCTTGAAAAATTTTGACACGATATAGGGTCCTAACCAAATAGACCTAAATTTCCCTTCCCCCAGGGGTTCTTTGTCTTGGTCCCAGAGCAAGAAAAGTTCCCCTTCAGAAAAAATCCTAGGTTTAATCGATTGATTATATTGATTTTTCACCCTATTTTTATGATCCTTGTCCATGAAACCAGATATTCTGGGTTCGATTCCTAGCGGAGTCGCCAGTTCTGTTGTACAGGATATTACACCCTTGTAACCTAGGGCTTGGGGTTACCAACTTACTATTAACTTGCATACAATCAGCTTTTACAGAGAATGGAATGAGAATAGGAAGAAATCTTGGCTTACCCGATATACGACGATTGATCCAAGCTTGGTCTTCTCTCGCTCCAATCTTCTCTAAAGCCTCTAGGGATGCTTCTCTTCGCCTGCAAAGAGTCAATTCTTCAAGCAATATCTCATACATATATACATCAGAGCTTAGATGAAAAGCATATAATTGAACATATTCATTAAACCAATATACATGATATAAACACAATACAAGATTGGAAGAATAATTCTCTTTATTAACAAGCAGTGAATAGGTAAGAATACAACCCAGCTTCTGACACAAGGAATCCTCTGTAACCAAAGGACTCTGAGTTCTGCTGCTCTGAGATTCTGAAGGCATACCACCAGCATAACTTTTCTCTCCAAAAATTGACTAATTAGCCCCATCCCAAGGCCTCTATTTATACTTCAGGAAATAGAGAGGTTTCGAAGGTTATGATGGTTGAGACTGTTGGGATAGTTATGGATTAAGAACCAACTAATCTCATCTAATCATGATTTATATTTTTTAAGTTTGAATTAAGGTATACGCGAGTATTAATATAGGAGAGGCGCGTATGATACGCAGGTTGCTCAAAGGGAACTCACGTATGCAAGGTATACGCAGGTTGCAATGCAAATACTCACGTATGACACAAGAGTTGCAATGCACATAGTCGTGTATGCAACCCAAAACTCAGAATAAAAATATATAAAGCTGGTATGAGGATAATGCATCAAAGGTCATGCACATCTATAGTGTTTTGGCCACTTCAATCCTAATTTTCCCTTTTGTGTACTGACATGATGAATGTCAGCACTCAAACGGAGAAGTTCCATTTTGGCTGATAACACTCGCAAATGAGGATCAATCTCTTTCTCTGGGAATGGGAGAAAGTACAAAAAAGGGAAATCAAGTCCCTTATCTGCAGGGTTCAGTTACAATTAGAGATTACTGAGGATAAGGACATAACAAATTTACTAGATGTATTTTCCAAGTGGAAATATTCCCTTGGCAAATTATGAAACAATATTTTATGATCCCTACCTCTGTTGGGTATTATTTTCTTTGTAATATTTGTAATTTCTATTTAAAGAGATGAAGGTCTCATGTATGAGGATCCACGATGTAGGAGGAAGGACCCTAGAGGATGATAGGAGAAGAAACCATAAGGGAAATACTGGAGTCACTTTGTATTTTGAAGAACTATAATTTTTTGCACTTTGAATCAATTCAGTCAGTTTCTTTCTGCAATCTCTTGGTTTGTTCATTAAATTTATGTTATGAATCTTGGTTATTTTTCAGACATCTCCATTATATGTTGCATCATTACTGGACACACTAATATCTGTTTTGAAATATCATTACTCAGTTAATATGTTAATTATGTATTAAATAAATGTTTTTATTTGAATCATATACTTCCTATTGCAACTAATAAACAATTACTTATATTAAGTGCTAATTTTTCAATTGGCATTTCTCTGTTAGAACAATTATGTGCTTAAAATATTTGGATAAAATAATTCAATTGTCATTGATTTGTTTTATTTAAAGTTGAAAAGAATAAATATGGTTTATATGCTTATAAGTTGGATCAATATTTTTCACATATCATTTACCTAATTGTTCTACTTCACATCAACACCATCCTTCATATTTGAGATTTAAATAGTTCACTACCACTACACACTCTTCAGATCTTCCACAGAGGAAGAGAAGATCCATTTAGATCTATTCAAACTGTGCCAGTGGAGGACTCGTATCCATAGGAGTCAGTCATCCCAAACAACTTGGGGATAGAACCGTATCTGCGTGGGAATGTTTGAATACTTTCAAGTTGGAATTTTTCCTCCTGTTGATTTCCTTGTAGGTTTCTAGCAATTACAATCCGGACCATCAACAAATGGCGCTAGAAAGAGGGCCACAATTAGAAACGTATAGACAAAAACACTAAAATCCCTCCTCCTCGTAGATCACCAACCATTATTAGAATCCATATTCAAGCTTCTACATCCACAGTTCAACCTATGGAAAGCCAAGAAACAGTCCCTGTTAGCCATGTCTTAGAACAAGTGAATAGAAGACCTGAGTTCATGTTTGTGTTGATAACCAGAGGGACTTTAACTCTATAACAACTAAGGAAAATCACTTAGGATATCACTGCTAGGATAAAACAGAGGATTGAATTAACTCAGAACCTCAGAAACGCCTTGTCCTAACCTCTTTTGGCTGATAATTCACATGTTAGCACAAGCAATCAAAATACAACCGAACAAGAATCACTTCCCGAGGTCCAAATTCGAACAAATAGAACATATTGAAGATAGTCCACACCTCAACATACAAGCTGGTGGACCACCACATACACCTCCCATCTCATATTCATCACCATTTGAGGAGTCCTCAAACATCAAGACATCCTCAAGCCCTTCTTCCTCAGAAGAAAGACCGATGGAAGAACAACTAAATAGACCCTGGCTAGATCAGGATGCAGTCTTTATTCCTTGACAACAACATGAGTTACCCAAAATATAGAGAAGTGGATGTCTACGTTTAATCCTGATGAAAGGTATCCTACTGAAGACCACATCAACACTTTTATGCAAGCCATTAGATTGAGGAACGTGGTACATGAAGACGTAGTGTGTAGGTTGTTTCCCTACTCTTTTGAAGGAAAAACCTCTACTTGGTACTTCACCTTAGAGTCTGGATGCATCAATTCTTGGGATGAATTTGAGAATTTGTTTCTCCAAAATTTTGGAGATGACAACACCCCTAAAGATTTGGTTATGGATCTATTCTCTTTAAGGATAAAGGGAAAGGAGAGGGTTAAGGAATTCAACTAGAGGTTATCTTGCATAAATAATAGAATCACTGCAAATGTTCTTCCAGCAAAAGAATTATTGGTTTCTTATTACATCAAGGGCCTATCTACTCCCATTTCTATGTGGGTAAAGAGGGCACACAAAACCAATATGCAGGAAGCTTTTGCTGAAGCCATCCTGGTGGAGAAGGATATGTTCTGTTTAAAAGATAATCCATATGTTCAAGTAGATCAGCCTTCTACCTCTTACAAAGGCAAGATAATTTCCCTAAAACCACGACACAAACTAAGGACCCTTTTGAAATGGATAACATGAATAAATTATTACATAAAATTTATAATGATGTGGTGGATTTAAAAAGAACCAATGTTGAGAATCAGACCAATAACATAGGTTTTGTGAGGCCACATTTTAGGAGACCTTATCAATAACAAACTCCCCTAAAACCTAATGAAACATTAACTTCTGATGAAATTTGTTCCATTTCAAATCCCTGACCACTAGATCTCAGATTGTTCATTATGAAACTAGGGAGAATTCCAAAGAAACTAAACCTTTAGAACCCCTTAATGAAAAGCAGGATCAAGATTTCAATACTATAAATTATTTTTCTGAATTACCTATGGCCAAGGAAGAAAACGAATCTAAAACAATTTATAATGTTCACCATTCTTATAACACCGGGAGCAAATACCAAACCTCACAGGAAAACCCACCATCACCATCTACTTCCAATACAGGTTAAAAAGCTGCTCTAAAGGAAATAGTTATTCCCGATACTGAATACAATTTAATCGGTGACTTAAAAAGGGAAAAGGATAACATACCATTATTTGAACTTCTGAAGATACCCTCAATTAGAGAGAATCTTCCTAAAAGAATGATTTTAAACAAATCCTGGGAGATTCAGAACCACAACAACTTAGAAACTTACTCTAAGCCTGATAGTCACAATCCAAGTGGGAAAATGACCCCTCCTTTCCTACTTACCTTTGAAATATTAAATATAAATGTACATAATTGCATTATAGAATCCAGTGCTTCATCAAATGTTATGCCACTATTTCTTTGCAAGAAACTAAATGCATCTTGGGAACCCTTCCCTACCCAGATTGTTCAGCTTGACAAATCAAGAGTCTGGGGGGTAGGAGAATTAAGGAGTGTTCTTTTAATGTTATCTGTTGACCCTAGGATTCACCATACCATTGACATTGTGATTGCTGACATTTCCGAAACATATGGCATGTGGTTGAGCATAGACTGGTAAAAAAAATCAAGGGTTATTTTTCCACTGATTGGTCCCATGTATGGCTCCCTTACAACGGTAAACCAAATCAAATCAAAATCATAAGAGAACCATATATGAAACAAGCATACATTGATCTGGATGATCCTATTGATCCTGTTGTTTACTTCAGCTCATGCATTGAACATTACACATTTGATTCATTTTTTGGGAATCTACCTATTGAGGATGTTGGAGATTTATTTGAAATCAATAATTATAATGTTGTTCCATTTAATGGTTCTATTGTTCATAGTGTATATAATGTAAATACCAATTTTATAATAGATTTATCTTCATGGAATTTATTCTTTGATGGATCTAAATCAAAAGATGGAGCTGGTGCAGGTTGTGTATTGATAGATCCTAAAGGCACCAAAATAATGATTGCCTACAGATTGGAGTTTGAATGTACTAATAACATTGTTGAATATGAGGCTCTTGTACATGGACTCAAGAAATTAATCGATTTAGGCTCTCAGGTTATAGAGTGCTATGGATATTCCAAGATTATTGTAAAGCAGGTGAGAAACAAGATCCATTGTATATCACCACATTTGATTAATTATCAAAATGTTAGGGACATGACTAGTTCTTTTAAAAATTTTAACATTAATTCTATCGCTAGGTCCCAAAATTTTGATGCGGACTTGCTATCTAATACTGCATCTAAGCTCATTCCCCCTAAAGGTTTCTCCCCTTATACGTTCTCGATAGAGTTAATATATAGACCTTCTATTCCTGACAATGTTACCAATTGGAAGGTATTTGATGACGATCAACAAATTCTTGAATTGCTTACATCCCAAGATACTTTTAAAGATGTAGCTATTTATGAGGTTGATCGTGACAAGGTTTTATATGACCATAACCTCCCTTCCAATATTATCCATAAGTCAATAATTAACTTGGAAAATTACTATGACTTGCAGGACAAATTTAAGAATAAAATCAACTGTAGGACACATATTTCTGCCCTGAACTATAAGACTGTCCATTTGGGAAATGAGAAGAACACTCAACTGATCAATATAGGGATAAGATGTTCACTTGAAGAATAAAATGATTTAATTAAAATATGCAAGGAGTTTAAGGATGTGTTTTCTTGGTCATATGATGATCTTAAAACCTTTGACATCAAAATCATGCAGCACAACATTTGCATGAAGCCTACTGTCAAACCCTATCAATAGAAATTGAGGAAAATGCACCTTAGTCTTGAATCATCTATAAAGAAAGATCTTGAGAAACTATTGAAAGCTAGAATTATATTTCCAGTGAGACATACACAGTGGATTTCAAACTTATTCCCCGTCTGTAAAAAGAATGGGGAAATAAGATTGTGTGTGGACTTTCAGAATTTGAATAGAGCATATGAAAAGGATAACTACCCCATTCCTTCATTGGAGAAGATATTGCAAAAGGTTGCAGGTGCTGAATTTTTTTCCCTACTAGATGGTTTCTTAGGTTATATTCAGGTTTTGGTTACTCCTCTGATCAAGTCAAAATTGCCTTCAAAATGCCTTGTGGAACTTTTGCTTATAAAAAAATGTCTTTCGGATTAATTAATGTAGGTGCTACCTTCCAAAGAGATATGGATATATTCTTTAGAGGGTTAATGCATAACTCTATGGTAGTATTTTATGATGATATTGATATATATTCTAAAAAGAGGAATGACCATCTGTTTTCTCTTAGTCGGGTTTTCAGAAGATGCAAGAAGTATGGTATTTCGTTAAACCCGAAAAAGTCTATTTTTGTGGTCACGAAAGGTAATCTCTTGTGATTCATTGTTTCAAAATATGGAATTATTATTGATCCTAAAAGAACATATGCGATCGCCAAAATTGGGCTCCCCAGTTCAAAGAAATCCATGCAGTCCTTCTTAGGTAAGATTATATTTGTCAGAAGATTTGTACCCAATTTTGCTTAGATTGTTAAACCATTACAGGATTAAAAAAAAAAAGATGTGCAGTTTAAATGGTCTAGCATATGCCCCTACATTGATGTCCCCATATTTTGAAAAAGATTTTATTTTGTATACTTTGCTACAGACTTTGCTTATGTTGTTGTTCTAACACAGAAGCAAGAAACAGGTGTTGAAATTCTCATTTTGTTCACGAGCTATACTTTTAAAGGAGTCAAATTGAACTATTCACAGGTTGATAAAAAATATTATGCAATTTATAAATCTATGAAACATTTCCGACCCTATTTATTAAAATCTATAATGAAGGTAATGGGCCTTATGAAACCATAAGGAATGTCTTGATTCAAAAAAATCTCAGAGAGAAGCGGGCCCATTGGATGGCTGCGCTTCAAGAATATGACTTGGAGATCAAGCCTTCCAAAATTGTAAAAGGGCAAGGCTCGTTCTTGTTAGTTTCCCAATCAAATGATCCAGAGAAGGAACAACAATGGAAGCAATAGGAAGATATATCTACGGATACTGTTACTGTTATTTCTACTTCATCCTCGGAATGGTATGATGATATTAGGTTTTTTCTTACTCATGGGTATGCTCCTCCAACCTTAGACTTCAAGAAGCATAGAGATTTAATACTAAAAGAAACGTCTTATCAGTTTATTGAGATTTAATACTAAAAGCAACGCCTTATCAGTTTTATGATGGTGTTTTCCTTAGATGCCTTGAAAAGGCATAAGCTAACACTATCTTGTTTGAATTTCATGCAGGACTTGTAGGAGGACACTATTCAGGAGAAACAACTACTCACAAGATCCCGAGAGCTGTTTATTATTGGACAACATTATTTAAAGATGCATATGCTTTTTTTTGGAGATGTGAAGCTTGCCAGAGATGTGTTGGTAAGGTAAAGAAACATGCCTTTCCCCTCTAGCCTGTTACTATCCAGTTTCCCTTCTAGCAATGGGGACTGGATTTTTTCATCCCTATTACTCCTCCATCTTCCTTGCAACACAGGTATATCCTTATTGCGACAGACTATTTCACTAGGTGGGTAGAAGCAATTCCTCTTAGGATTTCCAATACTAACTTAGTAATATTTTTTTTGGAGAGTAACATTGTCACTAGGTTTGGAGTCCTAGAATATTTGGTGTTTCATAATGCATCTTACTTTTCTTCTGTTGATCTCACTCAGTATGCCCTTGAAAAGGGAATTAAAATCAAATACTTTACAAATTATTACCCACAAAGGAATAGATTAGCAGAGTCTTCGAAAAAAAATTGATCAATATCCTAAAGAAGACTGTGGCCTCTCACCATAAAAATTAGCATACCCAACTTTTTAATGCTCTTTGGTAAGACATAGTAACTCCCAAAGATTCCATTGGGAACTCTCCTTACTACCTTGTTTATGGAAAAGAAGCAATTTTACCATCAAATCTCTCACTTCCCTTATTTCAGTTCAATCCTTTTCACAAGACGATGCTCTCCCTCTTCAAAATAGAATTAATACATTACTTAAACTAGAAGAGGAGAGAGAGAAGTCTAAAACCAAACTCTACCAACATCAACAATTAATCAAAATATGGTTTGATGTGAAATCTTCTACTGATCGTGATTTTCAGGTTGGGGAATTGAACTTGAAATGGGACAAGTGACACAAGGACAAAAATGAATATACTAAATTCCAATGCTTGTGGATATGGCCATTCACTATTACAGAAAATATTGGCCCTAGTATTGTCTAATTGCAAACACTAGAAGGTCTCTCCAAGGTCTACCCATTGAATGTCCAACTCCTCAAGAAGTACTTTATTTGAGATAAGCATCTTCTTATCTATACATAGGTGTGTCTATTTTACTTTTCTTTTCTTTGATTTGTTTTTTATTTTTTCTTCTTTCTTACAAAACATGGCATTGACAAAGCATTTGGAAAGAGCTAGTGGTCAGTCTATCTCCCAAAACATTCTAGACAGGAAATTTGAGGGTGGATATGTTAGAACATCTTTACTCGGTTTATATCCAAAAGATTTCTTTAATGGGAATACAACCAATAATCTATGTAGACCTTTAAATTGAGATTTCCCTACCTCAAGTCACTATCTTTACAAACCCTCATGTTGGTAATTGAATCCTTAGCAGTGTTTTGGTCTTCCTGTAATATGTTTCATTAGTGTTTGGAAGTAAATTTTTATACCCTGATCAACCTTTTTTATTTTCTGATCTCACCTTGGTCACGTTGAAATAAAATATAATTGACCCAAATAATTGTAAATTGCAAGATGGGGGGTCCTATTGCAAGCCATCCTATCATGTTCATAGGAATCCAGTGAATGACATTACCAAAAGATGGTTACCAAGCCAAGGTAATGGCTTGAAATTTACAGTGAAATTACTACTGGTTTTTTTAATAGTTAACCACAACTTGTTGTATTCAAGGACATGGGGTCTTATCACAAGCCATCTTAACCATGATCATGGATTCTATTTTGGGCTGAAATTACTACCAGTGGTTACCAAGCCATGGTAATTACTTTTAGTGTCAAAGCTAAAAGACAAGGAGTCTTTTGATAGAGATAGCTTGTTTGACTTCCAAGTAGGATTTGTGAATGGGATTTCACCTCACTAGACCAATGGTCTTGTTTCAACCAAGTTGTAGTTTCTTTCTGCAAAAAAAATATGTATATATGTTTGGAAAATAAAATTCATTCATAAATAACCAGTAACCCAAGCTAATTGTTAGTTTGATGGCATTGAAATAGATCAATTTTTTCCCAAGGTTCATCACTAACTACCCTCTCATGCTTGCATATTGGTCACATGGATACCTTTTTGCTTCTAAGTTTCCTTTTTCAGTTGAGTATCATTATAATTGGCTTGGAATGGGAGATAAAAATCATGTAAAATTGTTTCTGCTGGATCTGATTGTAATCTTATGAACTCACTCTTGGATTATGGACTTAAACATTTTTCTTACTAACATATCTTTCTTGAAGTTTTCAAGTTGTTTTCTACAGAGATAATTGCTTTCCCTAATGAGTTGCCATTTGTTGTTAGCACAACAGATCCCATTTTAACTTATAAAATGGGAACCTCATTTACTCATGATTAAGGTAATATCTAAGGTTATTATCTTACTTATGATATATCATTCAGTGTTGTCTTTACTCTTTTGTCCTTTCATGTTCTGGTTTGAATAAAATCTGCTTCAAAGCCTTGTTTTTTTTGGTGTGGTGGATTTCAGGAAAAAAAAAAGTGTTTTTCTTTCAGATATATTAATTCCGCAATTCGCAACGCAGATAGCAAGAGTCTAGAGGTTTTGAAATTTGTTTTTCCATAACCCGCAAACCATAATGCGGATTGCGTATGTCGTAAGTGTTTTCACAATAAAATTTTAATTCATTGCTCCCATAATTCCACAACCCATGGAAATCGAAAAACCAAATAAGTATCAATTCCACTATTCCACAACCTGCAATACGGATTGCGGATTGTGGAACCAATAAAGTAATTTTGATTAGAAACTGTCTATCCACATTTCTGCAACCCGCAATGCGGATTGTGGAAATAGAAAGTTTACCTCTGCAATTTTCTTTCCCACTTAAATCTCAACTGTCGATCTTTTTGAAATCTATGATTCAGATTCATTTCACCGTTGTTTAAATATTTTAAATTTTTACTATGATTTTACCATTTCCAAATTCGAATTCTACTCTGGCGAAATATTCTTACTGAAAATTTCTACCAAGTCGACGAATTTACCTCTCCTAAGCGAATTGTTGGTAAGTTCTTCTAATTTATTTCCCTCCATTGGTCCAATTTCAGTGATATTCGAGTGAAAATTAATTATTTTCTGCATTTTTATCAGATTTTACCTCATTTTCTATCAACCATGTCAAAGAATACCATATCTAAAATGACCCTTAATGAGCAAAAGAACAAAGACCCAAACTATGGAATTGTCTCAGACATAAGTGGACGAATGTCTGAAACCTACCATCTTGACTAGTCCAGAATATACACAATTTTTGATAACGATGTTTTTTCAAGCATTCAACATGACCATTCGTCTTACATAAACATCAGTAAGTCCCAAATCCATGCCATAGCATCCAATCCCACCTGTATTCCTTACACTAACGCCATCAAATGGATAATTGACTATGCAAACGGTCAAGACTGCTCATTTAATAACCAAGCTCAAACCTAGTTGGATTCTTTCCGCCCAGAAGTTTTTTCACAAGCTTATGCCCTTAGGCCACCCCAACAATTGCTTAACAAGTAGTTTCTTGAAGCTTTGGTGACACAATACAATTTCAAGGAAATGCTTAAGTCCTAGATGCACGACCATTCTACATTCCTACCTAAACTTGATAAACTATACCATATATCCTAGTTTAGGGAACCTTTTTCTCTATTAGCAACAATGTTATGAAGATTGTATGGATTGCCCAATTGTACATTATTTAAAGCAGAATAGGCACCTCTTACTCATCATATTCTTACAAAAGTGGAATGATTCAATTGGGATCAAATCTTGTCGGTTGTGTTGAAAGAAGCCATTGAGAAGCACCAAAAGACTCCAGCATCCAAAAATCCTATGTTTTATCTTTGCACCTATGTCATGGATGTATCCTGCGCATCATTTCCTTTCCAAACCATGGGATGGACCTCATGTCCATATTTATTTCTCGACATTGTGGGACAACAATTTTATACTGCTTATCTATGACATTTGTGTCCATTTCATAGGTTCTCTGTATTAAAAAATATTTAAGAAAGATGCCCCCACATTCTCAGAAAGAGCCAAAACATTGATTTCCACCATGGGAGATTGCTACATTGGTGAGTATTTGCATATATCATAATTTGGGGTAGTAATGCTATGCATCTTCTCCCCAGAATTGTGCCTGAAAGGATGGTTCTGGAAGATATTTCTTTCCAGACAGTTATTGATGGAGTGTTTCCAAAGCTAACTGGAGCCAAGAGGAAAGGGTGGCCTGAATTCCCCCTCAACCTTGGACTTATGGTAATACAAAACTCCACCCATGCAAGCATTCTTGGTAAGAAAATTACTACCCTCAAGCTTGGAGAATCCCCCAAAAGGATGCTTGATCTAAAGTATTTATTGGCAAATGACTTTACCTAAGAACATATGAAGACTGCATACACTCACCAAAGGTACTTTGATGATTCTATCTATCAAGGGGATAATGCTTTCTTAGATTTTTTGGGCAAGATCTCTTATCCTAATGAGAAGGAATTCATTTTCCAGTACCAGCGGGAGATGAAAACAAAGGTACTGCATTACAGAAAAGCTAAATTGGAATTAGAAGATAAGGCACAAAAAAAATTATTTGAGAAGGAATCACAAAAGTCACAGGTCAACACCTCTTCTATTGCAACTGAGAAGACAAATGACAGTGGTAAGGCTATCATTGAGTATCATTCACAACCTCAACATGCATCCACTCTTCATGCTTTAACGAGGTCAGCTAAAATGAAGAAGAATTTGGAACTAATGAGCTCAGTGGTCGAGGCACAAGCAACAACTACTACCCCTCCACCTAAGAAGAAAAGAGTTGAGGAGCCTACACCACATGTCAATCCAGTACCACAAGTCAACCCACCACCATAGGTACATGTGCATGAAATATTGGAAAGTGATATTGAGGAGGAAACACCCCCCACTAGTTTCTCATGCCCAATCACTGTCCCTGTTACTTTACCTGTAATAGTCTCTGTGACTCTATTATAGAGAGAAACTTCCTATGGATTGGGGTATACCACAACAGACTGAATGAAACCAAAATCCAATCCACTTCGATATGAAATAGAGATAAATGCTTCTAACACTAGGGGATACTGAGCATACCTTATTCCGGATGGTTGAAGTAGATCCAGGTTGAGCTTTTCAACCATACTTGCACCTACATTTCATTCTCAACAAAAATGAAACATACAAGCATGATAGATGTTAAGTGTTAGACCTACTCAAACATATATAAATCCAACATGTATAATAAAATGAAATTGCATCCATGGACAAGAATATTCATAATCATACACATGTAATGGAGGAGAAATGGATATTTCTATTAATAATGAACAGAGATAATAGTGACAAACTCTATTGGCACCTTGTCGAAATAGAGAAACTGAGTACCCCACCTAGGCCTCCACCACTTCAATCTTCCATATCCATGGCAAGATCACAAGACAATGGCAAGCTTGGGACAAGCAACAATGTGTGCTAAAAAGGACAAAGGGATGTAGATTCAAGCATGTATGAATGGGGCAACAATCCACTATAGTTTCCTTGCTATCATATGTTCTCCTCCTCTAATGCATTCAAGAGGCTCAATATATAACCCTCCAATAGGCAATGAAGGGTCGAGTCAGAGCGTTTCCAGGCATATAGAAGGCGAAGGGTCAAGTTATTTGAGACTCATTGAGGAAAACTCCAATTTTTTTTGTTTTTATGCACATTTCCCGATGTACATGGATCACAGTGGAACAAGATGCGTGTACACATGTATTTTAAGCTAAAACCTGTGTATAGCAATAAACATGTGTTTTTTATGGGAATTATCAAAACATAAAAGTATATTTTTGAGCAAGGGGGGTCCAAAGAGTATGCATAGGGACAGGGAAGGCCATAAAAACATGATCTACCAAGTGTGGTAAAATCAACTATAACAGATGCACCCTAATGTGTGAGGTCAGAGGGGTGGCCGAAATACATTATATCTGTCCCAGAACTAGAGTAATGAAGACCTAGGTGGAAAACCAACAACTCATCAATACAATACACTAATAAATCTCAGCATGTGACTGCAAATATGAAGTGTAGCAATCCCTAATACATAAGAGTATAATGGCCATGAATATGGATAATAGACATATGTCACATGTGGTCATCACCATGTACAATATATAGGGAAACATGATCTCCATAGTGGATGAATAAATCTGATAATACACTGGAATCTAGTCATGAGAGATGATGTCTCATAAACACTGGAACGATTAAGGAGGTAGCATATGTGTAATTCCACCAAGCTTGGAGGTCTTCGATACAAATTTATCGCAAGTACATGTCCCATCATGTGAATAAAGGAGTTGAGGTCGAACATGATGGACCATCGATTACCGATCATTTATCTATACTGTTAACAGACACGAGATATCCCACCGATAATAAAAATGGGAATCAAGGTACATAGTGCAATCAAACAAGTGTGAATAGATGTGTTGAGATCGAACACTTGAAATAATCCACTAATCAGGGAACATTGATGTATTCCCAAATATGTCAATGGTAAGAGAACCTGCCATTGATGACTGCAAGTCTCAAGGCACTCAATGGACTCTAGATCCCTATTCCAGAATAAATGATTTGAAGTCGATGGAATGTAATCCGTTGGAAGGAGGGAATTAAGGCACCCCCCATCAACCAACATGAGGTACTCAGTAACGCTGGATAATTTGAAATAAATTGGACAAACAAGATGTGCATGAACTAGTAATTGTATCGGGAATGGCCGACATGCAAAGTCAAGGTAACTGAGGAATGGTCAACTCAGGCTAAAACTTCCTTCTAACAATATCATAATGCATATGGAGACTCATAGGAAGCATAGATTCAACATGAAAGCTGGGACAACTCTGTTACACAAGAGGAATCAACAGAGGCTCCATAGGGACTGGAAGCATAACCAGTCGATGGAAAAAACTTAGAGTAATGAGTACAAATCTTAAATTCAAACTAATAACCCAACCAACGGATGGAATATACAGTGCTATGTTCGAAGGCAACATGACACAACAATTTCCAAATAGTGATATCATTTCTTGTCCGGCTTTTTATGTTTTTTAATTTTTTGGTCTTTTTCATATTTGAAAAGCTTGAAAAAGAATAAAATGTCTTATAGTACAAAAACAGGAAAAGACGAGTGTCGTGGGAAAGAAAACTAGTTACAAGCAGTGGAGCATACCTATGCTCAATGCAAGGAAGCACATGCAGGATACGGACACTCAGGGGGATGTCTCCTCCTGGTAAGGGGTGATAAAGTTGCAAAGGATATATAGAGGCTCTTCTTGGCCATAATTGAGAAAATATCAAGCTATATGGCTTATAAATCTGAAGCGAGGAGCCGACATAAATCTCAATAAGGAAAGCAGACACATGACATGTAATTAAAACTTGATATCAAGGGGAGTCCCTATGGGATGTGGACATCATAAAGTTTAAGAAACAATATGAATTTCTTGCTCAAAGACATGGCATGACTACAACAGACTCCCGAACCTAAAGGAGGAATCTCGGTATGGGTACCAAATGACAAAATAGGATCTAGCTAAGGAACCCATGAAATAGGAAATCTCTACCACTTACATAATGCCACTCCTAGTAGCAATGTGAGGGTTATGTAGCATTACATAGTGGTTTCGTACCTATAGTTAAGGTGACATGGCCATAAGGTGATGCATAATTCAAGTGGAAAAGTGATCTTATCCTATATGCTAGTTCGAAATTATACCTGCTATAGACACAAATGAGTCAAAGTCTCGGCGAGAGTGTACAAAAAATGGACCCTACATGACAACAATATTAGTCCAAAGCAGCTAGAAACAGTCAGTAAAGAGTCCAAACTATAAGATATAAGGAGGATTGATAATGAGAAAAGCATCCAAAGGAAACAATGTGATGGACGATGGGACATAAGAAGGAATGTAAGGTGTAGATGCAACGTTCACGTATCCACTACCAGGGCCCGTGTGGGTGAACACTAGTGTTAAGATCAGACAAAGGGAGTGAAAATCCTCCACAAATGGAGTAGAGGGTGGAATATGACCACTCATGAATCTATGAGCAAGGTAAGGGACTGTGGTTCCCCCCAGTTCAACAGCAGGGTTTGCATTAGGACCTAGAGTGGGTGACGGGATACTAGTAGTGATATCAGGCATGCCGAACATAAAAGGACCCAAACTCAAGAGAACATAAATATACTCAAGTAACCGTGATCCCTAAATCCAAATAGCGCACAAAGAGAACACCCTTAAGTAAATCTAAGTCGGATGCAAACATGCCAAGAGGGAGGATTATGAGCTCCCTGATGTAGCAGGTATGTCTCACCTAGGAGAGGCCTGAAACTCCCATACACTATGACCGGAGGTGTGTAACCAATTATATTGGCCCTCAACTTCAATGCATAAAGCGACTGTGCTGTCCGACCTCTACCTAGCTAGGGCATTCACATAATAACCTATCCAAGTACCCCTTGCGATACCTAGGTAAGGAAACTAAGGTCACCCCAATATAACCAATACTCAGGAGTACGGTCGCATGTTGGATCCACCGTATGGGTAGGGTAACAAAGCCTAAAGCTCAAAAACACCAAAGGTACCTCAAAATCCCTCGGATACGAATAAGATCCTAGAAATATCTCCAGTGCTATCCCCACCACAAACATGTACGTTGCCTCATTATTAACTCCCATGTAAGAGGAGCCTCCTAAGAACACTAATTATATCAAGGATTTCTCTTCTCACCTTGAGAGACACCTAATTGTTTTGTTTTGTAGTCTTTGAAAAATTTATTCACGACATCCTATTCCAAGACTCTACAACCTAAGCTTGTTGGTGCACCTCTATAAAATAAAAAATGTAATTCATTTTATATTAAGCGTTGATTTTAGGGTTGTACTTACTCAGGGGTAATGAGCATGCAACTAGTGATGTTATAGACTCAACAGTGAAATAAATATGCACACCTAACAAACAATGAAAAGTGCAATACGTTTATGAACATGAAAAAGGTGGTATGCCACTACATGTAATGCAAAAAATCTTCATTTCCAAATGCCAATGCAATCCTTCCTATATGAAAGCCTAAACACTACTCTCATCCAAGCAATCCAGTGTAAGTACCTCCTTAAATCCATATGTGAGATGCAAGTAAGGATGCAACTATATAATTATTTTGTATTTTCAATATAAAAGAATGGAAATGCAATAAAACTCATTAAAATTATTAGTCTCTACAACAAGCATCAAACACAAGACAAGCAATACACAGAGACAAAAAGACTGATGCACTAATGGAAAAATAAAAAGAAGATAAATGAGTAGAACTGCTTTCAAAGAAAAATCAATTAAAAAGGGGTCTCTGGTCACAAAAGAAGCAGTCAACAGACAACATCAGTACCCAAGGAGACCCAACCACACTCACAACCCACCCAACAACTTCCCACATAAAAAATTCAACCCAAAGGGAGGATGTATGCGACTTTTCAAAGAACAATAGTGTATGTACGCGACTAGGTAGAGGACAGACTGTGTATATACGTGACTATACATACTCTGACCCGTGTATACAGATAAGAAAGTGGTAAAAAGCAAGACAAGGGTCAAACCAATCTATGGGAGTGTCATTGGATGAGCATACTACTAAACGCGACAAAAAACGGGGAGAAACAGAGAGAAAATCAAGGAAATCATGCACCCAAACCCTAACAAAAAAGGAAATTCCCTAGCGGAGTCACCAATTTTGCTATGGAGAGAAACTTCCTATGGCTTGGGGTAGACCACAACAGACTGAATGACACTAAAAATAAATCCACTTTGATATGCAATAGAGATAAATGCTTCTAACACTAGGGGATGTCAAGCATACCTTATTCTGGACAGTTGAAGTAGATCCCTATTGAGCTTTTCAACCATATTTGCACCTACATTTTAGTCTCAACAACAATGAAACATACAAGCATGATATATTTTAAGTGTTAGAACTACTCAAGAGCATATAAATCCAACGTGTATAATCAAATGCAATTACATCCATGGACAAGATTATTCATAATCACACACATATAATGGACGAGAAATGGATATTTCTATTAATAATGAACATAGAAAATAGTGACAAACTTTGTCGGTACCTCATCAAAACGGAGAAACTGAGTCCTCCACCACTTCAATCCTCCATATCCATGGCAAGCTCACAAGACAATGGCAAGCTTGGGAAGAGAAGCAATGTGTGCTCAAAAGGAAAAGGGATGCAAACTCAAGCATGTATGAATGGAGCAACACTCCACTATAGTTTCCTTGCTCTCAGATGTTCTCCTCCTCTAATGCATCCAAGAAGCTCAATATATATACCTCCAATAGGAAATGAAGGGTCGAGTCGGAGCGTTTCATGCATATAGAAGGCCAAGGGTCAAGTTATTCGAGACTCATTGAGGAAAACTCCAAAAGTTTATTTTTATGCACATTTCTCAATGTACATGGGTTACAGTGGGACAAGATGCATGTACACATGGCTTCTAAGCTAAAACCTGCGTATAGCAATAAACAGGTGGTTTTTAAGGGAATTATTGGAACATCAAAGTATATTTTTGAGCAGGGGGGGTCCAAAGAGTCTGCATAGGGACATGGAAGGCCATAAAAACATGATCTAGCAAGTGTGGTAAAATCAGCTATAATATACTCGGACACCTGGGGACCCACTAGAGGGTGCAGTTGATAATGAGTCATTCTCTAAGATTCACCTCTTGGAAATAATCACCATGGTCATTAAGGAAACTCATTTTCCTTTATCCCTTTCAACCACTATCCCTTTGATTACTTCATCCAGAGTTGTACTCTCATCCTCAAAAGTGACTGAGCAGCCTGCTATTCCTACTCAGGTCACATCTTCACAAACATCTTAAGCACAACTTCCCCCGGTATCTTTACAGCTTGTTGATATTCCTACTCTTACCATCTCTGTAGAACCAATTACTCCTATTGATCTTTCCATTCCATCACCCTCAGTTTCTCATTCCCACATACCATCCATTTCAATTCCCCAGGTCAACATGCCCATCTCAACCCCTGCTATTTCCCAACTCGTTTCCTTAATCACAGTGTCTGAAGTGTCAACTCCCACAGCAGAAGAAATAGCATATTTTTGAGATGATGTTGTGGTTTCCCTTGGGGAATATTTTGGAGGGGTAAAGAGAAAGTAGTGGTGAAGAAAAGTGCCAAAAGAGCCCAAGAAGGAACACTCATGCAGGGCACTATACCAAACCAAATCATATGGAAAAGGGCTTCAACATATGTCAAATAAGAAGCTCTAGAAACAACAACTGCTATGGGAGCCTTTGTAGGATCCAACTATGACTCAGTGGCCTCTCTCAACAAAGAAATTGAGGAAAAAGATCTAGAGATTTAAATGTTTAAATATGAGAAATCTCAGGTTAGTGAGCACCATCAAAAGGAGTTGCAGGGTTTGAAGAATAATTATGAGGACTAGCTAAAGCACCTGCAAGAACATAATGATATTGTCAAACAAAAACTAGAAGAAGCACAAGAACTTAATGTGAAGGATGTTGAAAAGATCACAACCCTCAAAAACAGTTGGAGGATTTCCAATTCATATATGTTGCTTCCTTTTTTTCCAAATTTACAAAGGAGAAATTCCAACAACTGGATTCCAAGATCCAGCATGAACTGAAAGAAGTAATGGTTGGTTTTTTTGAAAGATTGAATCAAATTCAAGAGACTTACAATGCATTTGAACATCACTTTGACCTCCTTTATGATCATAATCAAAGGAGGAAGGAATCAACCAAATCTTATGATGACCTGGTGGATTGGCAAAGGTATATTAAGGATAAGCCTGAAGATGTGCCAATATTGGATAAGATAAAGATGAGGAGGATCAAAATTTCCTTGGAAGCATGGGAGAGTGTTTGTGAATAAGTTGAGTCAACCATTCAAGATGGACAAAGAGCCTGTAAGAAAAGATGGTTTGCATCAAAGAGCTTGTTAAGTTTTCTGAACTTGCCACTCATGGATTCAATTGAAGATGCTCTTCCTCCTAAGATCAGGCTGGAGCAGGTTGAAAGGGAGTTTTTAAAGACTTTGCAGCAGATTGAGAAACTTGAACATCTACACATGGCAGGAATCAAGGAATTGATTGAGTCGCCCCTAACCTCGCAAATGAAGATCAATATCTTTTTGCGGGAATGGGAGAAAGTACAAAAAGGGAAATCGATTCGCTTATATGCAAGGCTCAATTACAATTAGAGATTGTTGAGTATAAAGACATGACGGATTTACTAGATGTATTTTCCAAGTGGCAATCTGCCCTTGGAAAACCATGAAACAATATTTTATGATACCTACCTCTATGGGGGATTATTTTCTTTGTAATTTTTGTAATTGCTATTTAAAGAGACGAAGGTCTCATGTATGAGGATCCACGATCTAGGAGGAAAGACCCTAGAAGAAAATAGGAGAAGGAACCACAAGGGAAAGTCTGGAGTCACAGTGTGTTTTGAAGAACTGTAATTTTTTGCACTTTGAATAAATTACTTTAGTTTCTTTATGCAATCTCTTGGTTTTTTCATTAAATTTCTTTGATGAATCTTGGTTATTCTTTTATCTTTCAGACATCTCCATTATATGTTGCATCAATACTAGACACACTAATCTCTATTTTTATTTATCATTACTCAGTTACTGTGTTAATTATGTATTAAATAAATGTTTTTATTTGATTCATGTGCTTCCTGTTGCAACTAATAAACAATTACTTATATTAAGTGCTAATTTTTCAATTGTCATTTCTCTATTAGAACAATTATGTGCTTAAAAGCTTTGGATAAACTAATTCAATTTCTGTTGCAACTAATAAACAATTACTTATATTAAGTGCTAATTTTTCAATTGTCATTTCTCTATTAGAACAATTATGTGCTTAAAAGCTTTGGATAAACTAATTCAATTTCCATTGCTTTGTTTTATTTAAAATTGACAAGAATAAATCTCGGTTATATGTTTATAAGTTGGATCAATATTTGACATATACCATTGACCTAATTATTCTACTTCACATCAGCACCATCCATGGGATTTGAGATTTAAACAGTTCACTACCACTACACACTCTTTAGACTTTCCAAGGAGGAAGAGAAGATCGATTTAGATATGTTCAAACTGTGTCACTCAAGACCTTGTATCCATAGGAGTCACTCATCCCAAACAACTTAACTTGGGGATAGAATAGTCTCTATGTGGGATTTTTTGAATCCTTTCAGGTTGGACTTCCAACAATTACAATCAGAGTCATCAATAATAGGTTAGTGTAATTTCAATTTCAAAAGGACTTTTAAAAGAAATAACGTCCTAGCAAGCATAAACAAAATTATTAGTGATGCTAAAGGCATAACTCATAAGATTTTTAGAAGTTTTCTTAAAACAATATCAAATAATTGAATTAGATAAAAGGTAATGTAATGATAGAATTAGCAATGGGAAGCCTAATGAGAAGCCCAAATTCTTAACTACAAACTCATTGTTAAATAGTCTAGCAATATGTATTCATAACTTTCCAATTACAACTTCTCTTCACAATCACTCATTACCAATTACTTTAAACATATGGGCTTCATACTATTGATAAAATCAACTTAAATAATTTTTAATAATAAACAAATAAAATAAAATAAAAATTATTCTTTAATAATAAAGAAATAATGTAAATTGAATACCATTCAAAATTGTCAACCAATTAACTTGTTAGTTTTATAGAATCTGAAAGACTAGAAAGTTATGATTTTCTGCCCCCATTTAATTTTTAGTTTGTAATTTTGATAATAAAAGTCGATTTAAATAACACAATAATATTTTCATGGCATCTGAAATTGTAACTGCATCTTCCGCGTGATAGAATTACAATATCAATGCTATGAAAAGATTATACCATAAAAAATGCTTTGAAACATGAAAAGCAAATTAATCTAAATGTAGAATTATAAAAATTAAAAAATGCAATCTTGTTAAAAAAAATGAATAAACAGTATTAAACAACAAGAAATATCAATACACAGGTTCTTGTTTGTCACTGTTCCTTTTCATGATCGTTATGATCGCCACCCTGATCAAGAAGATATTTTCGTGCCAATTCTTCATTCCTGTGACAGGCCAAAAAAGCTTGTATAACACGGGCAGGGTCAAAGCCCATGGCGACAAGACGCTCAACTGCCTCACGTTCCTCTGGACTTAGGTTCATGGCTGGCTGCATTGATCCACCTAGCTGGTTGATGATATTGCCCTCAACTGGTTCCCTAAGTACGCGAAGAATATAAGGCAGGTGAGCTTCAATGAATTCCTGCGCTAAAGGAAACGCTCTGCCCAGATGCAGAAACAAGGGCTGCAATTGCTGCGGGTCAGACTGTAGCACCAAACGTAGAGCCTGGAGCGCAGGATCGTGCCGTAAAGCGTCAATAAACTCAACAAGAATCTGAGCATCACTCAAAACCGCAGGTCCAGTTCGCATCTTGGGAAGAAATTGCGTTTCATTATGTCCAGCCTGAGCGATGGCTGCTGCTGCTGTAGCTCCGGTTGGCAAATTGGGGAAAATATTTAAAGGAACTGCATTAGGCCCAGACTGAGCAGCAGCCATTGGAGCTGTTGGCCGAGTTGATGAAGCTTGATTGTAATCATTTGCATCTGTCTGTGTTGTTCCTGTGCCAACAGTGGGTGAAACAGAGGGTGATTTGTTCTGGGTTAATGAAGTTCCAGCTGCTTGTGCCTTAGTCTTCGAGAGCATAACAACCAGGAAAGTATTCTGGGTAATCTTGATCTCTTCGATGGTATTTTCATCCTTGAGAACCTTTCCCTGATAAATCAGTAATTGCAGTTCACTGGGATAAGTTTGCGCTCCATGAACTTGCTCTATTTGTTTTTTAACATTTTGAACGTTGTCTGTAGGCTGTACTTCGATATAGAAGTGGCTTCCGTTCAAAGTTTTGACGCAAACTTTCATTCTCGCAACAGAATTCAGTTTCTACAAATCCCTGGATGCTAAATTGATAATGGCAGACGCAGTAACTGTTGAGTGCTAAAAATGGATAATGGCAGACGAAGCTAGGTGTACAGGGTACGGAGGTAGTACGGGTATATTGAAATGAATAGTCATATTTTTTTGAATTGCAAAAACATTTATAAATGTGATGAGATCCTTTCTGATAAATGGCGTCTTTTCGTTATTAAACAAGTTCAATGATGAGGATTTAGTGGAAAAATTTACAATTAAGAAAAAAATATAATAAGTTATATTTTACGTGGGATTTATCTTATTAATGTTAAAATCTTAATGATTGTTTTGATGGTATGATGCTATCAAATTTGTTTATATAATGTTTATTACTTATTTTTTAATCAATTATTTAATGTTATTTATATTTATAATTGTGAATAGTTATATATTAAGATATTACTAGTATACATTATTTTAAAAGAGGATTTATTAAGTAGGCTTACATTAAATTTAAAATATTTTATTATTTTTTTAAAGGATAAGTGTTAGCTTTAGGACCACGATATAGGAAGTTACACATCTCTCCTTAGTGAGCTTGTAAAGTAATAAGTAAGTGAGCTTGTAAAGCAATAAGTAAGTTAAGTCAATAAGTAAGTGATGAACTTTAATTTAGAAAATGAAAAATATTTATTTTTGCTAAAATAACAAATTTTCAAGAGTTTCATAAAAAAAAATACATTGATAGATTATTCTAGAACAATTCAATTCCTAAAACGAAGTGAACAAAATCTATATCTTTGTGACATAAAGAAAAATAAAAAAGAAAATCAAATTTTCATAAAATGTCCTATACACACTAACTTTATAAATTCACTTTATAAGACAATTTCAAAATATTTATTATAATATTTAATCTTTTTAACTCATCATAATTATGATGATTTAAAAATGTTTATCTTAAAAAAAGTTTGAAAATAAAATTGACTTTTTTCCCTTTTAAAGTTTTAATTTAAAAACTATCATTATAATCATTAAAAATAAAAAATAAAAATTATAATTTTTTTAATAAACTATAATCATTCATAAATTACATTTAATTACTAAAAAAAACAATATACAATATAAATCATTCACAAACTACTCAACTTTATAAAATCTAAATCATTCATAACATATTAAAAACCTTTATATAATACATAGAATTATTACAATTAAATATAAAACATACATTTATTAGGTTTGGAAGATTAACATCATATAAGGCATATTAGTAATATTATAGAAACTAATTAAAAAACTACAATATAAAATATAATTCATTCACTCTAACACACCTAGAATTGAAAAATAAATATTTATTATTTATTTCAGAAAACATTATGTTAAATTTATTGTAAAGTTTTATGACCAAGTTGGTTAAGGATAACTGTAATTGAAGAATTATTTATTTTAATAATTAATTAGAAGATACACCTATCTAAGGGAGACTATTAAATGAGTGTTCAGTGACCCACTAGGAGGAATGAGTAGCTGTAGAAGGCTGTTGACAAGTGGCAGCACTAGCATTTCACTTTCTAGCTCTTGTAGGAAGCATAATCCCTAAAATTATGGTCATGTTCCCTGAGAGGGGGAATTGAGGTGGTGGCTCATTTAATTCCAAAATTCACCCAAAGACTCAGGAAGTCTTATAAATACCATCAAATTGAGTAGGAGGCTCACTACTCATTCTCTTTCCAAGTGAATGAACATTGTGATTGCTGCAAACTAAAAACTGAGGAACAAGAGGAATTTGATGAATGGATAACTAAAGAGGAATTGTTGAGTTAAGTGTGCTACTGAGTGTTATGTTGTATCAAGTTGCTATGTGGGCTAAATCCAATGATCTTCGTCCTAGTGGTTCAACGAACAAGCTCGGGGGTCCTAAGCAAGTAATCTTGGTTGCTTCAGGAGAAGGTTGGGTGGAACAATCTCCTTTGGGTGTTGTCTCATTTTGCACATTATCCAAGTTCTAACTGTTGTTACCTATCTGTAATTTTAAATTCTATGTCTGTTTTTTTAGCTAGAAGTATGCACAGTTACTGCAAAATATTTAATGAATAGTTAGTAGCTATGATCTGTACTCTCTATCTGAAAGTAATTTATAAGTAGGTTATCATCTACAATGCTACCAAGAATTGTTCTTTATTGTTTTAAGAAAACTGCAATCTAATTATTGAAGTTAGGGTTTGAAGTTTACGGATCTAGTTGTTGTTAGGTTAATCTTTTGATGTTCTCTCTTTTTCTGTGCATAGAAATTATAGTACCTCTACCTTAGCTATCTCAATCTATTTTAATATTCATGGTAAATGCTATTACTCTAGGTCCTGAAGGAAAACAACATAGTTATGCAGTAAAGACTAGCAAAAACCCTATAGAAAACTATGACAAAGTTATTATAAATAATAAAGTAAGTACTGACTAATCATAATAAGGTTAAATACTTAGAGAAATTTCATAAGCTATTGCACATATCTCTCTTAATAATAAACAATGCTTTCCCTAATCAATATACAGGTCTAAATCTATACACATAATGTA
>LPNX010010056.1:75024-143514 GCA_001517045.1 Pseudotsuga menziesii | reverse complement strand
ATATTCTCCATTCTATAGTCGAGTTTGGCCTCATAGCCAAGGCCCTAGTTATAGTTAAGATAAACAAAAATTCAAATTAAAGTAATAACTAAGCTAGGTTATTGATCATACTTGGTTAAGGATTCTTTCCAGAAAATTATTTTATGGAAACGATATGGCCCAGTCTTTTACGAAAACAGTTAATGTTGAATACCAAATCGAGATTATCAATAGGCTGCAGCACTGATTACAGGCTGTAAGCCTAATTGGTATTGCCATCTGCAATCTTTTACTTATAAAAGCAAATTACAAATAGCCTTATGGCTTATCCATTTCTTTCCACTATAAAATAGTATATACCTGAATATTTACAATGGGAAATTTATGTTCTTTTTCTAAGACAAAAATGAAGACAGAGTGATGGCCTTGTTACGGAGAGAAATTCCTATGGCTTGGGGTACCACAACAGATAGCTTGACTCCAGAAATCAATCCTTTCCAATATGAAATAGAAATTAAATATCTAACACTAAAGGATTAGACCTCGTACCTTATTCCAGACGGTTGAACTAGATCCCCGTTGAGCTTTCCAACTTCAGCTAGAATTGATAGATTACTTCCTCAACCACAAGTAAACAATACAAGCATACTATATATATTGGTGTTAGATCTATTTTAGCATATATAATCAACAATGTATAAGCATTTGAAAACATCCATGGATAAAATATTCATTCAAACACATATTATTGGATAGGAAAAGATATTTCTATTAATATAAAATCAGAGATTACAATGGATACAACCTCTGTTGACACGTCTGCGAATCGAAGAAACTGAATCCCCCACTTGGGCCTCCACCACCTCAATCCTCCATCTCTTGATAGCAAGCTCACAAGCAAAAGGCAAGCTTGGGAAGAACACAAAAGTGCTCCAAGGGACAAAGGGATGTAGACTCAAGCATAAGTTCCGGCAACAATGGACTATAGTTTCTTTGCTCTCAATTCTCTCATATGCCTTCAATGTACCATAGAGTTCCTTATATAGCTTTTCAAAGGGGTAATGAAAGGTCGAATCCGAGCGATCTCAAGGCATAGGGAAGGCTAGGAGTCAAGTGAGTTGGATCCATGTCAAGCAAAACTCCAAAACTATTTGGATTATGCACACATCCCGATGTACGCAGTTTTAGGTGTCAAACCCGCGTATACACACAATTAGGGGTTTAAAAGTCGCGTGTATCATTTTTCACATGTTTTTAGAAATGGTCTAGGAAACATCAAAGGACAAAAAATGGTCCAAGGGGTCTAAGGAGTCTGCAGAGGGACAGGGGAAAGCCATACAAGTGTGATTCACCTAGAGTGGTAAAATCAACTATAACAGATGCCCCCTAATGTGTGATGTCAGAGGGGTCATACGATGGTCGAAATACATTATAAGTCCATCCCAGAAGTGGAGTGATGAAGAATCCCAAATGGAAGACCAACCAGCCAATCAGCATAGTACAATGATACAACTCTGCACATAACTGCAAATACATATAGCTGTCCTGGATACATAAGAGTACAATGGCCATGAATAGGCATGATACAAGATATCACATAAGTGGTCATCACCACGTACAATATACATAGATCATAATCTCCATGATGAAGATATACAAAGGACCATGATCTCCATAAGAGCTGAAGATATACAATAGATCAAGATCTCCATAAGAGCTAGAAATGTCTGACATATACTGGAATCAAGTCACGAGAGCTGAAATCTCATGAACAATGGCACGATCAAGGAGGTAGCATATAAGAGATGCCACCAATCTGGAAGGTCTTCTACACAAACCGCTACGAGTACATGTCCTACTATGTGAATAGAGGTGTCGAGGTCGAACATAGTAGTCCATCGTCTGATTACCGGTCATTGATGTATACCGTTAACAGAAACAAGATCACCCACCAATAATGAAAATGGGAATCAAGGTACTAGAGTGCAAACTAACAAGTGTGAATAAATGTGTTGAGGTTGAACACTTGAGAGGATCCATCGATCAAGGGACATTGATGTATTCCCAAAGACTATCGATGGCGAGAGAACCTGCCACTGATGACTGCAAGTCTCAAGGCACTCAAAATGACTCTAGATTCTGATTCCAAAATAAATGATCTGAAGTCGATGGGATGAAATTCGCCGGAAGGAGGGAATTAAGGCATCCCCCATCATCCAACACAAGGTACTCAGCAAAGTTGTATAATGTGGAAGGACCCGATCATAAGGTGCACAAACCAGTAACTATACCGGGAATGGCTGACATGCAAAGTCAAGATAACTGGGGAATTGAAGCGAATAATTATTCGCTCATACAAATAATATTACCAAAAGACTTGGAATATTAAATAAGACATAATAATATATAAATTGATGATAGAATTGATATGATGATAGATTACAAAGTGAGTGCCATATGTATATATTAATCGTAAAGGCACTTTGGATACCATCCATGAAAGGATGCATCATTTTAGAATATTTGACTAATAACTATTTATTAATTATGAATATCAATATGTATTAATATTAATAATTCATATTGATATATATATATATTGTTGTTATTATTTAAGTTTGTTGCAGGAATGGCCGACTCAGGTTTCAGCTTCCTTCGAACAAGAGCATAATGGAAAATGGTGACTGAATAAAGGCAACATAGACTCAATATACAAACTAGGACATCTCTACGACACAGGAGGCATCGACAGAGGCTCCATAGGGACTGGAAGCTTAACCAGTCGGTGGAGATAAACTTAGATAAACGAGTACAACTCCTAAAGTCAAACTATAAACCCAACCAATGGATGTGATATATAGTGCTCTGTTTGAAGGTGACAGGACTCGACAGCTGCCAAAGATAACATCTTTCCTTGTCCGAATTTTTGGTTTTTTGATTTTTTTGGACTTTTTCAAATATTTAAAAACCTTGAAAAAGAATAAAAATGCTTTATAGTTACAGACTAGGAGGAGACGAGTGTCATAGGGGCAAACAAACTAGTTCCAAGCAGTGGAACATACCTATGCTCAATGCAAGGATACATGTGTAGGATATCGACACTCGAGGTAAAATCCCCTCCCGGTAAAAAGGGAATCAAGCTGCAAAGGATATATGAAATGGCTCTACATGGCTAGACATGAGACAAGCTTGGGCTATATGGCTAATACTCAAAGTCAGGGAAGACGGCATAAGGCTCAATGAGGCAGGCAAAGCTCATGATAATGCAATTACAACTTGACATAAGGGAGTCTTAAGGACACAGGCCAACAACAAGATCAAGAGGAGTAAGAGGCTCTTGAGAAATGACATGGCTATACTATACAACGGACTCCCGGACCTAAGAGAGGACTCACAGCATGGGTACCAAATGCAAAGGGGAGCTAACTAGGGTACCCATGTATAGGAAATCTCTACCATTCACATAATATCACTTCTAACAGCAGCATGAAGGTTTCGTGACACCATGGAATGGGTTCGTACCTAAGGTTAAGATGGAATGGTCACAAGGAAATGCATAAGTGCAAGCGGATGTGATATCCTAACCTATATGCTAGTTCAGACATAATACCTATGATAGGAACAAATAGGTCGAAACCTCGGAGAGAGTGTACAAAAACTGGACCCTACATGACAACCATATTAGTCCAAAACAACCCAAAATAGTCAATAAAGAATCCAAACTATAGGGAATAGGGAGGAATGATCATGACAAATAAATTCAAAGGAAACAGTGCAGTGGATGATGGGCCATAAAAAGGAATGTAAGGTGTAGACCCAACGTTCACGCATCCACTACCACCCCCATGAGGGTGACCATCGGTGTAAAGACTGAGTGAAAGGAATAAAAATCCTCCACAAATGGAGTAGAGGACGAAATATGACCATTCACAAATCTATGAGCACGGTAAGGGGCTGTGATGCCCCCAAGTCTAACACTAGGGTCCGTACTAGGACCAAGGACGGGTGATAGGATACCAGGCATGCCAAAAATAAAAGGACCCAAACTCAAGAGAGCATAAATATACTCAAGTAACTCCGATCCCAAAGGCCAACTAGCGCACAAAGAACACACTCCCAATAAAATCTACAGCCAAAATACAAGCAAACCAAGGGGAGGATATGTGAGCTCCCGAATGTAGTAGGTATGTCTCGCCTAGGAGAGGCTCGAAACTCCCATACACTACAAGCGGAGGTACGTAACCAATTATAGTGGCCCTCAGCTTCAACGCATAAAGCAACTATGCTGTCCAACCTCTACCTGGCCAGGACACCTACAGAATAACCTCTGCAAGTATCCCCTATGATACCTAGGTAAGGCAACTAAGGTCACCTCAATATAACCAATGCTCAGGTGGACAGTCGTAGGCGGGATCGACCGTATGGGTAGGGTAGCAAAGCCCAAAACTCTCGAAAGAGCCCCCAGATACGAATACAATCCTAGAAAAATCTTCGATGCTACTCAGTTACAACCAGGGGTCATCCCAATCATAACCGCTCACACTGCCTCGTGCTTAACTCCCTTGTAAGAGGAGGATCCTGAGAAACACTAATTATACCAAGGAATTTCAAACTCTCACCTGGATAGACACATACATGTTTCAGTTAGTGGTCTTGGAGAATTTACTCACAATGAACTATTCCAAGACCCTAAAACCTAATCTTTTTGGTGTACCCTATCAAAGAAAATAGTGTAATCCATTTTAATTAAGCGTTGATTTTAGTTGGCTGTAATTATTCAAAGGGAAATGGCCATGCAACTAGTGATATGAAGACTCGGCATTGAAATAAAAGTGCACACCATAACAAACAATGCTAAGTGCAATCTTTTTCAAATGAAAAACAGGGTATGCCACTACATGAGATTCATAAATATATATTCCTTTTCGAATGCCATGCAACCCTTCCTATATGAAAGCCTAAACACAACTCTCATCTAAGCAATCCAATGCCAGTACCTCCTTAAATCCATATCTAAGATGCAACTAAGAGTGCAACTACTTTGTATTTTTCAATATAAATAAATGAAAAATGCAATAAAAGTCATCTAAAACTCTCAGTCTCTGCAGCAGGTATATAAGACAAGCCTAGCAAGACACCAAGACAAAAAAGAGTAATGCACTAATGGAAAAACAAAAAGGATAAATGACTAAAACTACTTTCAAAGAAAATTAAATGAAAAAGCGGTCTCTGGTCACAAAAGAAGTATCCAACAAACAACATCAAACCCAAGGAAGACCCAACCACACTCACAACCCACCCAACAACTTCCCACAACATCAAACTCACCAAAAGGGAGGGTGTACATGATTGTTTAAAGAACAACTGCATATATACGTGACTTTTGGCCAAAAACCTGCGTATACAGAGAAGGCAGTGGTAAAAAGTAGGCCAAGGGTCAAACCAATAAAGGGGAGTGTCAATGGATGAACATACTATAAAATGCAACACAGAAACAAGGAGAAACAAAGAGCAAGTCAATAATATCAAGCCCATTATGCCCGCAAACCCCAAATAAAAATAAGGAACATCCCCAGAAGAGTCGCCAATTCTGTTACGGAGAGAAATTCCTATGGCTTGGGGTACCACAACAGACAGCTTGACTCCAGAAATCAATCCTTTCCAATATGCAATAGAAATTAAGTATATAACACTAAAGGATCAGACCTCATACCTTATTTCGGACGGTTGAAGTAGATCCCCATTGAGCTTTCCAACTTTAGCTTGAATTGATAGATTACTTCCTCAACCACAAGTAAACAATACACGCATACTATATATATTGGTGTTAGATCTATTCTAGAATATATAATCAACAATGTATAAGCATTTGAAAACATCCATGGATAAAATATTCATTCAAACACACATTATTGGACAGGAAAAGATATTTCTATTAATATAAAATCAGAGATTACAATGGATACAACCTATGTCGGCACATCTGTGAATCGGAGAAACTGAATCCCCCACTTGGGCCTCCACCACCTCAATCCTCCATCTCTCGATAGCAAGCTCATAAGCAAAAGGCAAGCTTGGGAAGAACACAAAAGTGCACCAAGGGACAAAGGGATGCAGACTCAAGCATAAGTTCTGGAAACAATGGACTATAGTTTCTTTGCTCTCAATTCTCTCATATGCCTTCAATGTACCATAGAGTTCCTTATATAGCTTTTCAAAGGGGTAATGAAAGGTCGAATCCAAACGATCTCAAGGCATAGGGAAGGCTAGGAGTCAAGTGAGTCGAATCCATGTCAAGGAAAAATCCAAAGTATTTGGATTATGCACACATCCCAATGTATGCAGTTTTAGGGGTCAAACCGGCATATACACGCGATTAGGGGTTTAAAAGTCGCGTGTATCATTTTTCACATGTTTTTAGGGATGGTCTAGGAAACATCAAAGGAAAAAAATGGTCCAATGGGTCTAAGGAGTCTACAGAGGGACAGGGGAAAGCCATACAAGTGTGATTCACCTAGAGTGGTAAAATCAGCTATAACAGGCCTTACGACCTTTCTCAAAGAAAAGCAAAAAGCTAAGTAAAAACCTCAAAAGTCGTATTAGCTTTCACCATCACAACAAAGCTACAGAAGTACTAATTAAACAACATGATATTACTTAGTAGAAAACCCTCACGGGTTGTTTTAAAACACAAACCTTTTTATGGATTATTTACAAACAACATTATCTTTTAATAGAGGCGTTATGTCCCTTCTCACAAACCAAATGTGGTAGGGTAAAAGGCCTCACTGCCACAATATATTTCTTTAATTACAAACAACAAAACTGTAAAATCAAGATAAGATTCAAGACTGCGAATATAAAAAACTCACGGGTCTTTACAAAACCATAAAATCCATTGCTTGAAATAAATAACATCAATTATCTTTGACAATGTCCCTACAACATTTTTCCAAAATTAAGCATGATAATGTAAAGGCCTCACGACCACATTACAATTTTATAAAGGCTTCAAAGCCGCATAAAGATCTATAAACTAATCTGTAAAAACAAATTACAACTAAATTTATACAATGCAAAAGCGCTCACAGGGTCTAAACAATTTACATTTCCTGTAGAGACAGTTGAGGGACTGTTCTTACTTTTGAAAAAAAATATTAACCATGTATCGAAGGATTCTCATTACAGTCCAAGAAATGCCTCACGAATACCAAAGGGACTCATCACTTTCATAAAATGCCAATACAGAGATAGGAATCTAGACCTTAGGTCAACCACAGATCCAAGAAAGATGAGGTACAATTCTTACCCACACTGCAACCCTGATAGCGCTTGTGACGAATCAAGTTGTTTGCAGAGAACCACTCGGGGATGCCTCCTGCACATGCGAGCTCAGAATTCAAACCATGGTATATGAAATGTAAACAAAGGAAAAAATTATTGAAATTTCAAAGGAAGTGTTTACCTATCTCTGCGTTTAGAACCATAACCAGAGCAACCTAGACATCACCAGAACGAGGAATACAATTTTCACCAGTGAACTGATCATTTTTGGACAGGTTCAAAAGGTGTCAAGGGTCGAGATCTTTGGCTCTTCCATCTCTGCTCATGAACATAAGAGATATGATGTTGAGCATCCAGAGGCCGGTTGCAACAAATAGAGAACAATAAAACCCAAGCAGAAATTCACCGAGAAGGAATACACTTTCCACGAGATGCATTAAAACCCTAGGGTTTTGCACCGTGCACAATGAACGCCAACTGGAGATTTTCGAGCCACAACATGGCCTACATGTGAACCAATTAATTTCACGTCCTTTGCATATCTTATATTTTAGGATTATTAATCATCCCTTGGTCAAATGTCTATTAGATTAATTTTTCCTAACTTAGGAACCTTAATTAATTAATTGGGTCCACTAGTACAATTGGGTCCACTTGACCTAATGGGGCCACATATACCAGTCACTGGAGTGTGGGGAACACTGCTATAGGTTAAATTCCACTTACTACATTTGCATGCATCAGTTTGGGCGCCTCTGATACCAATCCCTACATCTTAGGAGCCGCTGGGAGTCCCGGCACTAACCTACATCAGTTAGTTGGAGTTAGTAATAGTTAGTCTTAGTTAGCCCCCAGTTAGTTCACAATAAATTATCTAGTGTATGCCTTGCATGGATAATGCATGGATGCATGTGGAGTAGTTGCATTTTCCCACCTACCACACTCAGTTGCACTGAGTTAACTAGCCATCACTGATTGATTGAGTTGGGTGGACATCTGGGAGTTGATTTTGGACTCCGATATTGATTGAGACACCATGAGTTAGAGATTTAGTTAGATACAGTTAGATCCAGTTAGATCCACCTGGTAGATTTGAGTTACTCCCTAATGCATTCGAATTCTTCCTATTCATAAACTATTGTAACACTGGATAATTATTGTGAATGATACCATAAATTCCTGAGCAATACTTCTTCGTTTCCTGTATGGTTTGTTTTGTTTAGTTTGTATATTCATTCTCCATTTACTACAAACATTATTAGAACTATATTCTTGAAGATATAAATGGAATTCAAATTATAATATGGTATCAGAGCCTTCTTAGGCAAGTTTCGTGCTTGTTTCTCCCCATCAAACATCAGAACCAGGCAGGTTTCCATAGAAGTTCCCTATGATGATTTTCTAGCTCTAGATTTATTTAGAGCAGTGGAGAGGGCATGACAGATCCTGAAACATGTTCACATCGAGAGGAAAAGCATGATGCTAACAATTCATATGTTTTAGCGTGTTATTGCAGTGAAATTGACAGGTCTTACGTAGCTTGTGTGAATTTTTGCAATACTTTTAGCCGGAGCAATTATGAGTTCTCAAACTCCTGAACCACGGATCCTCACAACTTCCAATTAACTTTATTGGAGGATTGATATGTATATGGCCTTGCATAAGCATGGCTACCACACGATCATACATGGATGGGAGCCTGAGCCTCATCAGCCAGTTGAAAGGAACAAGTTTATGAACCGTTGTAATGAAGAATTCGTGTACTTATGTACTTATATGTCCAGAGATCTCCTGTTCCACCTATAAGGCTTGAGAATTCCCAGAGAATCCTGGTAGAAGCTTGATAGCTTGTTTAACAAACAAGATGAGATTCGGGGACACATTCTGGAGAATGAGTTGGTATATTTGCATCCTAGCAGTTTCAAAACCATTGAGAAATTCTTTAATAAATTCAAGTCTCTATTACTTCAATGCAGACAGTGTAGAATAAAGTAGAAGCATGAGCAGAATGTCCTTTCCATACTCAGCAAACTAGGCTTTGAGTATTCTGTATTTGTTTCCATATTTCATTCCAAGCGGGAAAGATTTCCTGATTGGAAGGTTCCTTCATTAGATTCTTTTTTTGAGTCCTTAATTAAGGAGCAAGACAAGTTAATGCAAATGGGAGTCATCAAGACCTCCAAAGATCAATCTCTCCTAGTTACTGCCTCTTCCAAAGAGCAAGAAAAGGGGAAATCAAAGAAGAAGGAGCCAAAGGCAGCTGATTCGAAGCCTAAACAAAATCAACAAACTTCCAAAGGGGCCTTCGGCTCTAAGAAGAATAAGTTTGAAAAGAAGTTATGTCCCTATTGTGAAAAGGGGTACCATTTTGAATATCATTGTATGAGGAAGGAAATTGATGAAATGATATCTCTTCTCAAGTAGCATAACATTGATTCCCCAAGAGAAAAGAATCTTGATGAAGAACCGCAGACAGAAGATACTGAAAGGTGTCATGATTTGAAAGAAAATATCTCTCTATAATCAGCATACATAATAGATTCTGGAGCTTCCAACCACATGGTTTCCTCCAAATAATCCTTCTCTACCCTCTCACTATCAAAGGGGCCGAGCATTCACATGGGAGATGACTCCCATATTCCAGCAGAAGGAAGGGGCTTAGTCAGAGAAAAGCATGGTGAGTTCAAGAATGTCTTATATGTGCATTCCCTTGCTGCTAACATGTTTTCTGTTTATCAGATGACTGATACAGGCTCTCCCAAGAGAGTTACATTCGATTTAGGATCAGTTGAGATTACAGAAAAAGCCATTGGACAGCTTGTAGTGAAAGGTATTGCAAATCACTCTACCAAAGCTTATGAGTTCTCACATTTCTTACATGTTTATCCTCCTACAGCTTTATTGTCTCATGCTAACAACACCAGCAAGATTTGTCCATCTCAATTTCAAATATCTGAAGTTTCTCCACAATGATAAAATGGTTGAAGGTTTTTCCTCCATCCAAACTTTCGATTGGAGTATGTGTTGGTTTCTTGGTAGGTAAACATCTAGAAAAGAAGTATGATGTTGGGAAGGCACATAGAGATACCTCTAGACTTTATTTGATACATAGTGATGTAGCAGGGCCTATTTCTACAAACTCCATTAATGGTTGCAGCTACTTCCTCACCTTTATTGATGATTGTTCTAGGTACTGCTAGATCTACTTCATGAAACAAAAATCAGAAGTTTTTGAGACTTTTAAATTTTTTAAGGCTATGGTTGAGAACAATTTCCATAAGAAGATCAAGTCAATAACATCTAATAAAGGGGGAGAGTACATCAAAGGATATTTCCATATTTTTTGTGAATCATAGGGGATTCAAATGGACACTCAGTTCCATACACACCACATCAGAATGGTGTGGCTGAGAGGACAAACAGATCATTGAAAGAGATGGAAACATGCCTTCTCCATGCCAAGAATCTACCTCCTTCTCTTTGGGATAAAGCAGTAATCTGTTCTTTGTATTTGTAGAATAGGTTACCCCACAAGTCAGTGGTTGGGGTCACTCAATTCGAAGCATTGCATGGGTATAAGCCCAATGTATCTCATCTGAGAGTTTTTGGTTCCAAAGCTTTGGCGAGAATACCACTTGAGAAGAGGAAGGACTTCCAAGCCCAAAGTAGCGAATACATTCTGCTGGGATATGCAGAAGATGCAAAATCTTACAAACTAATGGAGATTGCAACTAGAATATGCTTCATTGAAAGAATTGTTTAGTTCGAAGAAGATCAACTACATGATACTCCTCCAGTAGCACAGGAAGGTATAAATATTTCTCCACCTATTTTTTATGATGATGATGATGTGCTACATGTTTCATATTCAAATGAATAAGATCACATTCAACATGATCCTGTTATTGAGACTGAATCTCAAGAGATTCTAGATCTAGATCCAGTACCTATTCCTAATTAGAAGCCTAAACCCAGAAGGGATCAAAAGCTTCTTGATGAAGCTGGAAGTGGTGCTGGAGATCCAGAAGACATAAGAAGAACAAGGTCCCAGTATCAGAATGAGCATGCTGCATTATCTCTCATAGATCCACTCTCTACAGTATGGTGCATCAAAGTTCTAGGTCGGTGCTACTTGATTATGGCGAATGATTAGCTACATGGCCTACGTAAGCAGAAACTTGATCATTCCCTACCTTCACCATCCATAAGAGACAAAAAAATTCATCAGTTCAGAATTACATTGAGAGGCCCACTGATGGACCATGCTACTGCATAGAGCTGCAATTTTGCAGCAGTGTTTTTTCTCAAGTTATTTTTCTGAGGAAGCTTCTTTCTTCTAAAGATAGCTTGTCGTTTTCCATTTCCTGCTTATTTTGAGGGGGGTGTTTCCCATGATGTTTTCACCTGTTTCCTCGGTTGTATTAAGCAACATTTTTTTACTATATTTTAGACTATATTTGCGTGACCTATGGTCTTGTTACCAGGGCCCACAGTTGTCCAAGTTAGGATTCACGTGGGGTGTTAGGATTATTAATCCTCCCTTGGTCAAATGTCTATTAGATTAATTTTTCCTAACTTAGGAACCTTAATTAATTAATTGGGTCAACTTGACCTAATGAGGCCACAGATACCAGTCACTAGAGTGTGGGGAACCCTGCTAGAGGTTAACTACCACATGTGCATGCATCTGTTTGGGTGCCTCCTATACCTATCCCTACATTTTAGGACCCGTTGGGAGTCTCGGCACCAACCTACATCAGTTAGTTGGAGTTAGTACTAGTTAGTCTCACTTATCCCCCATTTACTTTCAGTTAGTTCACAATCAGTTAGCTAGCGCATGCCTTTCATGGATAATGCATGGCTACATGTGGCGTAGGTGCCTTTTCCCGAATACCACACTCAGTTGCACTAAGTTAACTAGCCATCACTGATTGATTAAGTTGTTTGAACATATTGGAGTTGATTTAGGACTTAGATATTGATTGAGACACCATGAGTTAGAGATTCGGCTAGATACAGTGAGATCCACATGGTAGATTCAAATTCCCCCCTAATGCATTTGAATTCTTCCTATTTGTAAACTATTGTAACATCGGATTATTATTGTGAATGATACTGTAAATTCCTAAGAAATACTTGTATGTTTCTTGTGTGGTTTGTTTTGTTCAGTTTGTATCTTCATTCTCCATTTATTGCAAACATTATTAGAACTATCTTCTTGAAGATCTAAATGGCATTAAAATTCTAATATTATCAACCTCCATTTGTTTGTGTTTTAAGTCAACCACCGTATCAATTAAGTCTAGGCACTTTTTCTTAGTGTCCTCACGATGAAGTATATGATTTATGACTTGGTATATAGTATAGTGGAGTAACAATAGTATAAAGTTCAATTTAGAAATTGGTTGGTTTATAGGTTGTTTTACAACCCTTGGTGTCCCACCTGTGCTTAGGATGTGGATGCCTTGTAGTTAGGATATTGTTTCTGTAGTAAGAGAACTTAAGGTATGATCTCGTACACCTACATAAAGAGAAACGTAGGTACTTGCATTAGCCTTATAGGCTAAGTAAGACATGTGGCATTTTTCCTTTCCTAGCTCATAGGTAAGACCAAAAAAATGGAAAATGAAAACAACTTTTACGATTTTGCAACCAATAGAGTTTGAAAAGCAATATTAGCAACAAGATAATATCAATTAGAATATATGACGATGTATCAACATAATGCCATAAAAGGAAACATGCTGATGGAAACACTAAGCATAGATCTCATGGATTTATCTCCCGAGGAATTTATAAAGTTACATATAGTAAATAATTTTTATTTATTTATTTATGAAAATTAGGGATGTTACATTCACAAAACTACTAAACTTTATAAAATCTAAATCATCTGTAACCTATTAAAAACCTTTAAATTATTAGAAATAAATATAAATAATACATTTATTATGTTCTGAAGATTAACATTATAGAAGAGTATTTCATTAAGAGCAATATCATAAAATGTATATTATGCATAATGTAAAATGAAAGTGATGAAGGATAATGTATTTTAAAGAGTAATACAATATAAAATATATTAGTAATTGCTCCAAACAGGTATAATAATAGGTTTATAGGTTGAGTGAAATCAATGAAATAAATAAATTTTAACTATTTAAATGTTATGTATGTTGTTAAAAGAGGGATTTTTTTCATTTGTTTTAATCATGTGAAGTAATTTAATTCTAAATTAAAATGTATTTGCATTTAAATGTGTTCAATATTAAACACATTACACAAATAAAACATGGATAGTATGAGATGTTTGCACAAATTTCTATTGGTAAGAAACACTATGGACATGAAAAAAATGTGTAAAAGTGAGGATAGAGAGAAAAAACACATAAAACAGACAACCTAGCAATAATTGACTTTGTACTTTTCCTTCTCATTATCAATATCCCACTTCAAAAACTGTACTTTTTTGTTTATATTATCCTTATTTAATGAAACCATTATAACAAACAAGAGGATGAAAAACAAAATAAATACAATTTATATTAGTCAAAACATCAAATCAATAGCATTTAATATTCAAAGGACAAGCAAAGGTCTATAAAAAATAACACAAATTTCCTTTAATCCTCCATTACTCTTAACTCCATTGTCCATTTACTTTGTCATAAAAATTTCTTTAGAAAAAAATACCACAAAACTTACTTTAGCACCTTCATGACTCCATTGTCATTTTAATATGTCCCAAACCCAACCAAGTCTATGTGGACTTTTGACTCTAACTTGCTCTCATCCAAGAGGGTCAAATATACATATTCAAGAGATGTTGTGTTTGAAAAATATATTTGAAGATACCCCTGAGATAACTATACAATGGAATTGATATCAAAAACAAGTTGTGAACATCACATGGTGGAAGTAGCAACATATTAATTTTTTTTATTATAGTTCATATTGACACTGTGAGACAAAAAAAATCTTCAATTAAGTGCCAAACCTCTTTTTCAAAAGAGGGTGATTGCATCAATGGATTTATTACATGGAATGATACACAATGAAAACCTAATCCAACAATATCGCAATATTAAAATGCATGGTAAGGTGATGTTGAATTGAGAATTCAAAATTTGGAATAACATTTTTTAGTTCCACAATGAAAACCTAAATTCCAATCTAATCCAATAGTGCTGATAAAAGGTACAAGTATTGGGAAAAAAAGGAAAAAGAAAACAATACTGTATCCATTGAAAGATGCAAAGAATTGCCAATTTCTATACTGATAAATAAATAAAATGAACACGGACTATTCACTTCTTTCCTTTGTAATAATGCATTCATGCATTTGTAGAAATATGTAATAATAATTGTAGAAAAAATAATGAAAGAATGGTTGTAATATAACATAATAAGAATTATTGGAGGGGTAGGGCATGGGGAATTCATTAAGCGAGGGATCATTTGCATTCTGGAGGAATCCCCTATGAGAATCTCTTGGTGTCTCAACAATAATTGTATATAATGTAGTTCTTTCACACCCACTAGAGCCTCTACTCTTGCTTGGAGTCCAAAACATTCTCTACAATAGAGTTAGAAGAACTAATAGCATTAAAGTTGTTGAACGATGCAACATTAGAGGATAATCTACTTTGTCTTAACTGAGTCAACCTTTGGTTTCCCAATCATCTATATTCCTCAGGTTGGAGTATATCCTCATTCCTTGGTTTTTAAGATAATGATAACTTGTTTCCACTCCACCCAACTCTTCCTCTTTGTTCTTGAATGCTCAAACTAGAGTTCCATCAACATAAAACCTGAATAACAAACATGCATTTATGTTAGTTTGATAGACTGTATTGTATTGTATTGTATTGTATTAGATGAATGAATGAAAGTAGAAAGATATTAGAAGACATACATAATTTTATTAGGTGTCAAGAGCACAAAGTTTTTCTTTAGAATCAAATAAACACAAATACACAAAAGGCACCTCCAATTTAAAACCTGAATTTGCAACACTGTTGTCAATTGAGGATGCAATTCCATACAAATCAATACTAAATTGACCTTGTTCCAGTCTAGAAAGAGAATTATTACTCCTATCTACTTCTAGATGAAGCTAATTAAGTCAGAATGTAATGTGCCCATATTTGATGAAATTAGTTTCACAAATTCTAACTTCCTTAAGGGTGTTTCCAAGTTCACAAGATTTAGATCTGAATTGTTGTTTGTTTCAAATGTATATTCATCAATTATAGGTTCATTAAGATCCTAAGAATCACACTTTTCTTCGAGGGAGGATGAGGGACAATAGTTTGGACTTATGCATAGTCTAGAGTTGATCACATACATATACATTTGCATGAAATTTATGGGTTGCTAGCAGAGCACATATGGTTTGGTAACATCTACAATCACTAGTTTTGAGAATATGCAGATATGAATCTTTCAAAATCCTTTTTATGCAATTATTATGGTTGATACGATATTTTTCCCAATATCCATAACAATCACATGTCATATAATTGTATAGGTTATAAAAACAAGAAACACAGGGCATGCTATCCTTTAGAGAGATATTCTATGGCCACTCACATAATGTAATCCACATGGGATTAACTTTAAATTTCATTGTTTGATCTGTGCTAGATGATCATTCCCTCAAAGAACCATCATTGTTGTCTACACCTAGACTTGCATTGCAAATGCCTTTATCTTATGCATTATACAACTGATTTGCAAGCATAGGAAGATCAACTTTCTCTAACTTCAATAGATGATGATAGCTACCTCTAAAAGGTAGACATGAACGTAGGAAGATAAATGATTTCTAGTAGCGTTGTTTGCTCCAACTTGAATGGGGTTGAAGATATGGATACACAATATACAGAGCAAGCAAAGACATGTGTATTCAAAGAAGAATTTTGTATGAACAAAGTATAATGATCTCTTTGGGTAGGAATATGACAAGGGTGGCATTCTTGTCAAATCTACTTCAGATGAACTCACAATATATATTTGGAAATATAATCAGGTAGATGTAAGAATTCGGGTGTGTTTTCAAGCGAGATGTGAAAAATGTAAGACATTTAAGTTCAAGCTCATATATGGTAAGTGTAATAGTTATTTTTTTGGTGATTACTCATTCCAGTGTAATAGACTGGCACTAATTGGAATGAAATATTTTTAATTTAATATAGCTTTGAAAATAATGAACATAATGCTAAATACATAGAGATTGAGTCCAAAAGTTCATTCTTTGATTAATGACCAATACTTTTTTTATAGTGAATGTGATTATGATGTGTCCATATTTCAATTATTGAATATCATTATTCTTTTTGTTTGTGCTTAACTGCAATAACAAAAGAAAATAGTACTATCTACCCTCTTAGGTATGATGCCTCTAAAATTTATTACAATATGAGGACCTGAAGGAGACTTTGTCACTATTTAGGGTTTAAAAGTGTAATTACACTATGATGCATATAAAAATGTAAAACTAATTAAAATTGAAAAATATAAAAAAATTCTAATAGATATTTCTTTGTTTGTATTGCATAGGACATCGTTCCATAACTGCATATGAAATATAAGGGTGGAGTTGGTAAAATTACTCATAAATTTATTATTTCACAATTGTATTTAAATAACAATCCTCTGAAGTGGCATCAATATTCAGCTTATTATTAAGAATTTTATGCAATTATTCAATCCTTAAGAATTTGCGACATTACTTGTTTCCTAAGGAGTTTGTTCTTTATATTGATTTTCAAGCCTTGAGATACTTGAATATCCAGTCAAGATTGAATGAGAGACATATGAAATGAGTGGAATTTTTGTAGAGTTATATTTTTGTATTGAAACATAGATTAGGGAAGTCAAACAAAGTAGCAGATGCTTTGAAAAAGAGGTTAACATTGTTATCTACCATCGTATGGATGTAGTATGGTTGGAGGAGATGAAGAAGTTATATGAAGAATACCATATTTTCTTGAAGCATGGAAAGTGAGTAAAGAATCATGAAGTGGTTACAAAAATCCATATTTTGATTACTTCAATTAAGAAGGATTTTTTTAAAAACTCATCAGTTTTGTATACCAAGGGGGTCAATGAGAGAAAACTTGATCAGAGAACTAGATAATGGAGGTCTAAGTGCACATATTAGTGTAGACAAAACCAATGTAATAATTGAAGAGAGGTAATATTGGCCAAGAATGGATAAAGATGTAAAATGTGTGTATAACATTGCATAATTTGTCAACATGCAAAGGGAAGAAGTCATAATACTAGATTGCATATGCCATTACTGACACCAAAAGCACCATGGGAAGACATTAGCATGGTTTTTGTCGGGATTTACATGAACCCAATGAGGTAATGATTCTCTCTTCATTTTTGTTGATGGGTTTTAAAAAATGGCACAATTTATTCCTTTTAAAAAGACTAATGATGAAAACAACATAATTCTTAATGCTTTACAATATCCGCATTGTATTGTCAAGATGCTTGATGAATTTCAATCTCGGCCAGGATCATCCTTAGGATATTTTGATATTTTAGAAAGAGAGGCCCATATAATATTTAAGAATGACACCATATACATAGAGATGAACCATGGACGATTTTCAATTTCAAACATTCAAAAATTATGAGAGCTTCAAGTGTATCCATTGCATATAGGGAAATAATCTAGTTAAATATAGTGCACAATACATAGTCTAAAATTCTTAATACTTCACAATCTATGTGTTGTATCGTCAAGATGACCAACATGTTTCAATCCTAGTTCGGATCATCCTCATGAACCTTTTGATCGTTTAGAAAGAGATTCCCATCGAATATTTAATACTTCCACCATATAAATAAAGATGAGCCATAGTTAATTCAGCCCACACATTTAAGATGTTGGTCAAGTCAGTGGGAAATGATGTCTTCTATTCAGTTGATGATTTTCAATTTCAAATGTTCAAAAATTATGAGAAATTCCAGTGTATCCCTTCCATACATGAAAATAATCTGGTTAACCACAGTGAATAATATGCAGGCTAAAATTTGTAATACTTGACAATCTTTGCGTTGTATCGTCAAGATGCCCTATGTGTTTCAATCCTAGATGGGATCATCCTCATGAGATTTTGATCATTTAATTGTATTTGTATATTAGTACGTGTATTTAAAAGTGTCCCCCCTTACAAACATAATCCTGTGTATATATATCATCCTTATGGATTATTTTATCTATACTCAAAACATTTTGATCAAACAGTGTAAGATAAAAAAGAAGACAACTCTTCCAATATTATTGTCACAGTGTATAATAAGATAAAAAGAGTGTCCTGAAATATGAGGGAGTCCTACAAGAACACAATATATAATGTGCCCTTTGGACCCCCAATGGCCTTCTTGGATAGTTTTAATTAACAATAGAGTTATATTCTCTAAAAACATGATTGATATATATCTATGAAAAATATATATAAGTAGTAGGGTGCACTGACATCACCGAACCAAATCCAAACTTTCAAGTTTGATATACTACTTGCACAATTGACAACTGCCTTTGAGTCACCAAACATTCGAATATGATCAATGCCAATAGAAAAAGAAAAATATAATAATCCCTTGAGTGCCAATAGTTCAGCTCTAGTATTGGTTCCCTGGCCGTAGCTCATCCATAGTTTATAATGATGATCTTCATTTAATATTAAATACATGCCTCCACCACACTTACCTAGTTGAGTTGCCCCATCAAAGCATCCCATAATAGCTTGTGTGGAAGTGGAAGGTTAAGAAACCAACCTTATTTTCTTATCCTTTCCACTTGTATAATATTCCTTGTACATTCCTAGAACTCTCATCACACAAACAACCACATTTGGAGATTTGTTTTTGAATATATCATCATTTCTTGATATCCATATGCCGCAATAAACAAAAGTTGGTACAACCTTATGATTCTGGACCTTCTCCATCCAGTTTCCTAAATTGTTTTCAATAGAACCGGTACCTCATTCATGTGTGATTTGTATATCATAATAGATCAATTTCCATATATTTTTTCAAAAGTTATAATGTACTAAAACATGGTCAACAGATTCACAATCCATATTGCACATTATGCAAACACTAGGACCAGACCAGCCTCTCCTAGTCAGGTTATCCCAAGTCAGTATACAATTTTCTAAGCATATCCAAAAGAAACATTTATTTTTCAATGAGATTTTATATTTCCATAATCTATTATACCACCTTTTTGATTCACCTTTATACTTCATATGTGAAATTGCATCATAAGCCGTTTTTGCATTTACCTGGCCATTAGCACTATTCCAATCCCAAACTAGACTACCCTCTTCCTCTTTCAATATGATGCCATATATGTGTAGGAAACCCATATATGCAGTCCATTTATTTTCCTATTGACCTCCTATACCTAAAGCTTTTGCAAGTAACCAATGAGACCCAATATTTCCCAGCCAGTTAGGTTTTTTAATCTAATCCAAAGTACACAAGTGAAGTTATGCAAGATACTCTCTATGAGGTGAAGAGAGAACATATGTATCCTCGCCTATAATAAAAGGATCCACCCCTACAAGAACTTGTGTTCAATTTTCTACTCTCTAGGTTAGCCATCTAGTCAACCATGGAAGAGCCTGAACAAAAACATTCCAAATATTAGATACACCCCTGAGATATTTTGTGGGTTTCCTAATCCAATGAGCCATATGTTTTTTTTTAGATATTTTTCCCTAAGGAATGTACTGCATAAACCAGTTCCAAATAAAGCTTGTCATAAACTCTTTAAGCATAGAGCTAGACTAAACCACTACAAATTCTTAATGTCCCATTTCCCCATGGACTTTGGTAGAGAAATTATTTCCCATAATGCATATTCTCACATTAATCATTCTCAAACCGCAGGAATTTAAACATTTTTTCCTTGATAAACTTCAATATAGAATTGAGCACTTTTGCTAATGAAAATTAATAAACTGGTATTCTCACTCACATAGATTTGATCAAGATGGGCAAAATGAGAATATATTCAAAGAATAATATGACACTCTTGAAGTAGATTCAAAGCAAGAGGAACTAAATGAATGGTTTTAGGACTACAGTTCATCTCGATTAAGAGAGACCAAATGTGCCAAAACAACCCTATTGTGCTAGCAGACCAAAGAAATGATGGGGAAAACAATAGTGGATGGGCAAGATGAAAGGGAAGACATCCTCCTCCAACAAGATCAACTAGACTAAAACATGAAAAGATGCAAATACAGTTAGAGAACCTTTAAGAAATAATGGATCAATTGCAAGCTCGGATGGAGAGTTTGAGTTCAAGAATACATTAGATGCAAACTTAGCTAGGGAATCTCACTTAAAAGATGGTCACTTGAATCAAGGCTCTATCTAATTTTGAAGACAAAATCCTAAAATATAAGGCTCTAATGGGAAGTACCTACCACTCTTCTCATTTATCGCAACAGACACAACCATACACAATGACTGGAAACTAAGTTATCAAGATCCCCGATGAAGAAATCTCTTAACTTCCTTAGTAGCATGAGATCCCATTTTGTAGTATAATTTAGAACTGGTTATTAATAGTATACTTGCCTCTTATATATGAATTTAAACAATCATATTATACTATACTGGATGATGATTTTTATTTCTCAAACATTATTTTATAGTCTATTTCCCTCTAGATGCAACCTAAACACACACTATTTTGATGGATAATATAGAACTATGAAAAAATTCCATAGGTAGCCTCATTTTTTTAGAATGGTTTGACAAGTAATCTTTGAGTATGCTAGCCATGGTAGACCCGTTTTTCTAGAAATGTAACACTTTGCACAATTATTTGAAGGATCCTATCTATATTTATAATTTTTTTTTAAAGTTATCGACTATTATGTTCTAGTAAACTATACTAAAAAGTAAATACGCGAGACTTTAATGTCAAGCATTTCTTGAACAAATTGACTTAGGTGATAAAGGAATTCATAAAAATGATGTTAAATGGAGGGTAGTATTAATGCACCTCTAATATCTAGCATTATGGATTATTATCAATTTTAAATTGAAACATAAAATGTGTTATGGAATAAAATTAATCTTTATATGAGGTCATAGAAGAGGAGTGAGTATTTGATTGTACATAAATTGGTTTTCATTTCATTTTTCTTCCAAGCAATTTTAAGCATTTAAAGAGTTAGAGGGAAAAATAAAGTCTTATTGGATGAGAAGGAATTAAAATAGAGGCTTAAAAGTAGAGTAATATGGTTTGTTGAAAGTGATAATAATACAAATATTTCTCACAAGTATTCAAATTATAGAATGGAAATTGGCAAGTTAAATAGTTTCAGAGTCAATTATTTCAAAGAAATAGACAAAATAAGTAAATAACAATAAAAAAAACTTGTAATTCTATACTGGAGTATTATATGCGATCTGAGTCATATTTGTCTACATGTTTCAAACCTTTAAACTGAGGTTCTTCATGAGGATAAAATTGTTGTCAATCTCCATACCAATCTCTCATTTTGATTTATATAATTCATTTAAAAACATTTTCAAGGATCTTGAGAGTGAAAATATTGGGGGAATCATGAGCCTTTATACTTTAAAAAGTAAAAAGAAATACACCAAAGGATTAACACAAAGTTATAAAGAAACCCTTGAGGTAGGGTAACACCATCAAATACTCCTTGAGGAAGGAATCACTCTAGAATCCATGCTTTCTACAAAAGAATACATCCAACATACCTCCATACAATGCCAATCATGTGTATTTATACATTTTTCATGAGTATGCCTAGGGGTCTTTGACAACAAAACCATCATTATTATATTATTTCCTTAAAACTACCTACCTGGCCTATTCCATTATTTATGGGAGATTATAGAAATTATTACCCCTTAGGTACACATTAGATGATATATTATTCTTGGGTACCTGAGGAGGTACCCAATACTATCGTCTTCCAGGTACATTACACAAATGTAGAGAAATACAAATGGATGAAAGTGATAATAATAATGATAAATTCCACAAGTATTCAAATCATAGAAGGGAAATTGGAAATATAGATGTCTCCAAAGTCAATTATTTCAAAGAAATAGAAAAAGAAGTAAACAAATTAAAAATATTTTCAAGGATCCCGAGAGTGCAAATATTGGGCGAATCATGAAAATTATAAGTTGGTTTCTTAGACTCGTTGATGATCAAATGAAAATGGAGTTGGAAGCAAGTCTAGGTGGGTGGAAAATTGAATTCAATATCATCTTCTATGATTTGTTGGATGGAGGTTGCCATGGACCTATAGTATTCTTAAAAAAAATTCTTCAAGCTTAAGAATTAAACAACTTCATTTTGGAACTTGAGGTCGTTCAACACTACCTTGGCTTGATTGCAAGGGTTTTTCCAACCTATGAATTCAACAACTAGACTATGCCTCTTTACATAAGGTTTTCCTATAACTTTACCTTGGAATACTAACCATCAAAACCAATTAAGTTCTACTCAACTATGTTCATTCAACAATCTAGAATGCACCCAGCTACAGACTTTAAGACACCCATCAATACTGATACTTAACAAGATTCAACAATTATCCAACTATTCACCTAGTAAATGTCAATAGTTAATCAACATAAAGCATTGTAGGAAATAAAACAACATTCATCCCAACAAATAAGGCACAAAACACATGCACATGTATAGGCAACATCCACGGTGGATTCCTTTAACTTTATTTATGAGAATAATATTTATAGCGTACATTAAGGGAGGGTGTCCACATTCCTACCTATTTTTATATAAGTAAAATATACATCTTCAAATGCCCAAAAGTCCTATAAAAACCAACCCTTGAAGCTATTATAGGTCTATCTTCTACAAGTCTCATTGACGTCTTCATTTTTCACTCATCGAGTGCAAATACTACCTCTTGTGCAAAAACCATAACATGGCTCCATTGGATATATCACTTTTAACTTGTGTGAATAATTCAATTCTCCAAGATGATTGAATGCCTTATCCACTTTGGCGAATCCACTATATATATCAATCTTGCTAAATTTTATTGCAAGCCCTTCCAAGTCTAGGTGGATTGAAGTGTTTGAATCTAACTCAATTGTTCTCTAATGTCTTGTTCAGATATCCATATTCAATGGAGGCATGCATAATATGCCACACAATCTCAGGTGCATATGGCCTAAAGTGACCAAAAGCGCACCCATTGCATCCATGTTCACTGAAAGTGTTCCTAGTAGGTTCACCCATCACATCCACATCCATTGCAAGTATGCCCAACAAGTGCACACAATGCAAGTGTTCCCAAATTGCATCAGACAAGATGCACCCAAGTTTTCCCAAAAATGATTTCAACAAAATCCATCCAAGTGTTCCCAATTACCTTATATGCAAGTGTACCCAAGAAGGTGTTCCTAACAAGTGCACAAATCCAACATCCATCCATCTGATATGTATCCAAGTGCTCCTAGCTAGCATGCATCCAGCCAAGTGCACCCACTTAATCTTCCTAGATAATGTGCACCCAATTGAGTCTATCCAAGTAATGTATAAGACACTAAATTCTTATTTCCACTTTATCCATCATGCATTATGCATCATACATGTCTCCAGAGAAATTTATTTGTGACAAACTTATCTACCTCACCAAGCTCCTTTCAAGCTTCTCTTGGTCTTTCCAACTAATGCGAGTTGTCAATGTATGTTCCTGGTATCCCTTACCAATGGGCCAAGGAACCCAAAAACTAACTCATCTAACCATAAACCTGATATCATGTATGTTCATGCCAACCATTAGCCACCAATGTGATAGTGTGATAGATTTCCTTAATGCCTCGAAAGCCTAGGACCTTACATCCTACCCCACTATTTTTGTTTTCATTCTCAGAAACATCCATAAGAACCTATTGTCCTCCAAGTCTGATGCCTAGAATCATGAATCCATCCATAGTTGGCTTCTACAACCACTCCACATTATCTTTGTCAAAATATATGTGCAACTTCTCATTGTCCAATACTTCCTTTGGATGAGCCAAATTTTCCCAAAACTGTCCACAAGACTCTCCTAGATTCCACTGTCATGGTTGTTTCCTCCTACTGTGATCACAACCTATTGCTTCTACAACTATCTTCTATTGTTGCAACAACTTAACCTCCACTAAGAAGTTTGTATCAATTCCCAAGTGTTGCATGCTTGTCAATTTTTCCATGCATATTTACATTTGAACCCTCATTCCATGAAATAATTAGGTGATCAATCCAACTATCATGTCCAACCCATGAGAATGCACATCATTGTGCTCACAATAGTCACTTCCTCCAACAATTGAATCTTCTCTACAAAACGTTTCTGGACTAAGGAAAGGTCACCATCTTTTCCTTGGATCATTCCCAAAAATAGCTTAGTCACCTTTTTCCATTTTTTGCCTCTTTTTGGTTTATCTCTACATTGATTTACTCAACCCCTAAAATGGTGGATAAGTCTCAATGACTTTTTCTAGGCTCAACAATCCTTCTAAACCAAAACCACTTAATTTGTGCAATCCTTTGTGAACTTGTTCCTCAACCATGACACTATACTGCATTCGAGAGTCTTGTTGGGAGAGTTCCTTTGTTCCCCACTTAAACCCTACACTAACTAATTTCCTTCAAGAATTAAACATCCATCGAGTCTGCCTCATTTTGTGCATGATGATGTGTGTGAAGATCACATTCTCATGTGTTCCTTCATTGTTGACCTTCACAACTACTATTGGTGCAATTACACGTTGTTCCCAAATCCATGTTTCCAATACATCAAAGTGCATAACTTCCTCAATAATAGGAAGGCATTCAACCTTTTCTCAAGTGTAAAGTCACCCTCTATAGTTCAACACTTCCAATTTCCTGACTAATCTTTGCACCTTTTTTATGCACTTAGACTCCATTTCCAATATTCCTAGGGAATAATCCACCCCAAGGAAACTATGGATGAGAAGAAGGTGGTAGATGGCCATCACAATTACTTCCCTTAAATGCTCCAATAATCTATCCAATGTATACTAAGTACGATGAGCTAGACAAAGAATTCCAAACATCTTGCTAAGAGAGACATTTTTGCACTAGTACTTCAACTGCTTTAAACCATTAGGTCATCATGAAAATCATCCTCAAATATTCCCAAGGAATATTATTCATCTCTAAGGTCTCACACAACCATAATGTTTCTAGAATGCACACAAGGCACCTTCTATGCACAAAGGCAGGAAATGAACGTCTAGACTTGTTTTTGTTTCTAGTATAATACATATCGGTATATTGGATACTTTTTATTGGTCGAATTATTTTCTTCCTTCACCTATCCACTCATAACTAATTTGTATTGTTCCTTCCAATAAATTTCCCATTACTTTGGTAAAATCATCATTATTTCCCAAGGAAAGGCATTCACCTCTTTCTCAAGACTTATGTCAAATCACCTTCTGTAACTTAACAATGTTTTCAAGAAATTCATGCACTAGTGTCCCATTTTCCCATTTTCATACATATTGGGAAATAATATACCTAAATTTACATCAATGTGGAGAAGAGAACGGCCTAATTCCATCCCACATTTGATCCTCCTAACGAAATGACTACTATGTGTCCAACCCTTCATAAAATTGGGCATGTATGTTGCTGCCATAGGATTCATTTCCTACTCATAGGTAGTGATACATCTTTGGATTTTAATAGAGAAAGGAGGATGGCATGTGGCTCCCAAGGCCACATACAACACCTACAACAATTTTTTTCCCAAAATCAACTATAATATTCACCATCGAAAAATATTTTTCTTGACTTGCTACCATGAAATTTATTAGATCTACTATAAAGGAACCCAAACCTCCATTGTTTCCTTCAAGATATACTCTTTTATTTCCCCCAAGAATTCTTAATTTGAAACTAATGTTGGTCACACTTGGACTTCTTCCAAGTCACCCATCTCTTCCTTCAAAGGACAAATAATTGGTAACATGCCCCCAATAAAAAAGAAAACAAGCAACATACTTACCTTTAGTATTAGGAAATTTTGTATGATTCCATGCTATTAATTTGGCCTACTTCCAAGAAATTCCACCTGTAGCACCCAAGTTTCCACTTAGTGAGTTAAAATATGAAAATTTTGAACCTAAGCTTTAGGTTGTTGACTAATTTTCTAGCTTCATCACATGTACTAGGTACTTTTCATGGATCTCTTGATCCCAACATTCCCACTCCATGGTCATCGATTCCCTCTTGGTATTTCATGACTCTTCATTTTTTCCATTCATGCTGCAACCTAAAAGTGGTTCGACACTTCTCAACACCTTTGAAATGTCCTCCCAAGCCTCAAGACCTAGTTCACTGGTTTCCTCAAGCCTGCTCTTGTCCACCCATGTAAATTGCAATGAAGTATTCTACTTCCCTCCAATTCATAGTGAAGTGTTCCTAACTTCCCAATTTATATGTAGACGAGATTCCTTGGGTTCCTACTATGCCTATATATAAGTTTGCGATAAAAAATTTCAGGTTTCCCTTTGAAATTGCTTTCTAACTTTCCTCAAGGTTTGTTCCCTAAGTATTATTTCCATCAAGTGTGAAGAATAGTGTATGAAGTGATGTACAATCCAATGTTGTGGAAGTGAAAATGGATAAAGTTCCCAACTTTTCTTTGATACCATCCAGAGGTTAAAGCTGATGGCCACTCTTACCCACTAGTTAATTTTTTTTAAACTAAGTTATAGATAGTGTTAAATAATTTTTTCTACCCGTCTAGTAAAATATTATTAATTAACATTCTCATGATTAATAGAAGAGGTAGATATCAATCATCAAATTTAACATAAATATGATTAGAAAATGTAAATTCATGATTTACAGTGGAACCGTCAAGTTAATTTTACAAAGTCATTGTTACACTGCAAAGTAAAGAAGATAATCTTTTTTGCACTATCCTATCATTAAATTGGAATCTATCACCCTGTATGCAACTATACCATCCCATGTGGCTGATGAACTCTGAATGGAAAAAATTATTTTATTATTTGATCTATATCTTAAATATAGCAACAAGTTTGTCATGTTTTCTTGTGTTTCTAAGATGAAAGAAACTATCTTGGGTAAATGTTCCATATAGGCCAAAATATATGAACAAGAACACAAATGGTTCTCTTTCAATGAATAATGTCTCTTGATTTATTAAAGATTTAAAACATCTCAAGTTCATGAAACAAACATAACAATATGATTTCTACCAAGACAAATGATCACACGTTGTTGTACAAACAAAATATTGACTATGAATACAATAAAACATTGTCACACTTATAAAGAAACATGAAGATGTCCCACTAAACCTCAAACCTCCGAGTATTATTGTTATTATACACCAATCCTCCACTTAAAATCAGTCAACAAAAGCATTCTTGAGAACAATATAACAATGGAAGTATAGGAGCATAATGCATTTCTTTACAACCTTGGAGGAGGGATATGTTCAACGCTCAAGAAATGAATGAATCTTATACAAACATCCATGGAAAGTAAGATCATGAATATATCTGGATTAAACTTAAGGTTTAAGGATGATAAATCAATGTAGAATTGCATGCAGTTTTCCTAATGCTGCAACATGCAGCAGAAGAAAAGTATCAATTGATCAATTTAAGGCATTATGTTGTCAAAAACATTTTTCTTGGTGGTTTCCTTGCTTATGCTTGCAGGAAGTTTTGATTTTATAATTGAAGGGGATTAACCAATATTCAATGCAACATATTTGAGGCATGGGGCTTGTAATTTCATTGCAAATTTCAAATTTGGAGACTTGCATTTGGACACATGAGGACTTGTGGCCAGCTTGGGGCTGCATCACCTCCTTCCCAATGGGAAAACTTTCTTCCACAAACCGACTAGGAGATACCTATATGGTCTCCTGGTTGTCAATTTTTTATGTATGGAAACATTTAATTTATTTTTGGGTTATTTATTCATGTCATGGATTTGAAAGTATATAATGTGATTGTTTGTTAATGAATGAATTACAAGGGAGGCCATGAATATAACATTACCAAGCACATATTTTGAATAATTTGGTGGACTCCCACTTTATGCATGGATTGAAATTCACATGCATTGGTTCTACCTTTAATCTAATGACCACCACGTTCTCTTTGTTGGTTCAAGTAAATCAATTTAATACATTTAAAGCTCGAGTCATGGAGATATTTTCCCAAGGTAATCAACTTTTTAACTATATTGCCATTTTTCATCAACATAGGTTTATCTCTTTGATGGGGGATTTTGTTTTTAGTCTCCCATTTAACATAGGTAATTTGTATCTAGAATCAATGAAGCCCTGAAATTAAACTAATTTTTAGGAAGCCACTTGTAACAAATCCATGAAATTTTTTCCAAAAAATATTGTAAATTGCAATATGAGCGTTACAAATCTATCTAGATTATAAATTGTAAATGGTGGTTACCTTGTTTTTGGTAGGTGAACCAGCTATGGAGAATCCCTTTACACCATGTACATCATCAACAAGAATCAAGCACCTTCAGTTCCAATCTCATACATATCCTAATAAATACCGTGTCCCTAATCATTCCCCAAATTATTAACGAATTGACATCTCAACTAAAGGTGACTACTACATGGCAGAGTTTTCTTCTCTAATGGAATCTTATAATTACAGATCTAGCTAATGGAGATCCGTAATGTTATTATTTTGCTAAATTTTTACTAATAAGGGGGGTGATATGATTGATGTAATGCAAATATATTGGCCCATTGGAGAGCCCTCCAACTTGTGATCTCCAAGGTCGTTAATATGTAGGAAGGTTCGCGTCACCCATTTATTTTCCCATTCAGCGCTCCCTCCTATACATATATTGAAGGAATATGAAGGAATTCATAGGCATCGCTCCAAGCAATTACCACTTGGCATGGATAGCTACAGGAACTATGCATTCCTGGCTTGGCTTTATCTGATGGATGAAAAATTAGTTGAATTTTCATAGCTCACAATACAATACCCATAGAAATCTAGATGTTTGCCCCAAAGGACCAAGCCTTGAAGCCTTGCATTTGAAGCAATTTATTGGAACTTGATGAGCATGATTGTGTTGTAGCCTATAATATATCTTTCCAAACTTTTAAGATGGATAATGGCATTGACACTTACAAAAATTAATTAGGTTGTTCAACCAAAATTTAATAAGTCATTGCTAGACACATATTGGATGTGAACCAGATTTTAATATGATATCTTCAGGTTGAAAATTTAGGTTGAAAATTTGACGTCGACTGGTTTTAATATAGTAGGTGAAAGTAATTATAACTTAAAAAAGGTAAACATATAAAATTTAAATATCAATGAAATTTAATTCTGCTAGTCAAATTGACAACTCCCAATATTAATCAAACTTCAAAGTGAAAATATTTATTCCACATCAAATTGTATTTTTTGTTTGAAGTATATGTTCAAATAACAAGACAAATTGTCATGGGAGGCATAACCCTCATGTGTACTTTAGGGTACTCACACATGATAGGAAATATTTACAGAAGCTAGAAAATAATGTGTATCCTTTCTCTTTATAGGAAAACAATGTAGCATTTTCTGTGGAGACAACCAAGGTACTTTCAAACACCCAAGAATAATAATCACTTGAACAATTGCCAACCAAAGTACTTTTAGACACCCACAATTTTTAGCCACAATTGTAAAGGACGAGGAACTCTACTCACACAAGATAGTATAGTATTATACAAGATAATAAAGAGATAATAGATTTATCCTCTCTTCAATGTTGCTTTCCACATCCTTCCCAACACTTTGGATTAATTATTAGCTTCCTTCGCTTTTACAAGTTTTTTTAGCAGGCTTGTATATAGAAATACCTTATATTTATGACTAGTAACTAGATGAACAAAGGATATAATTGCATGGAAAAGGTTATGATCAATGTTTTTGACTAATAACTGCATGAACAAGACCACAAATTTATGAAAAAGTGTAAGCTAATCTACAAAAATACTCATTCAATTGGAAAAAGACAACTAATGCATATTTACACTACCAAGATCCTTGATTAATAACCACATGGACATGTTTTCTTGCTAAATGGAAACAAGAGGTTCAAACTATAGATTATCCATTTATGATAATATCACTTGCTAAGATTCATTCAATTGGGAAAATGACAAACTGATGGTATTTTTATACAACATTAAAATTCAATATTTAGCTTAGCTATTGGTATGAAATTCAATCTCCAGATTCATGATTCAATGGAGGGAATCCATGCCTTCTACCTCATAAAGGATAAGTATAATATTTGCAAGGTTGAGTTGCTTTATGAGGTACCTCATAAGAGTGATCTCATCTTCTCCAAAGAAACAAGACCATTTATTGAAGGATGCTTGGTGACTAACCTCTCTTCCTTGTAAGGTATGGCACCCATCTCAGGACCTATTCTTAAATCAAGATTTGTTGTAGGCAATTTTCTATTTTTCTTTGTTCTAGATATCATCATGGGACTTAAAAAGTATGGTCTCACGTATGATGTTGAGAGTGAAACTTGTAGTGACTATTTGGGAGGGAATTATAGGAAAAAATACTAATCCTAATGAATCTAGATAGGAAAGTGAGCCACCTGAAAGAGAAGCAAAGTTAAGAGGAAAAATTGACCCAAAAGGAAATCGAATAAATGGATAAGATGTACTCATGGTATTTGAAAAGGAAATAGTAGGATGTGATGAGAACAATGCTTTCCCTTTATATATATCACCACTGAAGAAATTAGGGCCTAATAATTAACTCTTATTAGACTAAAGTGCATATGAATCTATAGTGATAACTTGATCATATGTCCTGGTGTTAAAATGCAAAGGAATTGCTGGTGCCTGAAAGGAATTTCTAGAAGAAAACGAAGGCGATGAATTCAGTAACTCACTTTTTATTCTCGCATCAGCTACAGGCTAGGAAGATGAGCTAACATTTTTAGGCAACAATTGATATGCACTGCCATTAAAAGTGGGCACATCATTCAAGTCAAAATATCTCAAAACACAAGAAGCTGCAAGGGACAATGCATCGATGGTAATATTCAAATTCAATCCAAAATTTTTAGCACTAGTAGGTCAAAATGCATTTTGATTAACCCATTGTCCCCATCATCAATGTGATTCAAGTCTAAATATGACCTCACATGACTACAAGGCCCAGTACTAGAAGGAAATGGTTCAGATATCGAAGATATAAAATATTAGGCACTCATATCTCTACATCCAAAACTTGTTGATAGTTCACATGTTTGACAAGATAATTTCACTATTAATACCCTATATTTAGATTTTCTATCATAAGACACATTAAGATCAATATCTAAAGAATATGTGTTTCCTTTTCCAATTTAATTAAATGCAACAACATCCAAAGTTGGTATTTTGGAGACAAGACACTGTAGCTCAGTTATTTATCTAGAAATTGCTAGTAAAAAACCACTTGTTGTTGTAGATCCTTTGCATCCTAGTTCTCATATGTTTTGCAATGCATTTACTGTTCTAGTGTAATACAAATAAATGGATTCATAAGCACTTGTGCAAGGCATAACTGAAAGGATAGATGTTGGTGTGGGTATCATTGTTTCATGTTGACTTGCTTCATTTGGCTCAATAGATTCATTTAAGTAAAAAACAAGTATTTCTACTAAATCATTGTTTCCATCCTTTGTTGGAGGTACTTTTGTTTCCATCATTTGGTCGAAAGAAGCCAGTTCATCTGAAATATGTCAACACCTATTATTCCAAAGAGTCAAGGTATGGCCATAGTACATAATCCACTCAATCATTACATAGGGATTCAAGAATATTATCATGTCACTTACAAGAATTGAACCTATGTGGGAAGGTAACAATCATTCATGGTAATAGCCATTCCCTCCAACCACCCAAGCTACACCTAATGGAATATGTATGTTAACACATTGTTAGATTATAATATATAAAAATAATATGTTGTGAGAATATTTAGAACATAATATAATTGTCAATGTCTGAGCAAAACTTGAAGATGCTTGGACTTTAAAACTTTTGATAATCAATTACAACATATGTTAAACTCATAAAACAATTCATTCACATAAATCATTCAATCCATAAGACACAAGATGTACCTTGGGAAAACCCTCCAAACTCAAAGGATGAAAAACCTAGCATCTTTGACTATGATAGATAATTGCAGAGAATGGTTTTCAATAAATGAGAAGATTGTCTGATAAGAGATCTCAAAGTATCAGTAGAGAATAGAGATAACTAGGAACACTATATAAGCCTTTCCAAGTGCATAACACTTTAATACCAATATTTTAATTACACATAAGAGGAGGTAGCAAACGATTGCATGATTTTGGTGCACTATGTGCACTAACTACTTCACCATGCCTAACATTAGTGCCTACCTAATCTTGGTGTCAAATTGGCACCCCAAATTTGCTTCCATGCAGAAGATATGTGCCTTCCTTCTTTTACTAGGATTTAACTGCCTTTAGCTTAATGTGAACCGACTGAACTGAATGTGAGCTTGATCGAACTGAACTCAATCATCAACTGACTACTTGAAAACTAGTTAGCAGTTTAACCAAATGTCTTTAGTGCTGCGAAATCAGTGCCATCCACCAATAAACACTTTGCATAAATCAAGGAGAGATTCCTTAATTAACCAAAACTTGTTTTCCACAAGTGATGCCTAGCTAATGTATTAGTAATTTGAGTTCACTGAAGGTATGTCACAGGAAATTTGAGTTCAATTCAATTACATTAAGTTCCATTCATTCTAGTTTAGTTCAATCAATTAACTCTCAGCCAGAGGCAGTTAACACTAGTTAATTAATGGAGGGCACGTATCTTTAGTGTGGGAGATAATTACAAGGTGACAACTTGGCACCAGGTCAAGTAAGGCGTAATAGTTAATATTAGAGTGATATGCACTTTGCAAGGCTATTTATAGTATTTTGAATAACTTTATTCTCTAGTGTTGCTTAGATATTTATTATCAAGCAATATGCAAGTGTTGTAAACTCATTCTCTGCCATTATTGATCATACTCAAAGATTTTTTGCTGGGTTTTTCATCCTTTAGACTTGGAGGGTTTTCCCAGGGTACATCATGTGTCCTATTATTTGAATAATTTGTGTGTTTGAAATGTTTAATGAGATATACATGCACTAAATTTTCTCTTCAAAATTTTCAAAGTTCAAGTATCTTCATATTTGCTCAAACATTTACATGGTATCATAGCAAGGGAGTGCAAGAGTTTAGTATTGTGCAAACATTCTAAACCTATGCAAGATATTGAAGCATTGAGAAAATATTGAAGAATGTCATCTATCTCCGTTCAATAAGAAGGCCGACTTGAAGGCACCAAAAATTTCAATGCATGGAAGGCGAGAGTGATCAACATTCTCGAAGAGAATGATTTTGATTTCTTTGTGACCACCATGATCGAAGAGCCTACTGCAAATGGAGGGAGAACCAATTACAAGAAGAATCAAGAAAAGGCAAAGAGGATCATATATGACTCCATGAAGGACAACCTCATGTCGGTGATCACACCATTGAATACAACAAAGAAGTGTTTTGATACACTCACGAATATTTATGAGAAGAAGGCCCCTACTCAAAAGAGGGATTTGAAGAACAAGTTGTGCAACATGAACATGGAAAGAGATGAGACCGTAGCCTCATTCTTTACAAATATTTCACATGTGAAGGATCAACTTGCAAGCATCGATGTGGAGAAGGATGAGGATCATGTTATTCAAACCACCATATATGGGATTCCCTCCTCATGGGAGACCTTTCTTGCTGCGGTAAATGAAAGCGAAGAGCATACAACCTTCTAAATACTTTGGCATGATTGCATATGAGAAAAAGGGCGCATATAGAACAAAGCAGCGCACACTAAGGAGGAAAATCTAGCTCTCATGGCTAGAACCAAGAAAGGGAGGAATCCATTCTCTCCCAAGAAGTCCCTCCATGCAAAGAAGAAGGATATTAATAAAGGTTTTGACAAATAAAATATTCTATGTTTTTATTGTCAAGATTCGGGACACTTTATACGGGATTGTCACGTGAAGAAAAGAAAAGAAGGAAGATTTCATGCTTCCACCGTCGTTGAAGAAACTTCCAAAGAAGATGCACCCAGAGAGAAAGAGACAAGGAGGGAGTAGTACATCGTCTCTGCTATGTATGTATCTCTCATCATATGAGAAGATATGTGGCTGATTGTGTTGATGTATATGTAACTTCGGAATGTATTCTTCTATGTATCTTATGTATTGTAACCCGATGTTTATTCCGAGATGTTTCCATTATGTATTTGAGTCATGTTGTCATGCCCCGATGTTCCGATCGGGAAGATTAATAATGTAAACAAGTCATATCAAGTCATTAGGTAAGTCCCCACAGTTTCAGGGCACTTGAGTTATTATACACTAATTAAGGTGTAGGCTCGAGTAGTAATTGTTAGGTTGAGCCTACGTGTGAAAATGCAATTCAAGTGAACGGATGAATATAAATAGAGAGTGAGAGTCTCTCTATTTATCACTTGTGAAATACATCACTTGCTCTCTCAAGTGTGGCGCACTAGTGGAGAAGGAAATATACTGGGACAAGAAGACTACTGCTGTTGGAGTGCATCTTTCTGTTTTGGGGTTTTACATCTTGTGGTGATACTATCTTAGAGGAAGTTATGGGGTTTTCTCCATTTATGGTTTCCCTGATAAAAAATCTTTGTGTCTCTTGTCTCTTGTGATGTGCTTATGTTATTGCTGTGCTTGTTATTCTCTCAGTGAAAAGATCCTAACATAATGCTAGCTTAAATGTTGAAAAACTAACATGGTATCAGAGCTAACCTGAGAAGAAGACATTGTGCAGCTACAAGAACTAGGGCTTCCTATTTTGTGGATCTTCCTCCACAGATTTTCAGCAAAAGTATGCTAGGATGACTCTCCATTGAAGGGTGCATCTTTCTGTCAATGCGGAATTCAATTTCAAGCATTTTCAGTTTCGATGTGGAAATTAGGGATTTCTAAAGAAGAGAAATTTTTGAGTGAGACCAGCATAGGATTGTTCTCCTCATCAAAACCGAATTTTAGAGACCTGGATCAAGAAATTTGGTTGGGTGAAACTCTGGGAAAGTCAAACCCTAGTTTGACCCTGAGCTAGGAGAAACCCTAAATACTAAAACTGCTAAGTTTTGGTACAGTCGCTATATTCCGATATTGGAGAAGTCTCAGAAGCTAAAAATTGCAGGGGCCGAATATAAAATCCTGATGAACACTGTATCCGAAAATCAGCCTCAGATTCGCTATATTCTGGGAGATAAGATCTCTCAAAGGTAGGGTTCCAGCCTCTTCCAGAAATCATCCATAAACAGGACACCTGGGGAGAATTGCAATATCTTGGGCTACAGAGGTCCAAATGGAATTTCTGAAGATGTTACAGAAAGGGCACGGAATGTAATTTTGTGGTCCGAATATCAAACTCAGAATATGAACCAGTGACACGTGGCATGCCGTACAACTTCACTGTTCTGAACAGTTCTGTAACAGGTCACCTTGGGAAAAGGATAATAAATCCCAAATGGTGAAACCAATTCTGATGAAACCTGCGGTGTTGTATCAGGGACATGCAAGGTTACCTTAGTGAGAAATTGAAAACATAGAGGATTATTAAGTTTGGAGATATCACAGAAATAGTAACAGGAATTTATGTAGAAGAAATTGGAAATCTAGGGCTTCATGTTTCAGGAGCTTCCCTCCACTGTTTTCAGAAAAAGAGTACATTGGACAGATCCATTTGAAGAGATCTATCTGTCTATCCAATTAGTTTTGAAAGATTCTAGGTTTTTAAAATTAGGGTTTCTGTGACAAACCCTAGATCAACAAACTCCGGGACAAGGACGGACACCTCAAATCGGTAAGATCTAATCCTTTGCTATTTCTATTTGAGGTTCTCATTTCAATATGATATATCACATAAGCTTGGTGACAAGCTTGGGGAAGTTGACAACTTCCAAGCCTGGAAGTATTTGATCTCTCTGAAGAAAATGGATTGGACACCTACATGAGTATAGAGGTTCCAGTTTCAGAGGGAGACGAGGTTAGAATCCTTTCACAAGAAGAACTTGGTCAAGGCCAAAGAAGACATCATGCTCATGCTGCAAAGGATGATGAACCATCCAGAAAGAGATCCAGATATGAAAGTGAAGATTCTTCAAGTGAGGATGAATATGTTCTGATATCAACTCTCACAGGTAACATTACTCATGGAAGTGATGATTGACTCATAGACAGTGGGGCTTCCAAACATATGTTGGGGCTCAAGGAAAGACTATCGATGATGCGGTAGTGATTGGAGAACAAGAAGGAGGCTTGTACAAATTGAATGGCCATCCAGAAAAAGCCTTGATCCATGACACAGTAAATCCAAATGAGCCTTGGCATAGAAGGCTTGCACATGTGCATTATAGAGCACTACCTATGGCAAGCAAAGCTGTTCCAGAATTTCAAGCTATTTGAAGGGAAGAACAAAAATCAGAATATGACCTAAAGAAACCAGTTGAAGGATGTGAAGATCTAGAATGAAGAGACCATGCAGTCATAAGAGTCTCTCAAATCAAAGAACAACTTGAAGTGGTAAAAGAAGAAGTGAAGAATGCAGAAGTGGTGATGGCCACCTTGAATGGCCTCCCAGGATCGTGGAATTCATTCATTCAAGGAATGTGTTCTAGAAGGAAGTGATTACTTTCAGCAAACTCTAGGAAGAAGAAGAAGCTCGACTCATAAGAAGAGAAGATGGAAGCAAATGAAGATCAAGCTCTCAAAGAAGATACCTCAAGCAATGAGGAATATGAAGAACTCAACTCTTGAAGAACTTCTTATCCTCCATATCATTTGGATAAGAAACGATGCTACCATGACTGAAGAAGAGATGAAGTTGAAGGCTCAAGAAGCAATATACCCATGAAACAAATAAATATAAGTATTCAATTGTCATTTCATGATATTGTTTTGTTATGCATTTGTTTATATTCAGTTGATGTATCATGCATGATAAGATGTTTGCATTAATGGAAGTATACTACTAATATGCATGTGATGGGTAAATAGCTCATGGTGCTATACAACTCTCCATTGCTACTTATCTAGAATGAAACCTCTTTGCTGACATATTGGATTAGTGCACAATCTCAATGTTGTCCTGGTAGACATGGAAGGCATCTAGAAAGTTTCAGTGAGATATGGATGAATGTTGTATTGGCTAAAGTAGCTGCATGATCATATATTTATGCATAAGTGTTTGCCAATATAAATATTCCTTATGAAATGTTTCTAACCATACAATTTCATTTGACTTGTAGGAAAGACTGCATACATAATCACCTACAAGCAAAGAAGAATGAAGACTTGTTTCAAAGAACAAGTGACGACAGTTCAAAGACAAAGAATAATATGACGAGTGTAGTGACATCATTGATGCAGAACCTTCCAGCCACCAATAAGAAAGGGAAGACTAGTTCAAGAAGAATGATGTCAGAGCGCAGTATCGAGACCTGAAGAAAACTTCATAGTTCCATCATGCAATAGATGGAAACATCGTGGGATACAAAGAAATATTCGTAGCACGAGGCTTGTCACGAAAGGAAGGCCTAGACTACGACGAGACATTTGCAGCCAGTAAGAGTTGAGACACATACATGATGAGATTGATGAAGATCTAAACCTTTGCTACAAGGTTGAAGATGCAAGTCCATACACTAGATAGTCACATAGAATATTAGTAGCATAGGAAGCTACTTGTCACTCTGGTACATAATGTTTTCAGTGCATAGAGCACAGAAGACAGAGGGAGTGACTACAGAAGATCTAAGGTTCGACATGGTACGACAGGATGGGAAGATTACTGATGACTCTAGGCTTTACTGAGAGTAAAGTGGATTCCAACCTTTGCTTCAAGGTTGAAGGCGGAAGACCAGTGATACTCCTGTTATGTGTTGATGCACTATTGTTCTAGGCATGGAGGTGTGGCAGAGTACAGATGGGATCTTCCTTGGACAAGGGAAGTATGCAGTAGAGATCCTGAAGAGGTTTGGGATGATGGACTGCAAAGCTATGGACACACCTATGGAATTGAACCTGAAGCTATTGAGTGATGCTTCATCAGAGACGGTTGATGCTACGATGTATCGTTATATGATTGGGTCCTTGATGTACCTGAGACTAGATACTTGCCTTGTTATAAACACATTGAGACATGTTCACCTGATGGTACGATGCGAATCAGAAGATTAACCTGGAGGGTTATGTTGATTCAGATTGGGCAGGCAGTGCCATTGACAGGAAGAGTACTTCAGGGTGTTGCTTCAGTATGGGATCAGGTGTGATCTCTTGGTTTAGCAGGAAGCAATCCTATGTGGCACTGAGTACAGCTGAAGCAGAGTATGTCACAGCTTGTTCAGCTAGTTGTGAGGCAGTATGGCTATGGAAGCTACTGTCTGATATATTTGATCTCCAGTTGGATGCTATTTGTATACATTGTGACAACCAGAGTTGCGTGAAGTTGTCAGAGAATCTAGTGTTCCATGACAAGTCTAAGCATATTGAGATCAAGTATCACTATATCAGGGATATGGTGCAGAGAGGAGCAGTGAAGCTCCAGTATGTTGCGACAGAGGAACAGATAGTTGATGTATTGACGAAGCCATTGGCTAGGTTGAAGTTCGAGTACTTCAGAGAGAGACTTGGTGTTCTCTGGATCGAGGTTCCTTCCAAGAGAAAGTGATGAGATCCAAAGCCATTTTGATGAGCAGGTCAGATGTAAGGGCTGAGCCATTCTGACATGGTGAGAGGATTGGTTCCTTCCATGGTCAGTTGTAAGGGCTGATCCATTCTGTCATGGTGAGAGGATTCAGTTCCTTCCATGTCAGATATGAGTGCGAGAGATCCAAATCCATTCTGACGAGCATGTCAGATGTAAGGGCTGAGCCATTCTGTCATGGTGAGGGGATTTGGTTCCTTCCATGTCAGATATGAGTGTTGAATTCCATTCTAGGAATGGAGGCACCTGGTTAGTTACCAGGAACACTCAGTCAGGGACTGAGAGAGCCATTCCGACAAGTAGGTCAGATGTAAGGGCTGAGCCATTCTGGTCATGGCTAAAGGATTAAGTTCCTCCCATGACAGATGTGAGTGCTGGCCATTTTGTCGAGTAGGACAGATGTAAAGGCAACTGCCACTCTCCAGGAGAGTGGAGGCGCCTGGTCAGTTACCAGGTAGCTTAGTCTGGGACTGGGGGCCATTCTGACGAGGGTGTAGGATTCAGTTCCTGCTAGGTCAGATGTGAGTGCATGCCCTTCTGACGAGTAGGTCAGATGTAAGTGCAGAAATATTTCTTCATTGTGGTGGATGTGGTTCCATCCTGGGTGAAAAGAACAGAGTTCTTTCATCATTGTGGCGGATGTGGTTCTAGCCTGGTTGAAAGTCTTCCATCATTGTGGCGGATGTGGTTCCATCCTGGGTGAAAAGAACAGGGTTCTTTCATCATTGTGGCAGATGTGGTTCCAGCCTAGATGGATGTGATGCCCTTCTGATGACTAGGTCAGATATAAGTGCAGAGCCATTTCACAGATGTTAGTGATGTGATGTCCTATCATGCTGGTGAATGTGAGTGCTGGGCCTTTCTGATGTGATTGGATTTTACTACATGATCAGATGTAAGTGTTGGGTGTGCCTTTCTGATGAGCAGGTCAGATGTAAGTGCTGGGCGAAGACCTACCTGGTGGCTAGGCCTACAACCAGCATGAAAAAGGGCTGGCTCTGTAGAACTTCCTATGACGAGATAGTACACACATGATGATGACCAGAGGAGATCCAGATCTAGCTATGATCCAGATCCAGTTATGATGACTCCGGGAGATCCAGATCAAGTGATGATCCAGATCCAGCAGTGATGATCCAGATCGAGTGATGATCCAGATCCAGTCCAGTTATGATGATCTAGATCGAGTGATGATCCAGATCCAATTCTATGACGATCCATATCGAGAGATGATCCAGATCCAGATGACTTGAAGATGAAGATGACTTGAATATGAAGATGTTCCAGTTGATACAGAGAAGAAGACCAGTGCTGAAAATCATGTCGAAAGAATACCTTCCTAGTTAAGAGGGAGTTTTGATGTATATGTAACTTCGGAATGTATTCTTCTATGTATCTTATGTATTGTAACCCGATGTTTATTCTAGGATGTTTCCATTATGTATTTGATTCATGTTGTCATGCCCCGATGTTTCGATCGGGAAGATTAATAATGTAAACAAGTCATATCAAGTCATTAGGTAAGTCCCCACAGTTTCGGGGCACTTGAGTTATTATACACTAATTAAGGTGTAGGCTCGAGTAGTAATTGTTAGGTTGAGCCTATGTGTGAAAATGCAATTCAAGTGAACAGATGAATATAAATAGAGAGTGAGAGTCTCTCTATTTATCACTTGTGAAATACATCACTTGCTCTCTCAAGTATTGTTATTGGACTTCAAGAAGGAGGACTTTACAAGGTCCCAAGAAATTATATTTCATCCATGGCACATCATACTATCATCCCATGCGAGCTTTGGCATAGAAGGCTTGGACATCTCCACTTCAGAGCACTCTCTAGTTTTCCTCGAATGGTGAAAGGTATGCCTAGTTTTGATTTTGTACATGACAATGTTTGTTGAGGTTGTGCTCTAGGAAATAATGTTAATATGTTTCCTAGCATATATACTATATCAAAAGGAATCTTAGAATTAGTACATTCATATGTGTGTGGACCCATGTCTTCCCCATCCCTCAGTGGGAATCTCTACTATGTTTTATTTGTTGATGATTTCTCAAGTAAGGCCTATATTTACTTCATGAAATCCAAAAGTGAAACCTTCAGTAAATTCCAAGAATATAAAGCCTTAGTTGAGAATCAGAAAAGTAGGAATATTCATTCTCTAAGGTCTGATAATGGTGGATAATTCAAATCAAATAATTTTAATGAGTTTTTTAGTGATGCAGGGATATGTAGACAATTAACAGTTCCTTACCACCCACAATAGAATGGGTTTGCAAAGAGAAAGGACGTAATTGTTTGTGAGGCTTCAAAATCCAGGCTACATGATTAGTATCTATCTGCTTATTTATGGGAAGAAGCTACTTGTACAACAATGTACATATAGAACAAAAGTTCGCATGCAGTTATAGATGAGAAAACACCTGAGGAGGTGTTCACTAGTGAGAAACCAGACATATCACATCTTCATATTTTTGGATGTACTATGTATATTCACACACAAAAAGAAAAGAGAACCAATATGGAACCTTCTAGAAAGAAGGGAACTTTTGTTGGCTACAGTAAGACCTCCAAGGCATCAAAATATATGTACCTGGTGAGAGACATGTTGAGGTTAGTCGAGATGTCACTTTCCATGAGGAGGAAACATTCAAGTGGTAAAAAGAGCTTGAATGTGATTTAGAGACAGAAGAGGATGAGGCTTCTATATCAAAGGATTGTGATTATGATTATTCCCCTTTTGATGTTTAGAGGGAGAATAAAGTAGAGCATGCAGAGCTACCTATCATGTATGAACCAAATGAACTGGTTGATGAACCTCCTACAAAGAGGAGGTCAGCATGGTGTTGAGATGTATTGAGAGATGATGAGAATCATGGAGCACTAGTAGGCACTTCCAAAGATTTCGATATTTATTCTATTAATTTTTAATTTTTCTCAAGCAACTCTTTACTTTTATTCTCAAAAATCTTCCTTTCTCCTTTTTTCTTAACTAGTTCAGCTAGATTTTTCTTTTCTATTTTTAATCCTTTAATTTATTCTTATTTTGATCTGACTTGAGACATGGATTGAACTATGCCTTCTGTACTTGTTTCCAAACTTTGTTGTCCTGTCTCATATTTTTTTTTCTTTTCCTTTTCTTCTCTTTCTTTCTCCAAAATTATTTGATTTTCATTTAAAACATCAATCTTAGCTATGAGAAAAGCTATTTACTTCTCCCATTTACCTTGTTCTTCAACACATTTTAACAATTTTTCCTTATTATCATTCAACTCTTGAGACAAGGAATCCTTTTCCTTTTCTAAAACTCTTAATTCAGATCCCTAAATTAATTGAGAACATGGAATCTTTAATTTATTTTTAAGCAATTGAATTGTATTTTATTTTTCATCCAAAATTTTCTTTATGGCTTGTCCTCTATCCGGTTCGCTTCCCATATCTAGAAGGTCACCCTAAATATTCTTAATCTATTGTTAATAAGTTTTATTTTTAATCTTATCTTGCTTCAGTTGGTTTTGCAATCTTCCCACTATGGCCTGCAACTTTGAAACCTTCAGAGTAGCCTTCAATAAATCAATATAAATTACTTGTATTGTTTGTTTATGCAAATGGATTTTATCTGGGACTGGAATCTTTTTCAAATTAATCCTCATCTTTGAAAATCTGTCATAAGAGGCCATCACCAAGTTCAAGGTATTCTTCACATGGTATTTAATAGTTATCAATGAATCTTCTTTATCTGATATATCTCTAACTTTAGGAAAGAGTTTCAAATATTTTTCAAAAGAAAATTTCTTGTCTTGACCTTATCAAAGGCCTTATCTGAACCTAACCTCCCTTCCAATATTATCCCTAAGTCAGTGATTAACTTGGAAAAGTACTATGACTTGCAGGACAAATTTAAGAATAAAATCAACTGTGAGACACATAATTCTTCCCTGAACTATATGACTGTCAATTTGGGAAATGAGCAGAACCCTCAACTGATCAATATAGGGATAAGTTTTCCACTTGAAGAATAAAAAGATTTGATTAAACTCTGCAAGGAGTTTAAGGATGTGTTTTCTTGATCATATGATGATCTTAAAACCGTTGACATCAAATCCATGCAGCACAACATTCCCATGAAGCCTACTATTAAACTTTGTCAACAAAAATTGAGGAAAATGCACCCTAGTCTTGAACCATCTTGTTACACTTAAATCTTTTCATCTTGATCCATGTGTCAATCCTGTTCCTAATCCCCAAAGTTTTTCTAGATAAATTTGATTGAGTTTGAAGTTTCCTCTAGCTCTTTTTCCTCCTCTAGGAGGGCTTCTGTTCTTTCTCCTAAGGAAAGGTGCGTCAACACTCTTTCCATTCATGCAAGGAGTGCCACTGGCACTCTTTCCCCTCTTGCAAGGTGCACCGGTGCTCTATATCCTACAACAAGGTTTTCTAGGGGTTTTTAGAGGGAAAAAAGAGAAGTTTCGAGGCCCTTTTCGAAGGTGGATGAGGTGGAGGATAATCCCTACCTTCTAGGCGAGGTGGCATTCGATTCCCTAACCTATGGGGAAGATCCCTTATACCCATTTTCCTAATACTCAACCTACTCTATCTCTTTATCCTTATAAATTGAACCTCCTCTCCATGGTGAAGAGGAGGAAGGACTATGGTACTCTTATGTTCATGGAATTTCTAGGTGATCCCTATCATCCTTTGGGAGGAAAAATCTCATCATTTGTGAGACTATTATCTTGATTTGGAGGTTTGGCTTGGAATGTTGGATGGAATATTGCAGCGTTAAGGCTAGGTTGTGATGTTATTTCCCTATGTAATTTTATGTATCTCCTTGATTACAGTAATATAAACTATTTCCATAAAAATTGTTGTGTTGATGATGTTTAGAGCTTTCTTCGTTAACTATTAGCTTAGAGTCAATTCATGTTTGGATGCACATGTACTGTTTTCTTGTTTCCACTTGCTCTACAGGTTTTTGTAGCTCAAGATCTAAAGGTTTTGGAACTTGGATCAACCAATAGAGAAGAGGATTTGCAAACCTCATGTAAGTGATCTATCTGTTAACTTGAAGTTGTATTTGATCTAGGAAAGTAGGTTGTATTATGTACTTGATTTGTTCTAGATCCACTTGGACTAGGCAGATCTGTATTGAGTCTGCTTGAGTAGATTTATCCACTAACACGTATGTGAAGAAAGATCTTGAGAAACTATTGAAATATAGAATTATATTTCTAGTGAGACATACACTATGGATTTCAAAATTAGTCCCCTCCCGTAAAAAGAATGGGAAAATAAGATTGTGTGTGGACTTTCAGAATTTGAATAGAGAATCTGAAAAGGATAACTATCCCATTCCTTCAATGGAGCATACTTTGCAAAAGGTTGCTGGTGCTGAAAATGTTTTCCCTATTAGATGGTTTCTCAGGTTATAATAAGGTTTTGGTTACTCCCTTTGATCAACTCAAAATTGCCTTCCTAACACCTTGGGGAACTTTTGCTTATATAAAAATGTCTTTCTGATTAATTAATGTAGGTGGTACCTTCCAAAGAGCTTTGGATATATACTTTAGAGGATTAATGCATAAATATGTGGTAGTATATCTTGATGATATTACTATATATTCTAAAAAGAGGCATGACCATTTGTTTTCTCTTAGGCAGGTTTTAGAAAGATGCAGGAAGTATGGTATTTCGTTGAACCCAAAAAAGTATATTTTTTCATTCATGGAAGGTAAGCTCTTGGGATTCATTGTTTCAAAATATGGAATTATTATTGATCTTGAAAGCATAGACATGATTGCCAAAATTTGGCTCCCCGGTTCAAAGAAAGCCATGCAGTCATTTCTAGGTAAGATTATATTTTCCAGAAGGTATGTACTTGATTTTTCTCATATTGTTAGACCATTACATGATTAAATAAAAAACGATGTACAGTTAAAATGGTTTGACATACATAAATATGTGGTTTCTAATGTTAGGAAAGCGATCGCATATGCCCTTGCATTGATGTCCCCAGATTTTGAAAAAGATTCTATTTTGTCTACTTTTCTACAAAATTTTCTTATGTTGTTGTTCTAACGCAAAAGCAAGAAGAGGACATTGAAATTCTTATTTTGTTCACAAGCTCTACTTTTAAAGGAGTTGAATTGAATAATTCGCAGGTTAAAAACAAGCTTACGCAATTTATAAATCTGTGAAACATTTTCGACCCTATTTATTAAAATCTAGAACGAAGGTAATTATTGTCCCTTATGCAGCAATAAGGAATGTCTCGATCCAGAAAGAGCTCAGAGAGAAGTGGGCCCATTGGATGACTGCGCTTCAAGAATATGAATTGGAGATGAAGCCTGCTAAAATTGTAAAAGGACAAGGCTTGTGCTTGTCAGCTGCCCAATCAAATCATCTAGAGCAAAAACAACAATGGAAGCAAGAGGAATATATATCTATGGATATTGTTACTGTTATTTCTACTTCATCCTCAGAATGGTACGATGATATTAGGTTTTTCTTACTCATGGGTATGCTCCTCCAACTGCAGACTCATGAAGCATATAGATTTAATAATAAAAGTAACGTCTTAGCAGTTTATTGATAATGTGCTTTTCAGAAAGAACTATGATGGTGTTTTCCCTTGATGCCTTGAAAAGGCATATGCTGACAATGTCTTGTTTGAATTTCATGTAGGACCTACAGGAGGACACTATTCAGGAGAAACAACTGCTCATAAGAACCTGAGAGCTAGCTATTATTGGCCAACATTATTTAAAGATGCATATGATTTTTTCCAGAGATGTGAAGCCTGCCATAGATGTGTTGGTTAGGTAAAGAAACATGTCTTTCTCCTCCAGCCTATTACTGTCTAGTTTCCCTTCCAGCAATAGGGAATGGATTTTGTCATCCCTATTACTCCTCCATCTTCCTTGTAGAAAAGGTATATCCTTACTACGACAGACTATTTCACTAGGTGGGTAGAAGCAATTCCTGTTAGGATTGCCAACACTAACAAGGCAATATCTTTTCTGGAGAGTAACATTATCACTAGGTTTGGAGTCCCAGAATATTTGGTGTTTGATAATGCATCTTACTTTTCTTCCATTGATCTCACTCAGTATCCCCTTGAAAAGGGGATTAAAATAAAATACTTTACGAGTTATTACCCACAAGGGAATGGAATAGTAGAGTCTTTGAAAAACATTTTGATCAATATCCTAAAGAATACTGTGGCCTCTCACCATAAAAATTGGCATACCCAACTTTTTAATTCTCTCTGGGTAGACAGATTAACTCCCAAAGCTTCCATTGGGAACTCTCCTTACTACCTCGTTTATGGAAAAGAATCAATTGTACCATCAAATCTCTCACTTCCCTTGTTGCAGTTGGATCAATCGTTTTCACAGGATGATGCTCCCCCTCTTCAAAATAAAATTGATACATTACTTAAACTAGAAGAGGGAGAGAGAATTCCAAAAACAATCTCTACCAACATAAACAATTAATCAAAAGATGGTTTGATGTGAAATATTCTACTAATCATGATTTTCAGGTTGGGGATTTGGTCCTGAAATGGGACAAGCCACACAATGACAAAAATGAATATACTAAATTACAACTCTTGTGGATAGGGCCATTCACTATTATAGAAAATCTTGGCCCTAGTACTATATGATTGCAAACACTGGAATGTCTCTATGAGGTCTACCCATTGAATGCCCAACTCCTCAAAAAGTACTTTATTTGAGATAAGCATCTTCTTATCTATACATAGGTGTGTTTATTTTACTTTACTTTTATTTGATTTGTTTTTTAATTTTTTTCTTTCTTACAAAACATGGCATTGAAAAGGCATTTGGCAAGATCTAGTGGTTAGTCTATCTCCCAAAAACTTCTAGCCAGGAATTTTGAGGGTGGATATGTTAGAACATATTTACTCAGTTTATATTCAAAAGAGTTATCTAATGGGAATACAACCAATAATATTTGAAATCCTTTAAATTGATATTTCCCTACCTCAAGCCACTATATTTACAAACCCTCATGTTGGTAATTGAAGCTTTAGCAGTGTTTTGGTCTTCATGTAATATGTTTCATTAGTGTTCGACATTAAATTTTTATACCTTGATCAACCTTTTTTATTTTCTGATATCACCTCGGTCACCTTGAAATAAAATATAATTCACCCACATAATTCTAAATTGCAAGATGGGGAGTCTTATTACAAGCCAACCTATCATGTTCATAGGAATCCAATGAATGACATTACCAAAAGATGGTTACCAAGCCAAGGTAATGTCTTGCAATTTACAGTACAATTAATACTGCTTTTTTTATGGCTAACCACAACTTGTTGTATTCAAGGATAGGGGGTCTAATCACAAGCCATCCTGACCATGATCATGGATTCTATTTTGGACTGAAATTACTGCTGGTGGTTACCAAGCCATGGTAATTTCTTTTAGTGTCAAAGCTAAAAGAGAAGGAGTCTCTTGACGGAGATAGATTTTTCAGTTTCTAGGTAGGCTTTGTGAATGGCATTGCACCTCACCAGAGTAATGGTCTTGTTTCAACCAAGTTGTAGTTTCTTTCTACAAAAAAAACTGTATATATGTTTGGAAAATAAAAGTCATTCATAAATAACCAGTAACCCAAGCTGATTGTTAGTTTGATGGTCTTGAAACAGATCAAGGTTTTCCCAAGGTTCATCACTAACTTCCCTCTCATGCTTGCATATTGGTCATGGGGATACCTTTTTTCTTCTAAGTTTCCTATGTTAGTTGAGTATCATTATAAGTGGCTTTGAATGGGAGATAACAATCATGTAAAATAGTTTCTGCTGGATCCGACAGTACTCTTATGAACTCACTCTTGGATTATGGACTTAAACATTTTTCTTGCTAACATATCTCTCTTGAAGTTTTCAAGTTGTTTTCTACAGAGATAATTGCTTCGCTGAGTGAGCCGCCATTTGTTGTTGGAACAACAGATCCCATTTTAACTTATAAAATGGGAACCTCATTTACTCATGATTCAAGTAATCTCTAAGGTTATTATCTTACTTATGATATATCATTCATTGTTGTATTTACTCTTTTGTCCATTCATGTTCTGGTTTGAATAAAATCTAATTCAAAGCCTTGTTTGTTTTGGTTTGGCAGATTGTGGAAAAGAGTATTTTTCTCTCATATATATTAATTCCGCAATCCGCAACGCAGATAGAAGTAGTCTGGAGGTTTTGAAATTTGTTTATCCACAAACCGCAAACCACAATGTGGATTTCGGATGTCGTAAAGGTTTTCACAATAAAATTTTAATTCATTACTCCTGCAATTCCGCAACCCACAATGCAGATTTCGGAAATCATAAAACCAAAATATAATAAAATCGCAAAATCTCAATTCTGTGATTCTACAACGCACAATGCAAATTTCAAATTGCAGAACTAATAAAGTAATTTTGATTAGAAACTGTCTCTCTACATTTCCTCAACCCGCAATGCATATTGTGGATTACACAAATAGAAAAAAAATAGATTGAAAGTTTACCTTCGTAATTTGAATTCCCTCTTAAATATCAATCATTGATCTTTTAGAAATCTATGATTCTGATTCATTTCACCGTCGAATTTGTTGTTCAAATATTTTGAATTTTTACTATTATTTTACAATTTCCAAATTTTGAATTCTACTGTGGCGAAAGTTTTTTACTGAAAATTTATGCCAGGTCGACAGCTTTACCTCTCCTAAGTGAATTGTTGGTAAGTTAATCGAATTTATTTCCCCCCATTGGTCCAATTTCAGTGATATTCGAGTTAAAATGAATTATTTTCTGCATTTTTTTTCATATTTTACCCCATTTTCTATTAGCCATGTTGAGGTATACCAGATCTAAAACGTCCCTTAACGAGCAAAAGAAAAAAGATCCAAACTCTGGCATTCTCTTAGACACGAGTGGATGAGTGTCTGAAACCTACCATATTGACTAGTCTAGAATATAAACAATTTTTGACAACGATGTTTTTTCAAGCATTCAACTTGACCAACCGGCTTACATAAACATCAGTAAGTCCCAAATCCATGCCATAACAGCCAGGACCGCATGTATTCCTTACACTAATGCCCTCAAATGGCTACTTGACTATGCAAACCCTCAAGACCAATCATTTAATGACCAAGCACAAAACTACTTGGCTTCTTTTTCGCCCAATTTTTTTTTCCCAAGCTTATGCCCTTAGGCCACCCCAACAATTGCTTAACAAGTAGTTTCTTGAAGCTTTGATGAGCAATACAATTTCGAGGAAATGCTTAAGTCCTGGATGGACGACCCTACTACATTCCTACCTAAACCTGATAAACTATAGCCTATCTCCCGATTTAGGGAACCATTTTCTCTATTAGCAGCAAGTTTATGTATATTGTATGGAATGCCCAATTATACAGTCTTTAAAGCAGAATGGGCGCCTCTTGATCATCATATTCTCACAAAAGTGGAATCATTCAATTGGGCTCAAATCTTGTTGGTCTTGTTGAAAGAAGCCATTGAGAAGCACCAAAATACTCCAGCATCCAGAAATCCCACTTTTTATCTCTACACCTCTGTCATGGATGTATTCTGCGTAACATTTCCTTGCCCAACCATGAGATGGAACTGGACCAAGGATGGACCTCCTATCCATATTTATTGCTTGACGTTGTGGGAGGGAAATTTTATCCCTCTTATCTATGAAATTTGTGTCCATTTCATAGGTTCTCTGTATTAAAAAATATTTAAGAAAGATTCCCCCACATTCTCAGACAAATCCAAAGCATTGATTTCCACCATCGGAGATCGGTACGTTGGTGAGTATTTTCATATATTAGAATCTAGGGTAGTAACATTGTGCATTTTCTGCCCATAATTGTGCTTGATAGGATGTTTTTGGAAGATATTTCTTTCCATACAGTTATTGATGTAGTGTTTCCAAATATCACTGGAGTCAAGAGGAAAGGGTGGACCAAATTCCCCCTCATCCTTGGACCTATGGTAATACAAAACTCCACCCATGCAAGCATTCTTGGCAAGAAAACTACTACCCTAAAGCTTGGAGAATCCCCCAAAAGGATGCATGATCCAAATTATTTCTTGGCAGACCTATTTACCCAAGAACATATGAAGACTACATACACTTGCCAAAGGGACTTTGATGATTCTATCTATCAAGGGGATAATGCTTTCTCAGAGGTTTTGAGTAGGATCTCTTATCCCATGAGAAGAACTTGATTTTCCAGTACCAGCAGGAGCTAAAAACAATAGAAAACTTGAATTGGCATCAGAAGATAAGGCACAAAAAGAATTAGTTGAGAAGGAAGCACAAAATTCACAGGCCAACACCTCTTCTATGACAACTGAGCATACAAATGAAAGTGGTAAGGCTATCATTGAGTATCCTCCACAACCTCAACCTGTATCCACTCTTCATGCTCTAAAGAGGTTAGCTTAAATGAATAAGAATTTGGAGCTAATGAGCTTAGTGATTGAAGCACAAGCAACAAGTACTACCCCTCCACCTAAGAAGCAAAGAGTTGAGGAGCCTGCACCAGAGGTCAACCCACCACCATAGGTACATGTGTATGAATATTGGAAAGTGATATTGAGGAGGAAACACCCCCCACTAGTGTCTCATTCCCAATCACTATCCCTTTTAATTTACCTGCAATAGTCTATGTGACTATGTTATGGAGTGAAACTTTCTATGGCTTGGGGTAGACCACAAAAGACCTAATGACACCATAAATAAATCCACTTCGATATGCAATAGATATAAATGATTCTAACACTAGGGGATATTGAGCATACCTTATTCCGGAAGGTTGAAGTAGATCCTCATTGAGATTTTCAACCATACTTGCACCTACATTTCATTCTCAACAACAATGAAACATACAAGAATTATAAATGTTAAGTGTTAGATCTACTCAAGCATATATAAATCCAACATGTATAATCAAATGCAATTATATTCATGGACAAGAATATTCATAATCACACACAATATGTAATGGAATATAAATGGATATTTCTATTAATATTCAATAGAGATAATCATGAAAAACTTTGTCGACACCTTTTCGAAATGGAGAATCCGAGTACTCCACCTAGGCCTCCACCACTTCAATCCTCCATATCCATGGAAAGCTCATAAGACAATGGCAATCTTGGGATGAGTAGCAATGTGTGCTCAAAAGGACAAAGGGATGTAGACTCAATCATATATGAATGGGAAAACAATCCATTATAGTTTTCTTGCTCTCATATGTTCTCCTCCCCTAATGCATCCAAGAGGCTCAATATATAGCCCTTCATTAGGCAATGAAGGATCAAGTCAGAGCGTTTCCATGAATATAGAAGGCCAAGGGTCAAGTTATCTAAGACTCATTGAGGAAAAATCCAAAAGTTTTTGTTTTTATGCACATTTCTTGATGTACACGAGTCACAGTGGGACAAGCTACATGTACACGCGTCTTTCAAGCTAAAACCTGCGTATAGCAGTAAACAAGTGTTTTTTAAGGGAATTCTTGGAACATCTAATTATATTTTTGAGCAAGGGGGGTCCAAATATTTTGCATAGGGACAGGGAAGGCAATAAAAACATGATCTACCAAGTGTGATAAAATCAGATATTACAGATGCCCCTAAATGTGTGAGGTTAGAGGGGTAACATGATGGTCGAAATACATTATATCCATCCTAGAAGTGGAGTAATGAAGACCCGGGTGGAAAAACCAACCACACATCAGTACAATATAGTGATAAATCTCAGCATGCAACTACAAATATGAAGTGTAGTAGTCCCATATACATAAGAATACAATGGCCATGAATAGGCATAATAGGCATACGTTACATGTGGTCATCGCCACGTACAATATATAGTGAAACAAGATCTCCATAGTGGATGAAGATATATGATAATAGACTAGAATATGGTCATGAGAGATGATGTCTCATAAATACTTCCACAATCAAGGAGGTAGCATATGTGTAATGACACCAAGCTCGGAGGCCTTCAACACAAATCGTCGCAAGTACATGTCCCATCACGTGAATAAAGGAGTCAAGGTCGAACATGATGGACCATTGTCTCATTACCGCTCATTGATGTATACCATTAATAGATGCGAGATATCCCACCGATAATGAAAATGGGAATCAAGGTACATAGTGCAATCAAACAAGTGTGAATAGATGTGTTGAGGTCGGGCACTTGAAAGAATCCATCGATCAGGGGACATTGATCTATTCCCAAATCATTTTGATGGCGAGAGAAACTACCAATGATGATTGCAAGTCTCAAGGCATCTCAAGGCACCCAATGGAATCTAGATCCATATTCCAGAATAAATGATCTAAAGTCAATGGAATGGAATCCGCTGGAAGGAGGGAATTAAGGCATACCCCATCAACCAACATGAGGTACTTAGCAATGCTGTATAATTTGGAAGAACTAGGACGAACAAGATGTGCACGAACCAGTAATTGTATCGGGAATGACCAACATGTAAAGTCAAGGTAACTGAGGAATGGCCGACTCAGGATAAAACTTACTTCGAACAAGAGCATAAGGCATATGGAGAATCATAGGCAACATAGACTCAACATGAAAACTAGGATAACTCTGTGACATAGGAGGCATCGATAGAGGCTCCATAGGGACTGGAAGCATAACCAGTTGGTGGAGAAAAATCAGATTAATGAGTACAACTCCTAAACTCAAACTAATAACCCAATGAACGGATGGAATATACAATGCTATGTTTGAAGGAAACACGATACTACAATTTCCAAATAGTGATATCATTTCTTGTCCGGATTTTTATGTTTTTTTCATTTTTTGGTCTTTTTCATATTTGAAAAGGTCGAAAAATAATAAAATGGCTTATAATACAAAACTAGGAGGAGACAAGTGTCGCAAAAAAGAAAACTAGTTCCAAGCAGTGGAACATACCTTTTCTCAATGCAAGGAAGCACATGTAGGATAAATACACTTAGGGGGATTTATCCTCCCGGTAAGGTGTGATAAAGCTGCAAAGGATATATAGAGACTCTGCTTGGCTAGAATTGAGACAATCTCGAGCTATATGTCTTATAAATCTGAAGCGGGGAGCCAACATAAAGCTCAATAAGGCGAGCAGATGCATGACATGCAATTACAACTTGATATAAATGGGAGTCCCTATGGGATATGGCCAACATAAAGTTTAAGAAAGAAAATGAAGTTCTTGCTCAAATACATGGCATGAATACAAGGGACTCCCGGACCTAAAGGAGGAATCTCGACATGGGAAGCAAATGGAAAAATAGGATCTAACTAGGGCACCCATGAAATATGAAAGCTCTACCACTTACGTAATGCCACTCCTAGTAGCAATGTGAGGGTTCCATAGTATTACAAAGTGGTTTCATACCTATAGTTAAGGTGACATGGTCATAAGGCGATGCATAATGCAAGAGGAAAAGTGATCCTATCCTATATGCCAGTTTGAAATTATACCTTCTATAGACACAAATGAGTCAAAGTATCGACGAGAGTGTACAAAAAATGGACCTTACATGACAACAATATTAGTCCAAAGCAGCTTGAAACAGTCACTAAAGATTACAAACTATAATATATAGGGAGGATTGATCATGAGAAAGGAATCCAAAGGAAACAATGTGGTGACGACGGGACATAAGAAGGAATGTAAGGTGTAGGCCCAATGTTCACATATCCACTACCAACCCCGTGAGTGTGAAAACTAGTGTTAATACCAGATGAAGGGAGTGAAAATCCTCCACAAATGGAGTAGAGGGTGGAGTATGACCACTCCTGAATCTATGAGAAAGGTAAGGGGATGTGGTTCCCCCCATTCAACACCAGGGTCTGCACTAGGACCTGGAGCGGGTGACGAGATACTAGTAGTGATATCAGGCATGTCGAACATAAAAGGACCCAAACTCAAGAGAACATAAATATACTCAAGTAACCGCAATCCCTAAATCCAACTAGTGGACAAAGAACACACCCCTAAGTAAAGCTAAGACGGATGCAAACAGGCCAAGAGGGAGGATAAATGAGCTCCCAAATGTAGCAGATATGTCTCTCCTAGGACAGGCCTAGAACTCCCATACACTACAAGTGAAGGTGTGTAACCAATTATAGTGACCCTCAGCTTCAACACATAAAGAGACCATGTTGTCAGACCACTACCTAGCAATGACACTCACAAAATAACCTATGCAAGTACCCCCTGTGATACCTAGGTAAAGAAACTAAGGTCACCCCAATATAACCAATGCTCAGGAGGAAAGTTGTAGGCAGGATCTACCGTATGGGAACATTAACAAATCCTAAAGCTCAAAAGCACCAAAGGTACCTCCAAAGCCCCCATATACGAATAAGATCATGTAAATATGTCTAGCGTTGCATAGAGAGTGGCAAGGGGATATCCCCACCACAAACATGTATGCTGCCTTGTTCTTAACTCTCGTGTAAGAGGGGCCTCCTAAGAACACTAATTATATCAAGTATTTCTCTTCTCACATTGACAGACACCTAATTGTTTTGTTTTGTAGTCTTGGAAAAATTTACTCACGACACCCTATTCCAAGACTCTACAACCTAAGCTTGTTGGTGCACCTCTATAAATAAAAAGTGTAATTCATTTTGTATTAAGCATTAATTTTAGGTCTGTAATTATTCAGGGATAATGAGCATGCAACTAGTGGTGTTATGGACTTAGCAATGAAATAAATATGCACACCTAACAAACAATTCCAAGTGCAATGCATTTATGAACATGAAAAAGGTGGTATGACACTACTTGTAATGCAAAAAATCTTCATTCCTTTCCAAATTCCAATGGCATACTTCCTATATGAAAGCTAGTAAACACTACTCTCATCCAAACAATCCAATGTAAGTACCTCCTTAAATCCATATGTGAGATGCAAGTAAGGATGCAACTATATAATTATTTTTTATTTTCAATATAAAAGAATGGAAATGCAATAAAAGTCATTAAAATTATCAGTCTTTGCAACAAGCATAAAACACAAGCCAAGCAAGACACAAAGAGAAAAATACTGATACACTAATGGCAAAACAAAAAGAAGATAAATGACTAGAACTACTTTCAAAGAAAAATCAATGAAAAAGAGGTCTCTGGTCACAAAAGAAGCAGTCAACAGACATCATCAGTACACAGGGAGACCCAACCAAACTCACAACCCACCCAACAAATTCCCACATAAAAATATCAACCAAAAGGGAGGATGTATGTTATTGTTCACAGAACAATACCATATGTACGTGACTAGGTAGAGGAAAACCTACGTATATACGCAATTGTACATACTATGACCCATGCATACATAGAAGAAACTGGTAATAAAAAATACAAGGGTCAAACCACTCTAGGGAAGTGTGAATGGATGATAATACTACTAAATGCAACACCAAAATAGGGAGAAACATAGAGAAAATCAAGCAAATCATGCACCCAAACCCCAACAAAAAAGGAAAGTCCCCAGCCATAGTTGTCAATTCTGTTACTGAGAGAAACTTCCTATGGCTTGGGGTAGACCACAACAGACTGAATGACACTAGAAATCAATCCACTTGGATATGCAATAGAGATAAATGCTTCTAACACTAGGGAATACCAAGCATACCTTATTCCGGACGATTGAAGTAGATTCATGTTGAGATTTTCAACCATACTTGCACCTACATTTCATTCTCAACAACAACGAAACATACAAGCATGATATATGTTAAGTGTTAGACCTACTCAATCATATATAAATCCAACATGTATAATCAAATGCAATTACATCCATGGATAAGAATATTCATAATCACACACATGTAATGGGCCTCCACCACTTCAATCCTCCGTATCCATGGAAATATTGGGAAGAGCAACAATGTGTGCTCAAAAGGAAAAAGGGATGTTGACTCAAGCATGTATGAATGGCGTAACAATCCACTATAGTTTCCTTTCTCTCATATGTTCTCCTCCTCTAGTACATCCAAGAGGCTCAATATATATCCCTCCAATAGGCAATGAAGGGTCACGTCAAAGCGTTTCCAGGCATATAGAAGGCCAAGGGTAAAGTTATTCGAGACTCGTTGAGGAAAAATCCAATTTTTTTTGTTTTTATGCACATTTCCCGATGTACATAGGTCACAATGGGACAAGCTGCATGTACACACGGCTTTTAAGCTAATTTAACTCGCATATAGCAATAAACATGTGTTTTTTGAGGGAATTCTTGGAACATCAAAGTATATTTTTTAGCAAGGGGGGTCCAAAAAGTCTGCATAGGGACAGAGAAGGCTATAAAAACATAATCTACCAAGTGTGTTAAAATTAGATATAATGACTCGGACACCTATGGACCCACTAAAGGGTGTAGTTGATAATGAGTCATTCTCTAATATTCACCTCTCAGAAATAATCACCATGGTCACTCAAGAAACTTCTTTGCCTTTATCCCTTTCAACCATTATCCCTTTGATTACTTCATCCATAGTTGTATTCTCATCCTCAAAAGTGACTGAGCAGCCTGCTATTCCTACTCAGGTCACATCCTCACAAACATCTCAAGCACAACTTCCCCCAGTATCTTTATAGCTTGTTGATATTCCTACTCTTGCCACCTCTGCAGAACTGATTACTCCTATTGATATTTCCATTCCATCACCCTCAGTTTATCATGCCCACATACCATCCATTTCAATTTCCCAGGTCAACATGCCCATCCCATCCCTGCTACTTCCCAACCTGTTCCCTTAATCATAGTGTCTGAAGTGTCAAATCCCACCCATGAAGAAATATCAGATTTGGAGATGATGTTGTGGTTTCCCTTATGGCACATTTTTGGAGGAGGAAAGAGAAAGCACTAGTGAAGAAAAGAGCCAAAAGACCCCAATAAGGAACACTCATGAAGGCAACTGTACCAAAACAAATCATATGGAAAAAGGCTTCAATAGATGTCAAACAAGAAGCTATGGAAACTACAACTTCCATGGGAGCCTTTGCAAGAGCCAACTATGACTCAATGGCCTCACTCAACAAAGAAATTGAGGAAAAAGAACAAGAGATTCAAAGGTTTAAACATGAGAAATCTCAGGTTAATGAGCACTATCAAAAGGAGTTTCAAGGTTTGAAGAATAATTATGAGGACCACCCTAGATGCAGGTGACAGGCAGGCACAACCAACCCACAACATGAATGATGTGCCTCAGCACATCATGAGACCCATCACTCCTCCAACAGGCGATGACATGGCGACTATGCGGCACCATGAGCATTGCAACAACCATGCATCAACCTCCTCCCACCTCGACAGTCGACAGAATGATGACATCCCTAGGTATGATGCTACCCCCAGGACAAATGACAGTGAGCTCGGTTCCTCATGCAGCTCACGTCCCCTCAACAGTTAAGGTTGGGCAGGTTTGGTACAATGAATTTATGGTCAACCATTATGCTCCTTGGGTGCAGTGCAACAGGCCTTCTTCGAGGCTCCTCAACCTCTAGACCAACATTCTTCCATGCTCGCTCTTGATTAGCTCACTCTGCAACTTCGACGCTCCAGTTCGTCTAATCCTTCGCTCTCAAAACCATCTTCTGTTTTCAGGCCTCAATTAAATTATGTCTCCACACCATCGAGGACCACCCAAGGGAGGGAAAGGTCGTGGAAGGGCAGGTAATCCCAGACTGCCACCCTTCATCATGCATGCTAGCACTCAGGGATTCAATGCAAAGGTTCCTGAATAACTGCGAGCAATGGTTGATGACTAGGAGGATGAGTTATCATGCTCCCTCTCTGTAGCAAACCATACCTTGGCCCGTGGGGGAAATTACTGGATCTTTAAAAATATAATCACTAGGCTTATCCTTCGCTCTACGACTCTTCTTGCTGCCCAAATTGCACAGCCTGTGGGCCAAGGTCCAGAAGCCCAACCATCTAACCCTTACCATCCTGAACCTGTGCCACCTCCTCATCCTTCCTCAAACCCCGCACCCCCCATTTCTCTCCATGCCTCCACCTCTGCTTCTAGCCTTCCCACCGCACTTGCTCCCAGAAGCACCACCCTTAATTCCCCTCCACCTCCTCACCATCAATTTGCGAGGAAAAAAGGAAATCCTGCCATGAAGTCTTCCCCTTTTCTAGTTAAGCAACCCATCACCGCCAGCAGGGACAGCCCGGACAACCTCAATGGTAGCGGCTCCACCAGTAGCGCCGATGGACCAGGTAAGGAAGCCGAGAGAAACAAGGATCAGGGTCTGCAATGGGGCATCGCCTATTGCTTCCCAATTACTGAAGACCTATACGAGAAGAAGTAATGCCAAGTTCACTGTCTTTTTTTGTTTCACGGGTTTTTTTGGGTTTATGCTATTTAGAGCTGCCTTGTCTCAATTAGTACAGGCTTCCATTGAACTCAAACTATTTAAAATGTCTTGTAAGATCTGTTTTCCCCATTGTTGGGAGCATCCTACTCCATTTTTAGCTTGCTTTCTCTCGTTTTGAATTCATGTTCATGGAACACGTGGACCTGTATTTTTACTTGTATTATTATTTTCCCTTAATAGAGTACTTCTGAACTTACAAAAAATAATAATTATGAGGACCAGCTCAAGCACCTGCAAGAACATAATGATCATCTCAAACAAAAACTAGAAGAAGCACAAGGACTTAATGTGAAGGATGCTGAAAAATATCATTGCTCTCAAACAACAGTTGGAGGATTTCCAATTCATATATGTTGCTTCCTTTTTTTCCAAATTTACAAAGGAGGAATTCCAACAACTGGCTTCCAAGATCCAACATGACCTGAAAGAAGTAATGGCTGGTTTGTTTGAAGGATTGAATGAAATTCAGGATACTTAAAATGCATTTGAACATCAATCTGACCTCCTTTATGATCATAAACAAAGGAGGAAGGAAGCCGTACCAAATATTATGATGATCTGGTGGATTGGCAGAGGTATATTAAGGATAATCCTGAAGATGTGCCTATATTGGATAAGATAAAGCTAAGGAGGATCAAAATCTCCTTCGAAGCATGGGAGAGTGTTTGTGAATCAGTTGATTCAACCATTCAGGATGGACAGAGAGCCTGCAAGAAAAGATGGTTCGCATCAGAGAGCCTATTAATTTTTCTTAACTTGCCACTCATGGATCCAATTGAAGAAACTCGGCCTCCTAAGATCATGCTATAGCAGGTTGAAAGGGAGTTTTCAAATACTTTGCAGCAGATTGAGCAATTTGATCATCTTCAAGTGGCATGAATCAAGGAATTGATTAAGTCTCCCTTGACCTCGCAAATGAAGATCAATCTCTTTCTGCGGGAATGGGAGAAAGTAGAAAAAGGGAAATCGAGTCACTTATCTATAGGGCTTAGTTACAATTAGAGATTGATGAGTATAAGGACATAGCGGATTTACTGGATGTATTTTCCAAGTGGCAATCTGCCCTTGGAAAATCACAAAACAATATTTTATGATCCCTACCTCTATGGTGGATTATTGTCTTTGTAATTTTTGTAATTTCTATTTAAAGAGACAAAGGTCTCATGTATGGGGATCCACGATCTAGGAGAAAGGACCCTAGAGGATGATAGGAGAAGGAACCACAAGGGAAAGACTAGAGACACTCTGTATTTTGAAGAACTGTAATTTTTTGCACTTTGAATAAATTCAGCGAGTTTCTTTATGCAATCTCTTGGTTTTTTCATTAAATTTCATTGATGAGTCTTGGTTATTCTTTTATCTTTTGAACATCTCCATTATATATCATTACTAGACACACTAATCTCTTTTTTGATTTATCATTACTTAGTTAGCTACTGTGTTAATTATGTATTAAATAAATTTTTTTATTTGATTCATATGCTTCATATTGAAACTAATAAACAATTACTTATATTAAGTGCTAATTTTTCAATTGGCATTTCTCTGTTAGAACGATTATGTGCTTAAAAGCTTTGGATAAAATAATTTAATTGTCATTGCTTTGTTTTATTTAAAGTTGACAAGAATAAATATGTGTTATATGTTTATAAGTTGGATCAATATTTGCCATATATCATTGACCTAATTGTTCAACTTGACATCAACACCATCCATCAAATTTTAGATTTAAAGAGTTCACTGCCACTACACACTCTTCAGACCTTCCACAGAGGAAGTGAAGATCCATTTAGATCTGTTCAAACTCTGTCAGTGGAGGCCTCGTATCCATAGGAGTTAGTCATGAGTTAGTCATCCCAAACAACTTGGGGATAGAACCGTCTCTGCGTGCGATTGTTCAAGAATCCTTTCAGGTTGGACTTTCGATTGCCTTGTAGTTTTCTAGCAATTACAATTTGGGCCATCAAGAGTAGGTTAGTGGAAATTCAATTTCAAAAAGACTTTTAAAAGAAACAAGGTCCTAGCAAGTGTAAACAACATTATTAGGGATGCTAAAGGCATAACTCATAAGATTTTTAGAAGTTTTCTTAAAACAATATCAAATAATTTAATTAGATAAAAGGTAATGTAATGATAGAATTAGCAATGGGAAGCCCAATTTTTTAACTACAAACTCATTGTTAAATAATCTAGCAATATGTATTCATAACTTTCTATTTACAACTTCTCTTCACAATTACTCATTACCAATCACTCTAAACATATGAGCTTCATACTATTGATAAAATGAACTTAAATAATTTTTAATAATAGACAAATAAAATAAAAATTTTATTTTTTAATAATGTAAATTGAATAACATTCAAAATTGTCAACCAAAATTAACTTGTTAGGTATATAGAATCTTAAAAACTAGAAAGTTATGATTTTCTCCCCCAATTTAGTTTTTAGTTTGTAATTTTGATGATATATAAGTCGATTCAAATAACACAATAATATTTTCATGGCATCTGAAATTGTAACTCCATCTTCCACAATATCAAATGCTATGAAAAGATTATACCATAAAAAAATGCTTTGAAACATGAAAAGCAAATTCATCTAAATGTAGAGTTATAAAAATTAAAAAACGCAACCTTGTTAAAAAATACAAACGGCGTAAGGAAATGAACAATTCAATTCTTAAAAGGAAGTGAACAAAATCTATATATTTATGATATAAAGAAAATTAAAAAGGAAAATCAATTTTTCATAATGTAATACATACACTAATTTTATAAAGCAATTTCAAAATTCAAAATATTCGTTATAATATAGATTTTTTTAAATCTATTTAACTCATTATAATAAAGGTGAAAAAAATATGTATTTTACAAAGTTTGAAAATAAAATTAAACTCTAACCAACCAAATAACATTTTTTCTTTTTCAAATTTTAATTTAAAAACTATCATTGTAATCATAAAAATATATCATAAATTATATAATTTTTTAATAAAATATATATTTATAAATTACATAATTAATTAATAAAAAAACTATATAAAATATAAATCATTCACAAACTAAAAAACTTTATAAAAACTAAATCATTCGTAACAAAACCTGTATAATCTAAATCATTCGTAACAAAACCTGTCTATAATGCATTTGGAATTAATTAAATTAATACATTTATTATGTTTTGAAGATTAACATAATATAAGGCATATGCATTCCCCTCGTAGGAGTGTTTTTTTTTCTAATATCATAGAAACTAATTAAAAAAACAATATAAATATAAATCATTCACAAACTACTAGACTTTAAAAAATCTCAATCATCCATAACCTATTAAAAACCTTTATTTAATAAACGAAAAATTATTAGAAATAAATATAAAGAATACATTTATTATGTTTTGAAGATTAAGAGCATAGGAGTGATTTTTAGGAGCAATATCATAGAAAGTATATTATGCATAATGTAAAATGAAAGCGATGAATGTCAACGTATTTTAAAGAGTAATACTATATATAACATATATTAGTAATTGTTCCACATAGGTGGAATAATAGGTTGTTGTTAGTAACTCAAGTGAAACTAAAACTATTTAAATGTTATGTAAGTTGTTAAATTTTAATTCTATTGTCCATTTACTTTGTCATAAAAAATCCTTTTGAAAAAAATACCACAAAACTTACTTTGGCACCTTCATTACTCTATTGTAATTTTAATATTGCCCAAACCCAACCAAGTCTATTTGGACTTATGCATAGTCTAGTGTTGATTACATACATATACATTTGCATGAAATTGATGGGTTTCTAGCGGAGCACATGTGGTTTGGTAACATCTACAATCACTAGTTTAGGAAAATATGTAGATATGAATCTTTCAGAAGCCTTTTTCTGCAATTACTATGGTTGATACACTCGTTTTCCCAATATCCATAACAATCACATTGCAGAGAATTGTATAGGTTACAAAAGTAGGAAACACAGGGCATGCTATCCTTTAGAGAGATATTCTATGACCACTCACATAATGTAATCCACATGGGATTCGATTTAAATTTCATCGTTTGATCTATGCTAGAGGATCATGCCCTAGAATAAACTGTCATTGTTGTCTACACCTAGACTTGCATTGCAAATGCCTTTATCTTCTGAATTATACAACTAATTTTCAAGCATAGGAACATCAACTTTCTCTAACTTCAATAGGGGATGATAGCTACCTCTAAAAGGTAGACATGAACGTAGGAAGATAAATGATTTCTAGTAGCATTGTTCGATCCAACTTGAATGGAATTGAAGATATGGATAGACAAGATGCAGAGCAAGCAAAGACGTGTGGATTCGAAGAAGAACTTTGCATGAACAAAGTATAATGATCTCTTTGGGTAGGAATATGACAAGGGTGGCATGCTTGTCAAATATACTTCGAATGAAATCAAAACTACAATTGGAAATATAATCAAGTAGATGTAAGAATTCAGGTGTGTTTTCAAGCCAAATGTGAAAAATGTAAGACATGTAAGTTCAAGCTCATAGATGGTAAGTGTAATAGTTAATTTTTTTGCTATTACTCATTCCAATGTAATAGGCCGGCACTAATTGGAATGAAATATTTTTAAATTAATATGCCTTTGACAATAATGAACATAATGCTAAATACATAGAGATTGAGTCCAAAATTTCATTCTTTGGTTAAGGACCAATACTTTTTTTAAATTGAATGGGATTCTAATATGTCCATATTTCAATTACTGAATTTCATTATTCTTTTTGTTTATGCTTAATTGCAATAACAAAAGAAAATAGTAGGGTCTACCCTCTTAGGTATGATGCCTCTAAAATTTATTACAATATGAGAACCTGAAGGAGACTTTGCCACTATTTAGGGTTTAAAAGTTTAATTACACTATGATGCATATAAAAATGTAAAACTAATAAAAATTGCAAAATATAAAAAAATCCTAATAGTTATTTCTTTGTTTGTACTGCATAGAACATCGTTTCATAACTTCATATGAAATATAAGGGTGGAGTTGGTAAAATCACTCATAAGTTTATTATTTCATAGTTGTATTTAAATAACAATCCTCTGAAGCAGCATCAAAACTGAGCTTCTATCAAAACCAATCCTTTGAAATTGCTAGAAATGACACATTCATATTTGATCATCTTATAGTCTTTGCAATTGTGATGTATCTGTTTCTCAAAACAAATTTGAAGCCCTATAATTCATGTCTCTTTCTAAAGTCATCCGAATCACTCAAGTAATTACCATTATGCTTTTTTATTGTGACATCAATGCAAACCATGGGAGGATCTCCCATTTCTTGGACAACAGTGGCCAAACTCAAACTCAGATGGCCAAAGAAGCAATTTCATTGGTAAATAAAATCCGACATACATAGTCACCCAACAAAATAAATCTTCTTACTTGTTTCCATAAATGTTTCTCAATAGTATTCAATGAACGGTTCCAGAAAATGAATTCACTGTTTGCAGAAAATCTTCTTACTCGTTTCTAGAAAATCAAGCACTGAAATTTGATTTCTCTCTTTCTGATTGATCCCTTCAATTTTGCTTTGGCTGAGAAAACGCCCACGTGGTTAGTGATACCCTGCATTGTATAATTGTGCACCCAAAATTCTTGGGCTCGGGAGCAGTATTGGCATAGTTGATGGTATGCCACTTCAAAATCAGAATCATGCATTTATACATCAATAAAACCAAGTACAGGTTTTGGTATGTATTGTTGTATCAACATATCCCTCGACAACAAGGAATCGAAGTGTTTAGTTTTCCTTTGCAATTTCTCCATAGATTAAGAAACTCTTAACTCATCTCTTCCCTTGTAGTCTTCCTATGGGTTTAATTCATCGTCCATTCTTCAGTTCTCCCTAATTCATGTGTTTATTCTCAAATTGGCAATGGATAAATCCTCTTCCTCCATATCCACCTCTACCCATAGGGATAAGGCCATTATAATATGGCATGGATTAGATTGGGAAGGTTGGTTGGGGTTTCAAACTCTAAAACTCTACAATGCTAGTGTTTGATGGAAGTGGTGGAAGGGGATGCAGTACATATGCATGACTACTTAAGAGATATGGGAAGAAGTCTTGCTTGGTCTTGGTCACCGACTCATCTTTCACATTCTCTATAGAGAATATCATTGATGATTTGCAATAATCTGTAATTAGTCAATCATTCAACCCTGTATATAATATTCAGTTAGAATCAGTGTTTAAAATTTTTAAATGTTCATTATTTTGTGAGAATCAACATGTAAAAATTATCATTTTTCAGAATGGACAGGTAATAACTGTGCAAGGGATTAGAATGGCTCCTAGTGAATGTCATAAACATGATGAATTTGATAGTATTCAAATGAAGAGGTTTAAACTTGTCGTTACTGAAGGTTTTCTCTTGGAACGCATAGTGAAGTCCCCAAATATCTTATGGATCTGCTGGAAAGATTGTCCATACTCTTCCCTGCCTTCCTAGATTCAAATGAAGAATTTAAGGTTTCTTCAAGTGTTCGACAATGCATTAGAAAATTGTGGTAACTTGAATCACATGTAAATTGAATTTTGTTGTGTAAACATGTGTGTTAAGTGGTTGTTAATACGAGCACAATGTCTCACGTGATTTATATAAATATCTTTCTTATAGTTAACACGCTTGAACATTTTGCAGTTGCCTGTAAGTTTGGAGGAGTTGTGGGTAGATGGATGTCAGGAGTTGAAGATCATGTAGGGTTTGGTGCAGGTGAGAAAGCTTCAACAGTTATATGTTGGGTGGTACATTGACTTGGAAGAGCTACCAAGTATGGAAACGGAGAAGTTGGCGGCTGTTGAATGTGTGAAGCTGAAGAAGATACAGGGGATAACTCATTGTACAAAGCTTCAGTTCCTAAATGTATCCGGGTGCTATGAGTTAGAAGAACTATGATAGGGTTAGCTCATTGTACAAATCTTGGTTCCTCAATGTATTTGGGTGCTATGAGTTAGAAGAGTTGCAAAGTATGGAAACATTGGTATATTTGGAGGATTTCAACCTTTTCCATACCATTTCATTATGCTATCTTACTCCAAAGTAAAAAACAAGAAGCATTCCATATAGAAACAAGGCTCACTATAACCCCTCTCTCAACCAAAACCTCTGATTACATGTTATAATATAACGTTGGATACTTAATTTCCATTAATATTAACAAGACAAGTGTTGTCCTTAAACCTTTTCAGTGAAGCATGGCAGTAGCTTGGTAGCTTCCTAGCCACATGCAAATACTACCAAAAAGAAACCCAAGTCATCTGTCATCTTAAAAGTTAACATAAGGGATAATCAACATTACAAATAGTAAAATAAATATTGTCACTTCTCCACCGGAAACTCATTACTACTACCTAGATGCATACGATAGGAAGAGATGCTACATGCCGTTGATCTCAACATAAATCATGAACACTTATAATAAATGGTCACAGTACAATAAATCTATCAAGAATTGATTAGACATCCAACTAGAAAATCATAATTCATATCCACAAAACCTATAATGCAAACATAAAAAAATGTAGTATAGCGTGATTTGTCTATGATGTTATCAATGCCTATCTCAGAGGCATATGTTGCTTGAACTTCACACTAGATTCCATCAAGCTCTCTCTTAAACCTGTCTTTGGAGCTTGCATAGATCATCTTGTTCAGACCCTGGAAGTGTCAGGAGACTTGTAAAAAATAAAGGGCAAACAATTCACATAGTCAAAAATACCATAAATGTAACTTGATTATACAGGACAACAAAAATATAAATCATAAAAAATCATATGCATCCATGTCATAGTCAACACATTTATTCTTTACCATGTGATGAAAAATATTTTTTTCTTTTGACACTTTTCTTCAGTCATAAAGTCAAATTCATAAACAACATATCTACACTCCTTCTCAGGAAGGGAAACAGTGAAGTCATCGTAAGTTTGGTCATAATTGCCGATCTTGTCCATAGTAATTTGTTGCATATTTTCACCAATCTTGAATGTTATAAAACATTGGGTGTTCTTACTCTTTAGCTCTAAGAATTTGATCTTGCATTCGTTATCAACAAGCATTCCTAATGTTGTGTTGGCCTGTAATCATAAACAACATTCCAATACCACTTCTTAATAAACAATGTAAAGTCATAGGCAATACATTAAAAATATATATTCAAATATTTATATAATTCTCTATCCACCATCCCCCTAGATAAAATATACTGACCACATATGTTATTCACAGTGCAATGAAATGCAACAATTTCAAAAGATAAACAGATTGTCATCCAAGTTTATAAAATAAAGCATATCCAGATAAAGAAATAAAGAAAATAACGCAACAAAATAGAAACGATTAAGAGATTGTTTAACATTTTTTATTTAGTATTTACACAAAAAATCAACGTATCGTTGGTACAAGATAACAAGAGAGCTAAAAATGTTCCTTAAATATACATCAAATTAATCAGTAACTGAAGTGAATTTTATCAGCATATATATTCACCAACACAAACATGGTTGTGGGATGGAGTGTTATCCTCCCCACCCATGTTCTATTCCTGTAAGTGACATGTTAAGCTCATAATGAGTATATGTAAAGCATTCAAACCGTATTGTTGATTGGCCTTGTACCCCAAATAATATAAGGCTACCCTGGGTACCATACTCAAAATGAGAGGAAATTCCTTGGGGTTGACCCAGGGTAATTTAGTTGGAAAATTTATAAAGAAAATAAACAAAAAACATCTATACCTGTGTTGACCTCTTAGACCAGATCTAATTACCTCCAATAAAAATTTCAAGACCTTTCGCATTAGATTGGTTTGCAGTTTTGTTGGGTTGGCCTTCAAGTTGACCAACCCTTTCTAGAAATTACCAAGGAAAATATTTCCAGTAAAATATTAGGACCTTTCCCATAGCGCCAAGTCATCCTTAACTTCACAGAGCTTATATTTCAGCTTTCACAACAAAGTAACAACACTAACGATTTACTGTGTAGGTTCCAAATGAAATGATCCTGATACATATAAGCAATTGATAGTTGTTGTAAATTTATCAGTATACATAACTTAGGCATGGATATGAGACATAACAACTATTTGTAGTTTTGGCATATGTTTGAACTTGTCAATCATCAAAGCAAATACATCTGAAACATCTTCATCCATACATTTCCTTAAAAAAACCATATTTGGGCCCAATCTCGAGCAACAGTCAAAACACCAAGAACCATTGAATGGTAACATTGTTCCACTAACAAAATACCTCTATACAATGTAATTTATATCAATTACCTTGAGATTCATGAGGAATTTTCACTCTACCTTGTATGTCATGGAGTATTCAAAGAGTTAAGACACTGCCCAATACTCATAATAGACCTTTGCATATCCCAATCTGCATGGATACTTCGGATATATGTCTCTCAGTAATTGTAAAGGGTTATACCTGGTTTGGAACCCTAGGTACACATTCTCGTGCAACAAACAAAAAATAATGATAACTGGATAGAGTACAGCAAGACCAAGACAAGATCAAAATCCATAGGGATATTAGTATAAACTTACAAACACTGAATCTCTTCTCTTATCGATAGCAATTAAAACCCCAACTACAATAGAAAAAATGTCACAACCGAATTGAATATCAATGTAAGAAGAAAATAAGCATTAGAGGAATTTTGGGGTCTAAAATGGGCCTCCTAAGGAAAATAATAAAATAATAGTTAAAATAATAAAATAATATTGATTAATTTTGGAGGAAGAAAGAAAAAAACTACTTTTTGTGTTCGTATTTTCGACATATCTCCTTGTGTTTTTACACAAATTAC
>LPNX010010056.1:0-74967 GCA_001517045.1 Pseudotsuga menziesii | reverse complement strand
TCCAACGAGTACCCACACTGCATACTTTTGACGGACCCCGCTACCCAAAAAACAAGAAATACCTGAAAAAATGTGATGATGATGTCATCATCACATTTTTTATGTATTTCTTGTTTTTGGGGTAGCGGGGTCCGTCAAAAGTATGCAGTGTGGGTACTCGTTGGATGTGGAATCAAATTCCGCATCCAACGAGCTCTCTCGATCGAAATTTGAGTAAAAACACAATGAGATATGTCGAAAATACGAACAAAAAAAGTAGTTTTTTTTAATGACAAATATGTCAATTCAACCATTATGGTTGACTTATTTTATTGAAATTCTATTGGTTCTTGAATTCCAACTCACAAAAACTTATTTTGGCACGTTTTCTTATAAGGCCCATTTTAGACCCCAAATTTCCTCTAATGCCTCGTTAGTAGGAAGTATACAAAATCTACACAAATAGGGTACAACATGCAACATTTGACTAACAGGAAAAAAAACAACAAATTTTCACTTGTTAACAGTATAGCAAACATTGGAAAGATTGTTTTGAAGGGAAAAGGAAAAAAGGAAAGAAAATTATGGAAAGATAACATAAAATCTATATTCAAGAGAAATGTACAGCCAAAATAAGTAAACTGGACAATGCCATCCTTTACTTGCACTAAAAGAATACAAAAAAGAATTCAAATATAATAACCTCCTACAAATTCCAAATAAAAACCCTCCAACACTCTAAATCAAAGACAATTTATGAAGCAAAATTTTTATGCAGAGAATATTATCTATTGTCTCCAAATTGTATCCATCTAGAGGTAAGAGAACATGAGAAACCAAATAACCTCGGAAAGATGGGGAACGAAAAAGAAAATACAATGTCTATACTCAATCTAATTGACAATCAGGGTGCAATACAAAATTCAAATGCTCAAGTTAAATATTTGTGGCATTCGAGCAAAATAGGGTACTAAAATTTGCGTTTGATAGATATGCACAGATCTAGCTTCAGGCCACGGGGGTGTCGTTGGCAGACCAATACCATGTCATGCTCGTTCATATTGGGGGTTTAATAATTAAAAAAAAACATTATATTGGGGTCATATTTAGGGTTGAGGGGTTTATTTTATGGGTTAAGACATTTTTAATATTTAGGGGTTTTTATTGCAAAAAGGGGGGGAGAAGCAGCGTGAGAGGGGTGTGGAGTGGGTGTGGAGAAGTAGTGCGAGTGGGGTGTGGAGAAGCAGCACGAGCGGGGTTTGGATAAGGCTCCCACTCCTATATTTTCTCTAAGTGTTGGTTATTTGGCGGGGTAAACTTAAACCATTTATTACTTTTTCTCTACCGTTTGTGGTTATGGGTCTTCAAGTGGGTTATACCTTTACCTTTGCGACTGATGCTAGTGCTTGAGAAATGGGCCCTAATTTACCAAGTTAAAGGCCAAGCTCATTTGTTAGAATATACCGGGAGAAGGAGCGCAAGCAGGGTGTTGAGAATCAAAGAAGTAGCGCGAGCAGGGTGTGGAGAAGTAGCGCAAGCGGGGGAGCATTGGGGTTTCGTTGCCAATACATGAGACAAATCCCCACCTAGATCTGTCGACCGAGACTACCTCGCTCACTAGAAAGGACCAGATACTGGATCGATGGATATATGGGGCCTTGTTTGATTACAAGCTCAATATATTGAAACCTAACTGGTGATATTGAGGAGACCTTTCAAGCAGCGTTAGTTGGATTGACTATGGGATGCAACAAAGCCAACAATTTACCTCATTCCCATAGATTAAGCAATACACTTTGCACCAACAGTTCTAGATCTAGAAACTTGATCCATTTCTCTGAAAGCTTTCATACCCAATGTTATCATTACAGTGAGAGTCATTCTTTGAGTAATCTCATTCTTTATAAGTGGGTATGTCTCTACACTACAGAAGTCGAGCGTTGTAAGTGGGTATGTCTCTCTAACTATGTCTATGTATTGTGTGAAGTTGTTTGTTGTATATGGGTATATCTTCGTGTCTCTATATTTTATGTGGTCTTGTGGGTATGTCTCTTTAATTTGTGTATCTCTATTGGAAGAGCAGTAGAAGTTGTATGAACAACCCCTGCTCATTTAAGGATATAAAACAAGAAATGTGAAATCGATTCATGCAAACTCTGGTCTCCTAATTCAAGGTAGGCATTTTTTCTAATTTATTCTGGAGATTATGTTGCCCTCTCTTTTTTTTTAAATCATTGTCATCTCACAACCTTACTTATGCTCATCTTTATGTGATTTTTTTTTATCTAGAACCCTTTTGTAAGAACTTAAGGTTGTGAATGGGCATGTTTCCTTTGGGGTTATCATATTTATGTGATAAGTGGATTACTGTGAGGGTTATGTAGCAACCAATTGTCATTGGAATAGGGATGGGATGTGTTGTTGAATAATTAACATGTAGCAAAGACCCTGGTACATAGTGTTATAATTGAATCATTTCAATGTCCTTGTCAAGCAATGTAGCAAAGACCTTCATCATACCATCCCAAAACATTCAGTTGCCTTTAAGTATTCGCATTCAACTATATTAGGAAAGGGTATGATTGGGATATAATGTGCTTACACTATTCTCTTCTATACCTTGCTTAATCTCTTCAATATGTTATAAATCAATCTCTAATACTACTGTTACAGAAATTTTCATATTTGCTATTGCTTTCTTTGTATAATTGGCATTCAATCATTGAAAACAAAACCCTAGTACCCAAAACCTTCAGCAATATTACAACACATACAAGAAGGATTGTACACATGAAATCCTATTGGACACTAGAGTATTTGCTCTCTTAGGAAGGGCACAAAAGCTTCCATGTCCATGGCATTGTATATAATCTATAAGCTTTTGATCCTCCTCAGGCGTCCATGGCCCTTTCTTCAGCTCAATGTTTTTTTCACAACAAGGTGTGCACCCCATAATAGCCTGATCTCTGAATCCCAATTTCCAAAGCAAGATTTTTTTCTCTCAGGCCCACAGAATCCAATCCTCTTCTGTGTAGAATCTATCAAAGACATAAAATTGAATAGTTTTTTCTTCTACAATAGGACTAGGGAATATTATTTGCTACCATAGACAACTGGGATTTAATTATATAAACACAAAATTTACAAATATGACAGAATCTGAAGTTGTCGTGGGAGTCAGATATGCACATTATATATAACTAAACATGTGGCAGAGAGGGATTTAGAGTAATCAAACAGGAGCATGGTTTAGATTTGTGAGCTTAAATTCATATTTACATTGTAATGAAGTCAACTATTTTGAAAAGGGTAGGTTATGAATAGCGTAAGCAGATATGATTGGCTCAGGATATAATGTGCTAAGTTGGGAAAGGGTAGGTTAGACTATATTAGGAAAGAGGATAGGATTTGGTAGGGTAGGATTAGAGTAATCCATGCTCCTGATGTAGGGTGGGATAGAGTGCGATATAGTTAGTTGAGGTATAATAATCTAGATGTTAGAGTAGGGTGGTTGGAATGGTAGAGAAGGGTTGGGTAAGATAAACTAGGTGGATTACGGCCTTAGGCTAGGTTTAGGATAGAATATGCTAAGTTGGGATAGGGTAGGTTAAACTAGATTAGGTAAGAGGTGAGGGTAGGTTAGACTAGATTAAGCAAAATGATAGGGTAGGTTAGTGTGGAGGAGGGTTAGCTACCTGAGGATAGGGAATGAGGGAATGAGATAGAGTACTTAGGTTACTTTATTTTAGCATAGGCTATGCTAGGTTAAGGTAGCTTAAGATAGGATTGGATAGGCTAGGAGGGGGAGNCAATGGGGGATGGTGAAGTGGATTCAAGGGTGTGATGGTGGAGAAGGAGCTTGTAAGGGTCCAATGTTTGTGGTGATGGGGGAAGAGGTAGTAGGGAGCATAGGGGTGGTGATGGGAGCTATGATTGGGGACCAAGGGCATAGTGGTAGGGATATAATTGAGTAGGAGGGACTAGGGAAGTAGTGGTTGGGGTGAGAGCATAGGGTTTAAGGTTGAAACGATGGGGTTCCATGGTGAGGGAAAGTGGGATTGACCTAGGGGCCAAGTGGTAGACAAGGTGAATCCTTAGTTGGGTGGTAGTGGCTAGAGGTAGGGGGTGGTGGGTGTTGGTGTTGGGGGCTGCAAAGTTCGCAATTATGGGTCTTGGGGGTGAAAGGATTGTGGTGGTGAGGTTTGGCCCTTAGTTTGGTCGAGGGCTTGTAATGCTATGGGATAGGGGCTCAATAACCTGTGGTTATGGAGGATTTATGAGGTGGGGTATGGGATTACGGTGTTGCAATTTTGTGGTGGGGAATGAATAACTAAGAATGGGATTGGGGTATTGTGAAGATAAGAAATTTTTGGGGGTAGGGATTAGGTAAAATAGTGTGAGAGAGACATTTATGCAAACTCACTTGCTAATAGGTAGTGGGATTATGAAGAGGGATCTCAACAAAGGTAATTTGGAAGGTTTTGTAATCTAATTTCAAGCATTGGTAAATATTATTGCTGGTGCAATATAGGGCACTACATTTTTGTTGATGGGGAATTCCAAGGATTAAATTTGAGTTGTTAATGGGAGAGATATCACAATGTGTGGTGTCTTGGAAGGGTCTGATGGAAAAAGTTACAACATAGCATTTTTTTATTAGAAGAAGATAGTCATGTTATGGGTGTGGGGTAGCAATAAGTTGTAGTTAATTGATAAATATTTGAGAGATGAGTCTTGTTTATCTTCCATTGCTATGGACCATAATGGCTAACTGGTATTTTATTTAATAATTTAAAGGAAAAATAAATTCTGGATTTGAGTGAGTCTTGACATATCTCATCGATAGGAAGGAATGGTCAGTGGTAATAGGGTTTAGATTCTTGGAAGAGAATCAATTTCAAGAGGAGAATAAAGTTCAAGGGAGGAAGGGGTTGTGAAAAAATGAATAGTTTTCTCATCATAAAATAATTTTTTGGATTGGACTTATTGTTGTAAGAATTGACTTTCAACAACACCATGTGTTTGGCTCTTGTGATATTGCCACATCATGGAAAATGGGACAAATTAAGGTGAGGGATGGGGTTAGGGGAGTTTCATGATGAGAACCTATGAGGTTTTATGGAATTAAAAATGTTAGGGCTCGAGGTAGTATTAGGGTTAGGGTTATGGAATGTTGTAAATCTAGGTTTCTTGTGAATTTTTCATTTGATGACTAGGGCACAAAGAAATGATTGGTCTAGGTTGGTACTCTCAAACATAAACATTTCAATATGAAAAATAGTGAACAAACTAGAATTGAACTTAAGAACAAGTATTTATTCCAAATCTCTTATTTGAATTTGGAGGTGGAACTTGTTTATTACTTCAAGAAACTATTGGATAAATTTCCCTAGTGCTTGACACAATTACAACCACTTTCACATGAAGTTAGATAAATAGCATGGTTGATAAAAAAATCCTTCTCAAGTCATCAAACAAGGTGTTAAATGTAGTTATGATAGTAGGATCGGTGTTGGTAGCTTGATGTTCATTTAAATCCCATATACATCAAGGTCATCTTGGTGAGATTATCATCAAGAATGACAAAGTCCCTCTAAATGTGTGGCTTTAGGAAGGAGAATATACTCTTTAGTTTTCTCTAGGAATTATTGGAAGTAGGCAGTGAGACTACATATCAAGAGTCCAAAAAATATTCATGCAACTAGCTACTATACTTTGGTAATGATATTGTGGTGTCTAGATCAAATGTAGAGGTGGAAACCCTAAGTTGTACTTTAATGGATTTAGTGAGATCACTAGCTAATTCTTGGGCCACACTTTTCAAATTGGGATTTGCATCCTTAAAGGATTGAGTGTGGTGAAAATATATTAAGAGATAAAGAGATGTTTTGAAATATTTGTAGGTGAAACCCCATGTGATTTATCTAGTTAGGGTTGTGTGCAAGAAGGGTTCGTTGAGAGATTATGAGTGTGATACAACCCTAGTAAATGTGACACAACATAAGAGATAAGAAATAGGATGTAGGACGATGTCTGGAGACCCCAAGAAAAGATTACACATAGATTATATGACATAATAGGAAGTCTTCAGGTAGGATGTAAGCCTCCAAAAAACCTCAAGTAGAAAATATAGGTAAATGTTGAGCCAACATAAGAGGTGATGTACAATAGTTCATTTGGTGGAGTCAATGGACAAGAAGATTAGTGAAAGAGGGGAGATGGTGTGGAGGATGGACCTCAAAGAACCTAAAAAAACTGATACATATACACTAAATAAGATAATGGATTTTTTAGGGTGGACTCGAGATAACCCTAACATTTGAGTGAAAAGGAGGCCAAGATCTTACTTCTATGATACATAATGATAAGAAAAAACCCTCTTACAAAACAAACCAAAGATAGAAACAAAGAAAAAGGCTTTCGTTGATCCAAACAAGAGATAAGGCATGAAAACCCATAAATGAGAGTAGATCACAACATCTTCTTCAACTTTATTAATGAGTCCATTGGCTTCCATATTATATGCTTGCATAACTCTCCAAGTCCAAAACCCTAATCTAAGGATGCACGCTATTCAAAGTTGGAAAAAATATAATATGCACATGAAAATAACTCAAGGATTGAAATTGATGCCTTAGCTAACTAACCGAGACAACAAATAATTAAATAATGCAGATTCCCCTATATTCTATAAGATAACACCGTTAAGTGATCAACACCCCTTTTTCTCTAGATTAGTAGGAAATATGAATCCTCAAGGGAGAAGTTCCCTCAATCCTTTGATTGATTGATTGGCTAGCTAAGACTATTGCACTAGTTCAGTTGGCTAGGCTCTCCTTGGATGCTTGGCTAGAGGAAGACACCTATGTTTCTTATCAGTCAAGCAATGTAGCATTAAATTTGATATATTTTGATATATACACATTGTATGTGACTCATTTCAAATTTCACTATGTATATTCCAACACATATTATAGTTATTGTCACAAAATCATTTGCCAATGATTTGTTGTTGAGATTTAATATTTTCATTTGCAGTACACTTTTCTTGTTCTTGTTGTAGCTCTCATACAAATTAAACACCCTCTTTATTAACAAGCTTTTCTATCTAAGAAACATATGGTTGTTGAATCTCCATATCGATCTTGACGCTTCAAGAAGAACCAACACTTTCGAAAAGTTTTTTCTTCGTTATCATAGAGCTTATATATTATCCCTAAATTGTTATCATAATCAAACTATGATGCACTTCAATATTTTTTAATATGGCTTCTTTCACTTTGCATCATGAAGATGTATACGTATGGAAGTACTTAAATAAATTCAAATGAGCAATTCTTAGCTTCCTCCCATTCCATGCCTTATAAGGAATCTTCGACTATATTATTATAATGGGAAATTGTCTTTAAACATATGTTGTTGTTGTGACTATGTTAGCTAAGAAAATATTTGCAAACAAAACATTCTTCGACATGCATTGCCCTAATATTCCATTCCACAATACCATTATGCAACTGCGCCATGATATAGTGTGTGGCATGTCAGTCTTAATACCATTCTATTCACATAGTTCATTGAATAATTTAGAGACATATACACTACTGATGTCACACCTTTTCCTCTTTAATAGATTCCCTATGACCCTTTCAAAATGTTTTTTTGAAAAATCATTAGTAAATGTAAGAAAATATTTAGCGCCACAATGTGACAAGGTTTTCATGGTTCAAAAATATCAATATTGACAAGATCCAATCATTGTTGGTCTCTCTAGACACCATCTTTTGTGAAAGGAATTATATGATGCTTCCTAAAAATTCATTTTACAAATACCAAATGAAAAATATTCAAATATTCAACTAACATCCCCTTCATCAACATCTCTAATGTATGTGTGATGGGATACCCACTTAGGTGGTACCAAATCATCACATCATTATCCTTTACAACAACCTCCACGACAACTTCTTGCACATCTCTATTTTCCTTTGAAATTGCAAGTAAACACTGGAATATTTTATGTCATTAACTGATTTGTCTCTAGGGAAATATTTTTTGACATTAACAATGTTTCTACGTTTTTTCAACTCTTGTTTTGATCACCTTTTGATCTTCTGTAGGTACGTTGAAACTGACTCTTCGGTTTGGGGAGGTCTATTTGAATAAGCCACTGACAATACATTTTGTTTCAAGGTGTTTCATCTCGATAGTAATATTTCTTCATCCTTATTAGATATTTAAATTGAAAGTGCATTCCTTTCTTCCTAGCTCTTTGTTTTATTAATGAACTAATATGCCTGTGTAAATTTGAATTTTTTTTTCATTTATTTGTGGATGCAATCACCTCATTTCGTAGCCATATTATATCCAAACTTGAGAAAAAATTGTTATAATTTTATTCATTTCTTAACTAACTAAAAGGTACACATGGATGGAAATGCAGATGGATCCAAGTGATGTTGTGCTCTTCGCAATTTTTATTGGTGAAGAGAATTGTGCCCTTGGCACAGTCCAATGTTGAAAAGGTTGTACATATGCTGATATCCATTGTGAAATTGTGGACGATGAAATCATTGAATATCCTTTTGATTTTATCGACCCAATTGGAATTCCTTTAAATACAAAGCAAGGGAAAAAAATGAAACCTACAACAACAAATGTAGGCATTAAGAGGAAAGTAGGCACATTGGTTGTTGAAACATTGCAATTAGATGTAATGGAAGGAATGCTTGTCCTTGAAAACATTTAAGGGAATGTGGAGGAACCTATGCATAAACAACCAAGAGTTGATCATGTGTCCGAGTCAATGGAACAAGTTGTACTAGTTGATCCTAATGTATTGGCTTCTTGGGAACATAAAGTGAATAGTTTAATGGAATATTTTTCCAAGGAGAAGCTAACACTCAAGGTATATTTAGAAAATGGAAAACCTAATATAAAGATCCGTTGTGGAATTCATGGCATTGATTATGGAAGGTGGGAAGTATCCTTGGCAGCACGAACAATTTGTAACTTCAAAAACAATCATACGAAAACATGGTTCCATCAATGTCACATTTCAATGTTGGGAATTAATGAAATTCCTTCATGTAATAGAGAAAAGAAGATGACAATGGCTAGAGATCAACTTGATATTGATCAAGCAATCAAAATTATACATGATTTCAACCAAATGCAAGAGCCTAATTTGTTCAAGGTGGTGGAAGCAACACTTGCAAACTATGAGGACAAGAAAAAATTAAGAGTGGAATGTACACGATGTAATAGATAATTCTCTTTGGTGTCAGAAAGTGGTAATATTGTCAGTTATCTAAATGAACACATGAAATCAAAGAAGCACACTACTACTACAGATGAGGCTTCACATGATACAGTTGTGTTGAGGAGTGGAACAATTGGGAGACCGAAGAAGCCTACCAATGAAAAGTCCCAACAAATTTTTACTGAGTTCTTAATCCCATCACTGCCATCACCATTACATGGGATTTCTTCAAGTTCACAGGATTCTACTTCAGGTGTGTTAACTACCCAAGTTTTAATATAATTTGAATTTTATTATGCACATTACTTTATTTGTTATTACTTGTTAGTAGCAGTTAGTATATCATTTACCAATGTGTATTTTCATCTTATTCTAGTACAATTGCCTCCCCCGATATTACTATGTTGGGGGTATCGGGACCCCTATCTTGATAAAAAAGGGGAGAGAGTGGACACAAAGGTTCTAATGGATGACCAACGTGGTGGAAAAATGTGGGCCAGAGAGAAACATACCAGGATAACACTGTGTTATTATGGTACTGAATGTCATATTAATGGTACATACAAACATATTCATTGCAAGAGGGTTTCTGAAATAGGAATCCCTTTTGATTCATTGACGTGCAATTTTTTAAGTTTATACCTAATTGTGATGAATTTTGAATGCGTTTATATCGTGAATCAAGGAGCAACATCAAAATACATGGGAGAAATACAGAGAAAGGGAGAAGGTTGGACCATTTGACTCAAACTGAACTCAAAATTGTTGTAAGAGACGCAAGTGCTACACATAGATTAACAATGTGATCTCTTTGGTGGGAGAGGACAAAGGTTGCTACAATGTCTATTAGAAAGAGGTCTCTAAGGGAAAATTAGTTCGAATTTGCAGGAAGGAAGGATGTGTTCAGGTTTTGCAAGGATGTGTGTGAGGCTCATAAGCAAGGAAAATTACAAGGTAAATATGCAGTTCGGGATTGTTTTCAAGATATATTTCACAACCTAGTTCGTTCAAAGTCAAGGAGAAGGTATAGTGCATCCACTAAATCCATTTATGAGATGATTCAGTTATGGGGAGGTCCTATATTAGAAAGCTTTATTAGCATGAATCTAGATGGCCCTTCGATATATACAACTTTAAGGCAAGTTAGAAAATCAATGACATATATCCCATGGGAGTAGGAGTACATTTTTTAGGCAACCAGAAAGTTTATGTTTCCTATAAAGCAAAACATGGTATAGAGGGCCCAATTCCCATATGCCTTTCTAAAGATGAAACTGTTGTGAAAAAATATGTCGGGTGGGTAGCAAAAAGTGATACATTGGTGGGTTTTTGTAGTAAGAAAGAAGAACATAAGTGCCAATCATATTTCTTGGTGACAGTTGGTGAGGGTGCTGCAGGATATGAGATTATTACGGATGCCTTCAATAATTGTGTGATTGGCCATTATGCACATTTTATTATTGCAAACCATTTACATGAGAAGATTCCTCATTTGGTTGTGGTTTTTCATCCAACGTGCAACAAGTTTGATGCAAATTTTGTCGATCGGTAATGGGAAAAAATAGAAGACCTATGGAAGAAACACATGGAACTTTTTATAGGACCTATTATTGGCCATTCCTTAGATGGGGATAGTAGGAGAATAATTCTTATGTTGAAGGATCATTACTCAATGATAGGCATGAGATGTCAAATTCACTGGGAAGGGTGGAGGCTAACTAGGTTGTATAATGGCTTTAAAGTAACAGGACTTCATGACCAGGATTACATCCACAATGGAAAAATGCTAGTGAATCCTTTGTTTAGTGGTAGATGAGATTTGATTATTGGAGAAGAGTTGATTAGATTTTACCCTGTAATAATGGTTTATAACACTTTTAAAGTGGATGACCAAAAGCTTAAAATTGAGGATATAGAGAGGATTGATCGCAAAAACTAGGGTTCAACATAACGTATTGCTTCAAGGCATATACAGAGGTTCTTAAAGTAAATGAGAAGTATAATTGGTAGGATAGAGAGGACATCAAGTACAAATACCTATCTTGCAATCATTGCTGACTATTTTGATATTTTTGTGTCTCCTAGTTTGACTCTTTGGGAAAGTGTGAAATTCTTCACGAGTCCATCATTTATTCACATTATGGCTATGTTGGGTTAAAGAATAAGCAAATACTAATGTAAACATTAATTTCATTAGCACAGAGGCATATCAAGATGTGAAAATTTTTTGCCATTTTGCGGTTTTGTTGATGAGATTATTTCATGATCAATACTTTAAATTGCCATGTGCATTGCACCTAACTAGGTCAGATGTATGTGAGAACTTCTGTAGAAACATCGATGGCATGGCTGGAGTAGAGAGGGAATATGACTTCACTGACTTACTTCATGCTATTGGAACCCTTAATAGAGTTGTTGAAGAAGAATTGAATCCCCAAGGGCTTCGTTTCAATAAATCTCGTAAGAAACAAATGAGTATCTGGAATAAATTGCATCAACAAACAGTAGAAAAAGGTGATATATTGTCACAATATGATTCAATATCCACAGATAATAAAATTATAGAAACTCTCAAGATAGGATTGGAGGATGCATGTGGAATTTTACTAGGTCTTGGCATGCAACTAGAAAGACACACAGAAGATTCTTGGTGGTTTAAACCATGGATAGAGGATAAAAAATATCCAACATTTGAAACTATGGATGAAGCAATTGATAATTCTCTACCAAGTCATTCCACATCCATATTCTAATCTTCATCTTTTATGGTACTCAATGACAGTGAATTGCAAATGATGGAAAGTTAGTGGAAGCACGAGTTGAATGGAATTTTAGATTTCATTGATGAGAATGTAAACATAACTACCAAACCAGTGGTGGAACTCAATGGAAAATAAATGTACAAATATTGTTTGGTTAGTCAATTGAATGGAAATTTGACATCATCGGAAGATAGATTGACTAAAGTGAGGAGTGGATTATATTTCAGGCAAGATGAGAGGGCCCCCAAAAACGGTGTTGCAATTGTTTTTGGAATTGGATCAGATTGTGCAATGTTGTTTGAGAGCGAGTCTATATTTGTAGTTGAACATACTACAAGAAAAGATGTATCTCAAAGTACAAAGAACGACATTTCTTGTGGAACTTGGTACATTGGAAGTGTTCAAATATTAAGAAAGAAGGATGGTAATAGGGTGTTTGATTACCATAATGGAATTGATCTTTTGGATGGGCCTGAAGGTGTTGATATTTAATGTTGTTGGTATAATAGAATAAAAGAGAACACATGTACAAGTATGATTCGACAGATCGTCTATTCATACAACTTGAATCTATTATAGCAACAACAAACCTATCATATAATATCAAGAATGACAGATACAATTTAGAAGAAAGCGACCACATAATTTATGAGGATTTCATTAAAATTTAAATAGGATGAAGTTTTCAAAACATTCTAATTTCTCTTATCTTTTCTACTTCTATCTTATACCTTATTTATAAAGTATTATTTTTTGTATTATTGTTGATTTGTTTGTATCAATTTTATACTTGTTGGCTTCAGGTGCGGTGAATGGTTTGTATGGAGAATGGTTGGGATAACTCAATGTGAAGTTATCGATCATCAAATATTTTTTTATGCTTTCTTGATGCATGGTTCTTGAGGGTTCTTGAATTTTTGGCTAGTTCAAATATTGTATTTAATATTACTTTTAGAAGGATGAAACAAGTTTTTGTTTGTCAAATTTTGGTGCCCATGCCCATGTTAGAGTTTTCATATACTTTCTTTTGCTACTTCAATACTTAAATTGAATATTACTTAATGTGTATTTCTTGAAATGTGTTTTCTAAATGTTTTGTATGTATTTTTCTTCATGAAACAACATATCCTTGTCACCTTTTGACTTAGTTACCTTATGGAATCCCCCTTTAGTGGTTCAATCCACTTAAAGAGAAGGGAAGTAGGTGTAGGTGATAACTACCTTATTTCCATAGTTCACTTAGCTAGTACCTTTGAGTCCTTGCAATTGGGGTGTTAATTTCCATGGAAACATACACCTTAATTGTAACTTAGAGATTAGGTGTTCTTTGTTTTAGATAATTCCCTAAATCAGACATAATTCAACACAAAAATGTGTACATAGATGTAATTTGTGTTTTCCAGCATGGAATTATGCTGCTAGTGCCATTGTTTTGTCCATAGGTTGTATTCATTTTGCATGAGGAAGCATCATCTGGATACAAATATGAATTTTCCATGGTTTACATTAAATTGAATAGCTTTTAATTTTTATACATATTGTTATCAACAAGCATGACTATTTGAGGAGTATGCATGCATTTCAACAGTTTGAAAATGAAATTTTGGTGAAAGTGTTTATTAGAAATCAATCTAGTTGGAATGAACAACTTGGAAATGATTCTATTTTTGCCTATATATTAATGACTTGTTTCATATATTGAATTTTATTAGTCAGGAATTAAGAATGATACCTTTCCATACTGCAAAACATGGACATTGTATATTCATCTTCCTTTTTTCATAATCAGTTCTCACAAAAAAAAGGTTTTTCCAAATAAAATATCATACTTGTGTCTTCCATCATTATATGCATGGATGTGATCTGTTTTCTTGGGTGGAATGTGGGTTCTTCCCCAACATGTTCATAATCCTTTTTCTTGTGTGGATTGTGGGGTCTTCCCTAGTGTGACAACGATTTTAAATTTATGGGTGGACTATGGTTTTTCAAGCATGATTCTGCAAAGTAGGACTGTGTGTATCTGCACTATGTGACTGCATCTTTACCTAGCATAACTGTGTGTCCTTTGTCAGTATTGTTGTACTGGGTATGAATGTGCTTGTTGAATAAGAAGTCTGGGTTAGTATGCTTCTTCTTTCACCCTCTTAGGCTCTCTCTCAAGGTACGTAAATTGTTTTCCTAGATTGACTTGTCCCTTTGGTGACAAGATCAAATATGAAATATCTTAGTATAAGGTTGATTCAAATATTGGTTATTATTCTTTACTGCTAATATCTACTCTACATTATTTTATCATGTTGTTACTGTACATGGCATTTGATGATTCTCGAGGACCAACTTTAATGCAGTGACTAATGGAGCGTTAAGTTGAAAGAGATGAAAATTATGTTTGTTTATTACACTTCAAACTTTATTCGAGCAGTTGTTCTAAATCTGATTTTATATGTTCGTGCATTAAAGTTTACTACTTAAATTAAAAACTCTTCTAACCCTTAAACTTCAACATCAAGTACTTTAGAGACATGTGCATGGCATATTCCATGCTTGGTTTTTATGGTTTTTGTTATTTGGCTTTCCTTTTTATCCTTGTTTGGTTTTCTTGAAAAGTATAGGAAGTTTGCTTTATAATTTTCTCTTTTCCTTTAATGACACATCTAATTTTCATGTCCTCGATCTATGAATTAGTGCTAGTTTTAATTTTATGTCAGATATTACTTGTTCACCATATGGTACCTATGTAGGCTTTTGAGTTGGAGTTACTAGAACACAAATAGGATATGGATGAGAATACGCATTCCTTTTTTTAGATTTATTTTTGGATATGATACATCTAGATATGGCATATCTAATAATACATATAAAAATATTGATATATATATATTGAATTAATCTCATATATCTGTATATTTATAAAAATATGCTCATATCTATATGTACATATGAATATATGGATATATATATGAGTATGGAGATATGTATGAGTATAGTTATTGATATTCACATTGAGTCCCCATTGCCTCTAGAATGGAAGCAATGTTTAGACCTTCAAGTTTGTTTCCTTTTTTTTCTTGATTACATATTGTGTTCTTTTATTTATGGTTTATTTCACTGTTGTTGTCATTGAATTCACCTTCAGGTTTGTAGATACATCCATTCCTATAAATTTGTCATAAGTCGGGATTGATGATCATTAGGCCTACAAAATGGATCGTCCTCAAGGCCACTTTACTTTGCCTTAACTGCCAACAACTACTCAGGTATGTTTTAACAAGGTGATGGGATTGGTTTCGGTGGACAGAAATTGAAACTGTCAATTATTGGTATTGAGCTTCATGTTGAGTCTCCACTCCCTCCAGAATGACGGCAATGTTTAGACCTTCAGTTTTGTTTCCTTCTATTTTTTTCTTTATTACATATTGCGTTTTTCTTTTATTAATGGTTTATTTCGTTGTTGTTGTCATTGAATAAAACTTCAGGTTTGTTTCCTTTAGGCTTATAGAGACCACCATTCCTATAAATTTTTCATTATCCAGAACTGATGATCATCAAGCCTGCAAAATGGATCGTCATCAAGGCCACTTTACTTTGCCTCTACTGCCAAAAGCTACTCAGGTCTGTTTTAACAAGTATTCACTTGATGGCATGTTTTGTTTCACCAAAAATTCTACAAGCAAGGTCATTAATTCTCTCTTTTTTTTTTTTTTGCAAGGAGTCCATGCTACACTTTCCTTGCAGGAGAATTAAACCATACATTATCTCATTCTAGCAAAGGTAATTTCAAAACTTTTGCAGGCCTCTCAATGAAAGTGTTTGTTATTGCTTTCCAAGTTACATATTAAATCTATTACCTGTTATCAACATACAACATCCACGTTAAATCAATTGGTATCCATGATTTTCTATTAGAAATAATGTTGAATTCATTAACTTCAGAGTACATATGTATCGTTGATTGAAGGAAGCCTAGAAAACTAAAATTTTCATGACATTTTTTAGGACATATGTGTTTGTCTGGTTAACAACATCTCAAGTAGGATTTGGAAACCAAGCTTTTTATTTGAGTCTTCTTGCACTTATTAAAAGCCAATGTTAAAAATATAGTCTTCATAAAAAATTATATTGTTTCTGTGGGATTTATTGAGCACAAATCCAAAGAATGTTTGAACTAAGGATACTTGTTTATGTTTTTGCAGCTATGATCTACTAGGTCTCAAAGGGCTTGCTCAAGATTTATGCATATTTATTGGAAAATATGACGCCCCTAACTATAAATTTTTGGACCTACTAATCAATTCTATGTTGAAGATGCATGTAAATCCTGAGGTATGAAGATGCATTTCCAAAATATTGAACAAGCAGTGGGATACTTCTTATTCTCTCATATGCAGGTATAACTAAAGAAATCCTCCTTTGGAAAAACTTGTCATACATATCTGGTGCTTGATCTTGATTATTAGTTTTCATGATCTTGAGTATTGGGTTAACAAGCATTTTCAATAATCCTTCCAAGATTATTGCACTTACTTAGTGGACCACACCTATTTTAGCATGTGATTTAAAAAATACTCTTCAATGGCTTTGAACTATTACCCAAAAATAATCAACTGATTATCTTGTATTGCTCACTTTTTACATCAAATCTCCAACCAAAAATATTTGACGTGTGTTATGTAGAAGTGAATCAATTTTTCTATAATCTCATATTTGAATTATGTTCCTAATTGATTCTTAGTCTATTGAATATGCAATTATACTTTGAGATAGAAACAAATGATTCTCATTTTTCTATATGAACCATACTTTAATAATGAGGAAATCCCATTGCATATCAATCTCAACCACTCTTAGTTGCTAAAATAAATTACAATACACATGAAAATGAATTTTATGATTTAGTATAGGCACTCAAGAAATGACAGAATTATATACTCAGTAAGGATACCATCCTTCCCACTAATTGTTGTGCTCTTATTTTTCTCAATTATGAGTCTAAATTGTAGGAATATAGCTGTATACGAAATTGACATCTTACATACAAGATTTGCACCAGTCATGACAAAGTATGAGAAGGGAATCATAAACAAGGTGATTGAAATTATTACTCACCCTCCAACACATGACATGCATATTCTCAATATTTCATTTGTTTCCTATTAATTTGTTCCTTGATATGAAAGAAAATTGGATTCCTTGATATCCAAATTCCCCATGCTGCAATAAGAGCTAGAGTTCTTATCCTCTTTGTATGCAGGTTTTTTTGTAGGTAATTTACCCTTCTAAACTTTATATGTCATAAAGCTTAGATATTCTTAAACATTTCAAGAAAGACCCTATTTCAAAACCTCCTAGAGCAATTCATCATCTCCAAATTCCCTACGCTGCTATAAGAGGATGGAAAGAGTCAATCAAGATTATAATGTTTTTTATATTATAATTATATAAATATATTTTTCTTGTATGTTTGTTTTTCTTTTAATTATTGGTTGTAATTACAAATACTTAATTGGAATACCTAGCCTAACATTCCTTATATTTGATGGTTTATTACTAGAGGCTTGTAGAATCTAAGAAGATGTTTGAAGACGTATATAACAAGAGAAAATGGAGTTAGAATTCAGGAAATTCTAAACATGGTGATGAGATTGGTGCTGGTGGAAATAAATTGAAACTGTCAAGTATTGGTATTGAGCTTCAAGTTGAGTGCCCACTGCCTCCTAAATGACAACAATGTTTATACCTTCAGGTTTGTTTCCTTTTTTTCTTGATTACATATTGTGTTATTCTTTTATTTATGGTTTTTTTTCATTGTCGTTTCCATTGAATTTACCTTCAAGTTTGTTTCCTTTAGGTTTAGAGATACTACGGTCAGGTTATACCCACACAAGGTCAGAAGTGAATTCTAGTTTGAACCAATTTGTGAATTGAACTTCGTTACCCTTACAATGATGTGGTCCCCCATGGACATCATAATTAAGTGATCTTTGATGCTTGTTCATGGAGCACCTAGTGCCTTGCATGTGAAAGATAATTAAGTGAACTTGTTGGTGCTTGCTCATGGAGAACCTAGTGTCTTGGTTGTTTATAAGCATTCATGTACATTTGATATACTTATCATGTTATCATATAATAGTGAGCAACAACAGACCTTGATTTATGAGCATACAGGTGTAATAAACAATCAACAAAATAAAATATGGAATATTTGTGTGTACAATCTAGGTTGATTTTGACCTCAAACCACAACATAAATCATTTCCTTATGCTTCTAATAACATTAGGAAGCTCATATCCATATCTGGACATGATCCAAATAGGATATGATGCAAATTTTCTATAGCAATAGCCTTGGGGTCTTTTTCTAGATCGAAAGGTGCCAATCAACAGAGAAACTGATCCAATGATGTAACATTGTGTGCAAAATATAGTGTTTAGGGGTTTCATGAATGCATTCAACTCTTGGATAATGATCAATCATGCCCTATTCTCAGTCAACATTTTTCCTCAAACAAGATTCATGTCATTTGATGGTAATCCATCTTGGAGGAACATCCTACTTTGAAACTAAGAGTATGGGACATGGTAGATGGTCCATTAAACCACTTTTAACACTTTGGAAGGCCCCCATCCATTTAGAATTGAAATATTGACTAGAAAACCACCATTTGTTTGAAGTTCAGTGGCCAAATGGAAATCCCCATCCATTTAGGGTTGATAGATTGAGTGGAAATATTGGTTGTGTAGGGACAATTGTCATTATGTTTGATCTTGAAACTATTGACTTAAGTTGTATCAATGATAGAATTATTGGCTTAAGTTGTATCAATGGTAGATAGGGTGGTGCACCTTGCACCACTAATAGGGAACCCAATGATAACTTCCAATCCCACTCAGTTCAGTCTCACAGGTCTGAATGTGGACCCTAACACTGTGCTGGTCATTATGTCGATAAGACACAAGAGAGGCACCATAGTTGGTGCCTGCTGTATGCCCTTAGAAAAACAAGTCTCCATGACTGGGCCTGGCCATTTATGAGACTAAGAATATTTCTGATCCTAAACATGGAAACAATGTGTGGGAGCCCATCACCACTGATCATATTCCATCTTTTGACAAATGGGGACTAGACAAAGAATACTGTCTACCCGATACATGTGTGATCCCTAATACCACATGATGTTGTGTGGGACAGCTAGTCCCTGCCTTAAAGCTGTGATACTCAAACTTAATTTTGATGTGCTCATTATTTAGCATGCCTTATAGTTTTGCTTATGATTTTAAATTTTATTAGCCGACTATGTGTTATTAGCTCATGGAAGTTGCATAGCACAATCCAAGTTTTGTATGATTACTAAAAACAAAGGTATCGCTTTTCCAGTCTCATGCTGTACAGGAATTGGTAAAAATGTATTTTCATATATTACAAATTTATCTAGAAAAAATGAATTGGATCATGAATTTCAATCAAATAAAAAATATGTTTTTTTCTACCACGAAAATTACGAATAAGGCCATGTTGACAAAATCACATTTTAAGCCTACTTGTTTAGACTTTACCTCAGGTGCATCTCTTGCTATAGGTGGAAATGATGCTAACTTGTCTAACTCCTCTCTATGTGATGCTATGAAGGTAAGGAACAATGGGTGTGTATATTCAAATGACATTGTATATCAAGGGAATAACAATGTTGATGGTAATAGTTCAGCAGTTGACAATGAAGTTGAGAAATCAAAGAAATTTTCAGGTTTAAATATCGATAGTCCATTCAATGTTTATTGTTTCATATCTTGAAATTTTCCAGTGGAAGTGTTTTTTTAATTTTTCCATGTTTGTGTGGAGTGCATATTAACTCATTAGGAAATTGTGACTGTTGTTGATTCAACATATGGCTAGGGTGTGGAAATATCTTATTATAAAGCTCACTAGTGTGGTATGGACATTCCTTATACGGTTATGATAAAACGAACTATTGTGGAATGGAACACTTATGGACTATATACCTTGAGAGGGAGTATAACAGTTTGACACCTTTGTCTTCTAGGTAAAAGGGTTGTGTCCTCACGTTGATGGTACACCTTGGTCCTATGGGTAAAAGGGTTATTCTCCCACCTTGATTGACCACGGGGACTTCACTTAGTGAACATCTCACATAGCACGTGTGATCATGGAATATTAAAGAATACCCTTAATTTCCAGAGATATTGACCCAAACTCTTTTTGTTGAAGTCCCCTCCCAATACTTAAAACCTCCTCCCCACCCCTTTTTATACCTCAATCCTTATAAACCACCCTACCCTCCCCCACCTTAAACCCTTCATCCCCCAATACCTGCAATATATTGGTTCAATTTTTAATAATTTTAAAACCCACAATATGAACTAACGTGATAAGATATTGGTCAACAAGTGAAGCCCCCGTGTGATTGACACATCTTGGTCTTGTTGGTGTAGGGGTTGTTTTCCCACTTTTTCATGACCGTTCTTGTTGACTCTTGATCTTATGTTGACCTTTGATTGATCCTTATTCTATCGCCCCCTCATAGTGTGGTACCTTAACCCTTTTATTATTTTTGTTCTCGGTGTGACCTTCTAGAAGCCCCAAACAACTCATAGCCTGCTCAAGCAAGTTCATACAAGTCACAGTTTAGTCCAACCATCCCCAAGAAGGTCATGGTTCAGTTCAAGCAGACCGAAGAAGGTCACTGTTCATTTCGGGAAACACCAAGAAGGTCACATCCCAACTTAGGGGGTTACGGTTCATACTTGAGTGGACTAATATCTTTGTTGCATTGTTTGTGTGTGCTAAGCTATAAGAAAGCCATGGGATTTTTATGGGATACAAACTAAGCTCTAGTTTGCATATGGAATGTGATCATTACCTGATATTTTATGGATTGTTGTTTCTTGGTCTATTGCTTTAGTAATTGGGGTTTCCTTATGGTTCACTTCAAGAAGGCTCAAACACCCAAATAGTGCAGCAGAGATCTTAGTCCACTCAAATAGGGTTATAGTTTCTTCTAGTAGCCCCAAACAACTCATATCCTACTCAAGAAAGTGATGGGATTTGTATGGGATACAAACTGAGCTCTGGTTTGTGTATGGAAAGTCAGCGTTACCTAATATTTTATGGACTATTGTTTCTTGGAGTAGGGTAAACTGTTGGTTTTGGTGCTTCCCACTGTCAATCCAGCTAACGTTGCTTGAAAGGTCTCCTCAATATCACTAGATAGGTTTCAATATATTGATATTGTAATCATTCAAGGCCTCATATATCCATCAATCCAATCTCTGGGCCTTTCCAATGAACGATGTAGTCTGTGGGTAGTCTTGACTGAGGTAGTCTTGGTAGTTTGTGGGTAGTATCAATAACAAACCCCCAATGCTCCCCCACTCATGTTTCTTCTCCAAACCCTGCTCGTGCTGCTTCTCCCCCCTTTTTTATAATAAAATCCCCTAAATATTACATATTTTTTTAACCCATAAAATAAACCGTGAATAAACCCCTCAACCCTAAATATGACCCCAAAATAATGTTTTTTTTCATAATTATTAAGCCCCCAATATGAAGGGATGTGATGTGGTATTGGTCCGTCAGCGACACCCTCGTGGTTTCATACTTGAGTGGACTAATATCTTTGTTGCACTGTTTGATTGTGCTAAGTTGTAAGAAAGCCATGGGATTTGTATGGGCTACAAACTAAGCTCTGGTTTGTGTGCGGAATGTCATCATTACCTAATATCTTATGGACTATTGTTTATGGGTCTGTTACTCCATTAATTGGGGTTTCCTTATAGTTCACTTCAAGCAGACCCAAACAATCAAATAGTGCAACAGAGATCTTAGTCCACTCAAACATGGTTATGGTTTCTTTTAGTAGCCCCAAAAAAATCACAGCCTACTCAAGAAAGACATGGGATTTGTATGGGCTACAAACTGAGCTCTGGTTTGTGTCTGTAATTCCATAATTACCTGATATTTTATGGACTATTGTTTCTTGGTCTATTGCTCCAGTAATTGGGGATTTCTTGCTTGTTGGCTGGGTTACCTTGACTGCTACTATAGTTGAATAAACTTATAATAACTGAATTTGTTCTCTCTCTCAGGTATGTCCTTTGTTCCTGTAGTGACTTGTCTCTTAATAGACAAGATCTGATCTAAAATTGTTGAGTATAAGGAAGGTTTCAAATATCCTAGTGGGTTATCTTATTTTTTTCTTTGTACTTTGAGTTAGATTTACTACTGATGTTATTTATTGTATTTGTATACTTTTCATCTGTAACTAGACAAGATAATTTTAAAGCATAGTTTTCATCTCTTTCAACTTTTACAATCCCGAATGTGGACCTTCGGGAGTGTTAAATTTTAAAGAGATGAAAATTATGCATTAAAACTATCTTGTCTAGTTACATTGATACTATTTTGTTTCTAGTACTATTTTTTCATGGTTTGTCTATTTGAGATGGTTTGTCATGGTTTATGTCTTTCTTCTTACTAGATATCTGCTGCTAAGTTTAAATATCCAAATCTGGTTAGCAATTTCCAAAATTTGTAGTTGCAATGATGCATACTTGTTAGGTTTTTGGGATCCATTTCTCTAACTGTTCAATAGACTTTAAGTACATGAGAAGGTATTTTTGTTTAGATGTTAATTTCATGTGCTTTTTCTACTTCTAAAAATGTGGAAATTTAATTGACATCCTCATGATCATTTTAGAATCCTTTGCTTTGAGAAATTAGAATAGGGAAGAGTTGATGGGAACTCCCAAATGGTGATGATAAAACTCACTATTTTGTTATGGACCTTTCTTATATGGTGATGATAAAATGTACTGTTATGTTATGTTACACTTATGGACTATATACCTTGAGAGAGAACATAACAGTTTGACACCTTGGTCTTTTGGGTAAAAGGGTTTTGTCCCAACCTTGATGGCATACCTTGGTCCTATGGGTAAAAGGGTTATTCTCCCACCTAGATTGACACACATTGGTCTTGTTGGTGTAGTGGTTGTTTTCCCACTTTGTCATGACCCCTCTTGTTGACCCTTGATTGGTCCTTATTCTAGTGCCCCCTCATATTGTGGTACCTTAATGTTGGTTGTGGAGCCTGGTCTTCCAAATCCAGAGATATTATTTAGTTGTGTTTGTACCCCAGGTGTATTGTACACTCATTCCTCCTACCTTGGGGTTGCAGACCCATGGTATTGGGTTAATCGTAGTATTTTCCCATGGTATTTCCCCTGTAAAAGAAAGCATTGTAACACGACTGTGTATGGTATTATTTTGTATTGTAAACAATCTCTGTGATTGTGTGGGAGAGACTGTGAGAGCGTGAAGAGGAAGTGCATCGGTTTTGCTGCAAGTTGTATCCCTTCATCTTTCTAGACTGTAATAAAAGGACTGAGAATTTCTTTGTGGACGTATCCCATCGTTTGGGTGAACCACTTTATATCTGTGTCTCTCTGTAATGTGTTTATTGTGTTTTGCATTTTGTTTAATGATTTAACTATATGTGTTATTGCTCTGTGGTCCTATTTTCTAACACTTAACCCTTTTGCTATGTTTGTTATGGTTGTGACCTCCTAGCAGCTCAAAACAACTCATAGTCTGCTCAAGCAAGTTCATACATGTCATGGTTTAGTCCAACCATCCCCAAGAAGGTCACGGTTCAATTCAAGCAGACCAAAGAAGGTCACTGTTCATTTGAGGAAGCACCAAGAAGGTCACAACCTAGCTTAGGAGGTCATGGTTCAAACTTGAGTGTACTAATATATTTTTTGCATTGTTTGAGTATGCAAAGCTATAAGAAATCCATGGGATTTGTATGGGCTGCAAATAAAGATCTAGTTTGTGTGTAGAATGTCATGATTACCTGATATTTTATGGACTCTTGTTTCTTGGTTTCATAATCCAGTAATTGGGGTTTCCTTGCTTGTTGACTGGGTTACCTTGACTACTAATATAGTTGACTAAACCTATAGTAATTTAATTTATTCTCTCTCTCAGGTAAGTTCTTTGTTCCTGCAGTGACTTGTCTCTTAATAGACAAGATCTGATCTAAAACAATATTGTTGAGTATAAGGAAGGTTTCAACTCTACTAGTGGGTTATTTTATTTGTTTTCTTTGTACTTTGAGTTAGATTTACTACTTTTGTTATTTATTGTCTTTGTATGCTTTTTAGCTTTAACACAGGAACCTTGGAGAGTGTTAAAGTTGAAAGAGATGAAAATTATGCTTTGGACTTATCTTCTCTAGTTACAACGATACTATCTTGTTTCTAGTACTATTTTGTCATCGTTTGTCATGGTTTATGTTTGTTTGAGATGGTTTGTCATGGTTTATGTACTTTTTTTTAATCAGATATCTACTGCTAAGTTTAAATATCAAAATATGGCTGGTAATTTCCAAAAGTTGCAATTGCATTGATGCCTATTTGTTAGGCTTTTGGGATCCATCACTCTATGTCAAGAAACTTTATCACCTATTGTTGTTTAAACAAGCATGCCAGAACTGCTCCAAGATGGAAAATTGGCCATGAATAAAGGACAAGCACAGGGATGTACTGAGTCATATGTTAAGCAATTCTCAGACTATATTATTTTATCCCTTGTTGAAGCATTACATAAGGTAAGAAGACAAGATCTCATTTTAAAAATTTTAACGTTTCATTATTTTTGTAGTCAACAACTTAATCAGTTTTGTAGGATTTATAGATTCTTTTCTCATGATGGCTAAAAAGAGCAAAATCTTTGAAATTTTTTTTTTCAGTGTTGGATCAGAACATGCCCACTAGTTGTAGAAATTTTGGAACATCTATGAATATATGGAAATCACAAGAAAAAGAGTTGTACCATCTTCATATTGTGATAACAAAGAGTTGTACCATTGCTATCCTAGATTATATTATTGCATATCTGATTTTCAAAACTGGGCTTCAAGTCTTTTGAGCAAGTTTCATGGTTGTTTTAACTTTTGATATGTTGATTTATTGGGACAGTAAGGCTATTGAGGCACGCCTTAGATGAATCTTTGAATATGAGGTGTACTATTATGTTTCAGTTGTTAATGAATGTAATTTTCTGATATGTATACTTCAATAGATCATGCCATAAGGTTTGTTCTAGTGATCTAGTGTTGACGTATTTTGTGGTGTTTATATACTTGAAATTGGTTAGACTAGTGGTGGAAAATTTTGAAATGTTTGTAGGTGTTTTTATTAATACTTCAATTTATCCTGAAGGCTAAAGTTCTACGTGATAAATTTGTGACCTCATAAAATTCAGTTGGAAGTTTCAGATTGGATAGAATCAAAATTTCTACAGTGGTGTGGTAGGAAGTTGTAGTGAGTTAACCAATTGTTTAAAAATCAGGTTCTTTCAGCTGCCATTGTCCATGATCAACTGTGTGACTTTTTATTTGATCTGAAAAATGTGAGTGAAGAGTGCCTTCTTGTTAGAATAGGCTTTGACCATGAAATATAGAGAACCAAAAGTGAACCTGTGGAATCCCTTAAATGACTATTATCCCTACTACAAATCTCATAATAAAAAAGGCAATGAAAGAAGTGTTGATCTTGTATGTGTTTAGATGACCAATATAAATGTCAATAATCTCCAGAGAATAACGGGCCTCTACAAACCAACAATGTTGTTTGCTTGACTTGTCCAAGCAAGCTAAACTCTCATAGTAGCAGAGGGCTACGAAAGGGTTTATGTCACGGGGTGAGGGAGTGTTTTCCAAGTTCTCAAAACCTCTTGAAGAGCATTTCCCTGATACTGTGTCAAAGGCCTTCCAAAAATCAACAAAACAACAATAGAGTTTGGGGGATATCTACCTAGCCTTCTCAATAATAGCTTCGAGGTTGAATATGTGGTCTGTGATCTATTATGTGATAGCCTTTGTTAAAAATAGCCTCCCCTATGCCCCTAAAGCATTGGTTTTTTAGTTAAATGGAAATTTATATATCAATTTCTTGAGGATATAATTTGGCAAAGGTGTGTCCAGCCATGGTGGTCTTGTAGTTGTTTGGGTAAGAGTCGTCCATGGATTTAAGGATAAGATGAATGCTTTGCTGGGACTAGGATACATGAAACCACAGAAAACAACTTAATTGAAGAGTAGAAGTGGGGTGCACCATAAAATGATGCCATATTTATGGGATTCATATTGAAGGCCCTCTAAGTTGGTGGATTTGCTAGTGCAGAGTTTCGATTAGCACTTCTGATAAGAAGTGGCAGTCATGGGAGGTTTTCTAGGAATGCAATACAGAGAAGATGCATGAGTGAAATGGCCAAGGTACAAATGCAAATGTTCAAGTTAATAGCCAAATTTTAGGAAGATGGGATAAATGAGCCCAATTGAATTCCATGATGTTGAAGGTTGATAAATATGGATACAAAGTTTGGAGGACTATTGCTTACCATTAGTGTTGTACATAATAATCAGGCATTGATGCTAAGAGAGTTCATATGATTGGTTGAGACATTGACAGAAGTTCCATGTGTGACTAATCGTGACACCAAAAAATGATCAAATTGAAGCAACTGGAGAAGATGAAGAGACTAAAATTTATGGATGTTAATTTTTCTATGTTTCAAATATTTTTGTATAAGATAAAATTGGTATTGAATGAAAAGTGAACTTTGAAGGGTTTGTGAGAGGGAGGGTGTAATTATAGTAGGAAATTTGGTGAGATAGTAGAAAAGATAAACAATATTTTTTATATTAAATAATGATACTTAATATTTTAATAGAAAAATAGTAGCATCTTAACTTTGAAATGATATAGTTTTAACTTTTAAACGATATCATTTTAATATCAAACAGGGCTATTATATATGATTACATAGTATTGTTTATCACTACTCATATTTAAATATTACACTGTTCATATTTAAATATTACTTATTTAATACATTTAATAGTATATTTGTTGAACTCGAACATCATTAGCCTTTTAGATTTAGTGCAACTGTGAGACCCATTCTTAGGTAGGATGGTACCCTAGTTAGTTAACTAGGGAAAAGTAAGAACCTAGAAGGTACACTAGGGCCCCAGTAGTATCCTGGGATTTTTGGTCTAGGACCAAGCAGGTTGATGCCATGGAAAAGCCCCTAGCATGTGGTTAGGGACCCTATATGCCTCTAGGGTATTTTGGTCTGGGACCAGGGACACAATGTCTAAGAAGAACCTATAGGTAAAGGTAGAGACATATTTTTGTATGGGACTAGGGACACGATGTTGAAGTAGGTCCTGCAGGTAGTTGATCATCTTTCAGTCTAGGACCGAAGCTCAGCTTAGTACTGAGGACCATTCTTCGGGAGAATGGAGGACCCGATCGAGGTCCAGGAGTTGATCAACATGATTTAGTCTGGGACTGAATCTCGGCTTAGTACTAAGATCCATTCTCTAGGAAAATGGAGGCAGCTGTTACCAGAAATTTGATTCATTCTGGGACTAAAACTCATCCTAGAGATGAGAGCCATTCTTTGAGAACAGAAGATGATGATGTGTGAAGTCCTCTCCCCTAATCATCACTGCTAGGTTGCTTCTCAAGGGACTAGCTACCCCTTGATGATTTCACTAGTACCTAACCCTTAGGAGTAGTATTGAGGAACAAAGGATCACACCATCTATTTAGATCTTCCCCTTATGCATTGAAAAAATTATAAAACAATGTACCTTGAGAGAGAGAAATGTTTACTGGTCTTGTTGGTCCTCTAAAGAAGTTGTTTGTCCACCTTATATGGTTCACCCTGATCTTGTGGGTTTGTGGGTTGTTTTATTGTTGACCCCTATGTTGGCTCATGGTCCTTTATCTTACATGGTCCTAGCACTATTATTGTGTGTGTACCCTTGTCATGATGATTCTCACCTTATGGGTTTCTTTGGTATACTATTCTTTTGGTTGGACCATTTACTTTATGAATTTATTATAAATTATTACTTTATGGTTTTATTAATAAATACATTTGGTCCATTTTATACTTTATGATTAAACCTTTGGACTATTTATTTGCTTTATACTATGACCATTGGACCTTTGATTCTACCCTAATTTATTTTTATTAAAACCTTTGGACCTTTGATTTTTGACTTGGACCATTTTATTAATGTTTAAAACTTATAAATTAAAGGTTTAATGTAAAAATGAAATGCATCAAACTATTTCCTTTCCTACTTCTCGAGTGACTTTGCTCTGCATGCTTCCTCAGTTACCCGCGTGATTGAGTTCTTATGCGGCTTCCTTCTTTGCTCCGTGAATGACTGTGTTTCTCTTCTCTTGCCTGATTTCTTCTCACCATGACTCGCGTGACTCCTCCTCCTGCGTCACTACTACTCACTGTGACTCGCGTGACTCCTCCCACTTCATTGGTGCTCACTGTGACTTGTGTGACTCTTCTACATGCGACTGTTATTGCTAATCAGGACTGAAATTATCTCATTTTTTTTCCACGTAACCTCCTGTGCAAATTACCTCTCGCATATCTTACCTCTACTCCCACGTTACTAACCTACACATCTGCATTACTGAGACCACGTTACTTGCCTTCTGCTTGGATTACCTTCTGCATGGATTATCTCCATGTGGTTGCTACCTCTGCTCTGCATGTTATGTCTGGTCCGCATGCTCCACGTGACTAGGTTCATATCGTGGCTATCCCATGACTCACTACAGATCACTTACAACAGTGTGAACACCTTCCTTCTCTCATGTACTGAAATTGAATGTGGGTTTCACAACATAATTGTGGCTTCTTGTTCAGTGGGACCATGTGCTAAACTTTACTGTGGGTTTCACAACGTGACTGTGGCTTCTTGTTCAGTGGGACCGTGTGCTAAACTTGACTGTGGGTTTCACAACGTGACTGTGGCTTCTTGTTCAGTGGGACTGTGGGTTTCCTAGCATGAGTGTGGTTTCTTGTTCAGTAAGGACTGCATGTTTCTAAGAATGATTGTGCAAAGTATAATTGTGTGTCTCTACACTATGTAACTGTGTGTTTGCATTATGTGACTGTGTTTGTTCGCACTATGTAACGGTGTGTCTCTGCACTTTTTGCTTTGTGTGTCCTTTCTCAACATGAGTGTGAAAGCATGACTGTACTAGGTATAATTGTGCTTGTTAACTAATAAGTCTGGGTCAATATGCTCCTACTTTAAACCTCTTAAACTCTCTATCAAGGTACATAAATTGTTTTCTTAGTTGACTTGTCCCTTCAGTGACAAGATCAAGAGTGAAATATCTGAGTATAAGGATTATTCAAATAATGGTTATGATTTCTTACTGTCAATATCTAATTTACATTATTTTATCATGTTGTTACTGTACATGGCATTTGATGATTCTCGAGAACCAACTTTAATGCAGTGACTAATGCAACTTTAAGTTGAAATAGATAAAAATTATGTTTTGTTTTTATTGCAGTTCAATTTTTTATTAATCAGTACTATTCTGAACCTGAGTTTATATTTTCATACATTAAATTTTACAACTTATGTTAAAAAATCCTCAAACCCTAAAAATTTCAACATAGCCAACCTTTTCAAATAACCTTGTTCTTTCACATTTGAGTTTCCAAGACATAAACAAATAAGAGACTGCTTGGTACTGTAAAGTTTAAACCTATGGCATTCAGATCATTTTGAGGAACCATGTTGATGTGCATAAGTGCCCTGTATATAGTATGGTTTGTAGTTCCTAAATATATTTATTATTTAGTCTTTTTAGTTTTGATAACTAGTCTAATAATGAATTTACAAACTTTGAATGCATGTCTCTTGTTCTATTCCTTTTTACTTAATGAGGTTGAAAATTGAAAAGATAGCTATAAAATTTTCTCACTCCCAATCCTCATTTCAATTTTAGTTCATAACAGAGTTTAATGCCCTACCCCATTTATATATGAGCTGCAAATGAGTTTTTCACACATAAATAATTATGTACCTTGAAACACTATGGATTTTTTTTTAATTTTAATGAGCAGGAATAAAACTCAGCCCCACATAAAAATATTCAGACTCGGTGTTTTTGGGAAATGTCAATATTTCAGACTCAGTGTTTTTGGGCAATGCCCCAAGAAAAACCTCTGAGGGGGAAAACCTGTGAGAGAGAGTGTTTTTTTTTTTTTCTTGTTAAAAGGAAATTTACAACAATATAACACAATGAGTACAACTTATCTCAACCACCGGAAGACCAAATCCAATTCCTCAAGATCTGTGCTTTTGAAGCCTTGATTTCTGTGCATTAAAGGTCTAGAAATTTGTGACTTTATTAGGCATGCTCGAACGGCTTCTCACAGTCTTCCTGTTCCTTGAATTTTCATGCTAAACTGTCTTCAAACTCGTTTTGTGTTCCCACTGGTACAACATCAATATACCTCAAAATGTTTTCCTTCACTATCTCGAAATTCGCACCCAGTAAACACAGAAAAATGTTGCATGGATTCTTGTACGGATTGCAATCAAATTCATAGAAAACCATGCCAAATTTTCTCAAACTTTGTGCAGTTCCTTGATTTCTTTGTTGTTATTTATGCGTCAATTTCTGTTCTAGAATCACTCTAGAAAGTCGTGCCAATATCTCATGTTGTATGGTCTTTGAATTTGAGTTAGTATTTGCTCTTAGGAATTCGTTCTCTTCTCATCCTTCTTATCTCTCTCTCAAAATATCGACTTCTCCAACACTCTTGGTAAAAGAATGAATGCCTTTCTCTTGCCTTTTTTTTTGCATCATAAGGGTAGATGAATAATCTCTTGATCCAAGGGCCCTAATTGAATCTTGAGATAAAAAATCAGAGGACAAGATTAAGTCACTTTCTCTCCAGAGATAATTTTTTCATTCAAATGTCACTTAAAATAAATCAAAAAATCACTTTATGAATTTAAAGTGAAATTAATTACACATCTCATATAATTAATGCAAGGGTCATATAGTTTTTCCCTTTTTAGTGACTTAGGAACAAAGCCACTAGGGAAACACTTTCCTAGGTACAAAATCAACAATATCATGTTTAAAATTATTAATTGAAGCTAATTGCATTTTGAAGAAATTAGGGGTGGATCTGTCAACATGAATCTTATTTATGGAGTGACTATCTCTTTGTAAAATTTTGAACCTTGAATTAGTTTTCTCCTTTCATGAATTTATTTTGATTCTTATACATGGTATGACATTCCAAGGCTTCATGTTTTCTGAAGTGATTTGCTCGCAAAGGATAATAAAAACAACTTTTGGGAATTTTTTAAACAATGAGTTCAACCTGGCCATCATCTGGCTTCTACAATTCCAAAAGATTGCTATCAAGAGATTCTAAGACATGGAAGCTACTAAACATATTTCAAATGAAGAGGGGAGAAGAGTAGTGATTGATAAATATATCACAGTGAATATAGAAACAATGAGAACAAGTTTTTATGGTCAATTTTTTAATGTCCCATTTTTGGAATTTAATTAAAATGCCCAATTTTCCAAATTTTTCACAATTTTGCCTCTTGACTAGTTTTAGTGTCTTGGTCTCCAAATCAACCCAATTGCTCCAAAATATTTAGAGAAGGTGTATGACTGATATAATAACTTAATTTTTATGTTCAGGTATGTATTATGGTCCTCCAATAATTTTTGCAAGTCTATATCAAATTCTGAATAAGATAGATGAATTCACTAGCAATTTTGGGGCTCAAATAACTCTCGGGTAATTGCCGAAATGGCTTCCCAAATGTACATAAACTCACTCAAATTCTCAAATTGAAGTAGGGGATTTGTAGAGGAAATTATAAGAGACTCATATGCAGAACCAATCAAACTCCCATGTCTGTTATCACTTCCTTCAATTAGATATAAAAAACTAGTTTTGGACCCTTGGGGAAATGAGATGTAGTTTGCCCCAAATGCTATGAAATTTGACCCATTGGCTACAAATTCTAAATTACAAACCATGAAACCCATAATATACTTTAATTATAGTTAATTCATTCATAAATCATCAATGGTGCACATATATACTCAATTCCATCAAGATTCAAAGAGTTTACAACTAGGTATTGGGGAAATGGCACTGTTTCTTCAATATTGGACAATAATACATGAGATATCTTGGATTTTCGACCTAATAGATTTCTGAAATTAAATAACAGAGCATTTACATCAGAATACAAAATACTGGAGCAAGATAATCTCCCTCAAAGAGATGAATAGCTCACCAAGTGCGCCTCACTCCATAGAGCTGAAATATGGTGAGAAAACTTGAGATGAATGGAAGAACAAGATGGTATTGAGATTTCAATGAAATTCCTGTATATTTCACCTGAAAATAATACTCCATTAAATATCTATAAAATACCTGAGTGGCCTTTCCAAACACCAACTAGGATGGAAATATTTCACCCTCGAAATTGGCTTAAGCAAGAAAACTAGTCATCCACTAGCTCTCACAATTCACAAATGAGAAAAAGCTTCTTCTCCTGGATGATACCTGTATTTTATAAACATTATTGGTCTTTTAAGGTTCCAAATCCATCCATAAACCAAATACAAGTTGAATTGGTGTGGCTGCTCATGCTATGCCATGTGGCCTCTCTCTTCACCTTCCCTCTTCTCCCAAACTTGAGTAGGAGCCTCTTGTCCTTCTCCAACTCCCAAATTCGACCTCTAAGATTCTCTATTCATTCATGACATGTAATTATGTCAGTATGTCAGCCTTCATATCTGAATTGTGTCATAACTTTCATAGAATCTCCATCATTGGTGTCATAGATGTCATAACTGTAAGGGGAATCTAGCCAAGTGTCCGTGAAACTCCCATTTGGCTATTCCTCTCCCATGTAAGTTACAATTCATCTGAAATTCGACCTATGAAGTATATGGAAAATTATATTAACCTTATAATCCATCCCAAAACATTAGGATTCCCATATATTTTAAATTACAAGAGGAGGATGCCATTTAACATAGGAATTCTAGCTTGAGTGGGCCCCATAGTCTCCATGTGTCTCCATTCTCCATAGCCATTTCAATTTTCTCTTGTATTTATTTAATAAGCTACATTATTAAATATTTATCCTCTTCTAATGTCTAAACATCATTTATTATCTCCCTTATTCCAAATCTCAAAGCTTCCACCCCCAACCTAGGAAACTAGTGATTTTCCTCCTTGGAAATTATTTGACTTTTAGCATCCCTTTGACAACTTTCATGAATATGGAAAATGTGATTTGGCCATTTTGACCCAGTGCAAAATTTGGGACATTACAAATTTGGGGGAAAATTAAGTTATGAACGATGGAGACCCTACTAATTCCATGGCAAGATAAGGCTCAAAACACCACCAGCCTCGTAAAGTTGCCTCCAAGAAGCCCAGAAAGCATGCAGACCAGAAACACAGAAGAATCACTAAAAAAATTGCAAATCAAGAGGGGAGAACAGTAGTGATTGATAAACCTATCACAGTGAATGTAACACACCCCATTGGATGATAACTAGTGATCCATCACACCCCTCCCATTTTTGCATGCCTAGGAAATCAAACCAGATGGGATCCAGAGATATCAAATTGAATGTAGAATGACAGGCTAGATGAAGGGCACGGTAAATCCCCCTTAAGGAAAGTCCAAGTGAGCTGATGAGGAAGGGTAGTGAGCACTGAGAACCCCCTTCCTTTATTTTGTCTCATCCTTGATGGGTGTAAGAATTGCCTCCCCCATCTAGCACCTATATTCATCAACTAATGCATGTCCACACTATACTTAACAATCATGGAATGAAACTTTGGGTTTAGGTGGTCCCCCCCCACTAAGTTTTAGAAGCATGCTTCTTTGAGGGATATTAGCTCCAACATTTTCCATATGATTTGAGAGTAAGTTTAGGGGTGTTTGACATGGAAGTGGGAGACTTCCTTATAACATTGTAACTATGAGGCCATCCTGGCTATTTTTGGGTTTGAGGAGGTGTTGCTGTTGCAACCACTACCCCAAAAATTTTATGATTTTAGGGACCCTCCTTAGAATTTTTAGCTTTTAAACTTTCTTAGACTACTTTTTCTCTCTGAATATCCTTTCCATGACTTAGTTTATTTTAGAAAATCCTTTTTACGCCAAGTTAGAACTCAAGTTTTCACCCGATGTGTCGGTTGAACTCATCAAGTTTGGCTGATATGTCGGAGAAACTCGCGCTTTCCATCAGATTTTTTTGTTTGCTTACTTTATTTATTTTCAGAAACTTTTGGGGATTTTTCCTATACGTCGATGAAACTTGGTCTTTGGAGCTGATATCATTGACGGGATGATCCTTCTCTTACCGACAAATTTGATCAGGGCTTTTGCAGGAGATCTCACTAATTGGCGCTGATAGCATTAGGTAAACTTAGGAAGTTGAGCCGATTTGAAAGAGGGTGATTCATCTTTCATATCTAACAACCTCTTATCGAGAGCTCTCCATGAGTTTTTTTGACGTACCTTTCTATGGATTTTTTCGAAAAGTTGTGCCGACAACATTTACATAGCTCAGGGTTTCGTACTGATACGTTTGGAAAAACTAACTGTTTGCAACCGATGAGATTTTGCATTTTCTTCGATGAAGTTTTTCGAGAGTCTTTAATGAGTCTCTGTGATAGTGTCAGAAGAAATCCAATGTTGGAGTCGACACTGTCGCAGATTTTTTTCTTTCGCCACCAATCAAATTTTTGAGGATCTTGCAGATAGTCTTTTTGTCGACAGGGGTTGTCAAGAGCCATTTGATAACGTCGAAAATACTTCATGGGTTCAACCAAAATGATCTCAGGTGGCTTAGTTTTTCTTGCCACTTCAGTAAACTGGTGACAGGGCTTGTGATTTTGGCACCAAATGACGTTTTTTACCCATGGGCCATAAACCATCCAATGACTGCATTTAATGCTCTTTTCACATTTTTTTCTATATAAGCCATGGGAGGTCTTTACAGACTATTACCATTGTCTGTTTGGAGTGATCCCAACTAACGACTGCCACCTAGCTTCCACAGGACGCTCAAGAAAATATTTTTCACCAACTTTCACATCACCAATTTCTAGGTAGGATTTGAACCTCATCATGGTTTTATTTTTGGAATACTTTGGTAATTTATCCTTTTGGGGGATTTAACATTTATGGGATTAGGGTTTTACCTAGGCTGTAGTAGTTTAAATTATTTTCCCCAACCTCATAAGGCTTCGTTTTTGGGCTCACTTACGTCTGGAGGTTTTTCCCCAAGTTGAGTCACACCATAATCCTTGGCATCCTTGATTTTTATTTTTCCTAGTCCTGGGGGATTTTTTCACCTGATCTGCACCATCTATCTTCCTCATTAAGGCCATGGAGTTTGGTATGTCATATTGTTGGTATTTCATTGGTGAGGTTTTTTCTAGTCAATCGTTTCGCCGACTACGCCTCCTCTAGATTATGTTGATGTCCAATGATAGGGGAGGGTACCATTAAGGTCGGCGTAAGGTTTTCAAGAGGTTTCCTAGGGTTTTTGGGATAGACCAGGGTTAGGGTTGCCCTTTATTTCATGGTCAATAAATACGATGTAGAGATCGTCGTTTGATTATGAGAGGAGAATCCCAGGTGTGTTTATGTTTAAAGCAGTGGGTGTGGGTCAAGCATGTAAGAAAACCTAGTTAGTCCAAGTGCAAGTCGATATTGATCTAAAGCACCAGGATTTTTGTTTTCAGAACCAGAAGTCTAAATCCCATGACAACATGAGGAGCTAGTGTTTTATCTATTCTAGTTTTGAGCTAATGTGCATCTTATCATGCTTGAAGTAGTTGGATAACATTTTATTTACATTACAAGTCCATTTGAGATGTTCAAAGATGAGTCGCTAAATACAATTTTATTGAATGCAATCTCATGTTTTGTTATCTAGGTTTCATTCATTACCTTGCATATTAATAATAGTTGTTCATTTCAGTATATTCTATTAATGATGAATGTTTGTTATTGGATCACAGTAACTCTAAGTCACTTCTTGGTATGTGTGTGTTATAGCCTCAATCCTCATACAACAACATGCCAAAGAAAGGAAAAAATAAGGTTAAGGTCACAGGAGAAGACTCAGACATGGAGATTTTATCTAGAACAAAAATTATTTACAAGGATACGAAAGCCATCACAGGATTTGAACCAGAATTTAAGTGGGGACATATTTATGATCGAAGACCAAACCGTTCCATATGCAGACTTAGAAGACATGCCATTGTATGTGAAAATAGGAAAATCCGCTATCACCAAAGTAGCTACATGCTCCGAGCTTTTCCCTTGTGCCGAGGTGATTGGGTGGATCTTACCTCGGGTGGATGCGGCTACTATGATCATGGAAAACAAAGAAAAAAATCCTCTTTCTTCCTTCATCCCTACCTACATAACCAAAGCATGAAAGCTACCAGTACCCCTCATTCATATGACAAATAAATGGGTAAGGGAGATGGATTTAGATGTGTTTGACTGTGCTAAGCGAATGATGATATCCGGGAAGCAGTTTCTCCAGAAACCCTCAGAAGAATACAAGACTACCAACTTGTGCACCCCATACTGAATCATAGCCCTGATGCTGAATCAGATCTTCGGCCGAGAAAACAAGAATTTCTATAAGATGAGGTGGGTTCTACTGATATATTATGTAGCCATGCAAGGCACTATCTTCAACTAGGCATACATCATGGCAGGAAACCTCTCATCATGCATAGTTGTGGCATTGGGAGGTCTGACTCAAAGGAAAACTGAGTTTTACATGAGCTCCTTTTTTATTGACTCTATCTTATGCACAAACTCATTTCCAAAGCTAAATTGTAATTAGGATCCTGCTAGGACTCCTGTATATGCCATGTATCAAATCTTGTGGGCACATAGGTATTCCAGTTTTTACAAGACCATCTGTGAATATTTTCGGATGCCATTGTATTCTAAAAGAATGCAATTGTGTGTCCGAAGGAGCAATGGATACTGTAGGTGAATATGGAGATTACTTTTTCTCCAAGGAAGGTTTATATTTGAGGATATATGGAGGGTCCAAGGCTCCTTCACTACTACCAAGATACTCCACATATTATCTCATTCATAAAGAGGTAGTAAGACAGTTGTACATAGATGGGTTTCAGAACTTCCTGTTTGATATGAAGAAATTTGTCTACCCACCGCTGCCATTTTAATTTGGTAGTTATAAGTTTACTAAGGTGAAGAGTGCCATTAATTTTGTAAGAGAGCTAGAAAGTTTCCATTTCGGGGAGAAACGTTTCTACAGAAACGACTCTTGGGACAAGGTTTTGAAATATTGTGCATATGTAGGGGTACACTTTGAATACTCCCATTATTTTGACAAGGATGAGGAAATATACCGCAATGCATGTAACATGACTACTTTAAACAAGTGGTTCAAGAAGAAAATCACGGCTATGGGAGGCAAAGGAAGCAGTAGTAGCACTACTGAACAACATAAACAGAAAGAAGAGGCTGCCAAGAAGAAGGAAGAGGAGGCCTGAAGGTTAGTAAAAGAAGCTAAGAAATTATTAGTTGGGGAGGAAGAAAGGAAAAAGTAAGAAGATGAACTAGAGACACAGAACAACTTGCTAGAGAAGCAGCTTAAGACAGCTAATGAAAAACAACCCGATGTTACTCCTTTCCATGGTCAAGCCTATTTAATGCACAGGAAAAGACACTAGGTTTCAATTACAATTGGCGGAAGAAATATATAGGATTAAGCAAATAGAGGCTAGATGGAAGGAAATAGCAAATAACTCATTGGATTTCAGGGAAGGGTTGTTAGAGTTCACAGAACTGGTGCAAAGTCAGCTAACTTGGATTGGAATCAATTCAATTTTTCCTAACAACATGCCCCAAAAAACAACAGGAGGATTGAAGATGGATTTGGCACTCTTATATTTTAGCAGCAGGGAAGTAGTAAGATTGAACAGAGCAATTGAAAAGATTGTAGAAAAGTGTAAGGAATTTTACAAGAAAATGTGCACGACACATAATAGATGCCAAGCTTCAACAGTAACACAGGTTCATGAATTTCCAAACAAAGAACAACATTTGAAGAATCTACAGGACAAGTTGCAGACAGACGAGAAAAGTATTCAAAATATCAAGAGCATTAATGAGGAAGTAATCGGAATATGGATTGCACAAGCTGCGGTTCATAAGTATCTCTTAGAGTTGTTGATGATGACCTCACCAAAGGTGAAAGAGATCGAATCTCAACTAGCTAAGCATGAACTAACTGCATGACTGTTAGAGCCAATGGACTATCGAGCTATCACTGAAGAAGCTCGTGCATGGAGAAATTTTATTGGGAGACTAGTTGGGCCCACCTAAGACTTTGTTTGTCTCCATTTTCCACTCTATGTAATATTTATATTTTATTTTCATTTTCCTAGTGTAATACAGTAGAAGACAAATTTTGTAAGTTCAAGAGTCAAGGAATCCTAAAGGGCAGGGATAGCCCAAAAGTCATGAGTAACATGTATAAATAGGGGTAGAATAGAGATTAGAAAATGACTTTTTCTAGCGCAAAGATACTGAAGTTATTTGTATGAGATTTATTTCTTTTATGAATAAAAAGGACCAAATTTTGCTGGAGGAAGGACTGTACGAGTTTCCAAATGGATTGTGTGGATTTCTAAATGTTGAACTATTTATGTTTTAGTCTCCAATACAACTGTGAGATCGTTCTAACTTGTTGAATTACTTCTACGTTTTATGAATGATTTTACTTTCTGTTAGAAATCTTGTGCATGTAATGAGTAATGAATGTGTTAACAAAACAAAGCTATCTTTGTTTATATTCTACGCTGTAATTATGTAAGTAGAATTGGAATAGCTACCTGTAGGATTCCACTAGCAGTATTACAGTGAATTACTCAGTTAACTATAAACTTTTCTCCCCTAGGGATAGGGATAGGTATAGTAGATTAGAATAGATTAGAATATGGTACATTTACTTAAAAGTGATTAAGGGGAAAGAGCTATAAGAAGACAGGTAAGAACCTGCGCATCACGAGTTGAGGCTCTTGCTCACCGTGTTGAGGCCTGGAAATTCGCAGGCAACAACAGAAAGGGATTCTCCCCAGTCAACGTTCCCAACTAGCTCGTTGACTCTTTGGTGTAGGGAATCCGTCTGGTTTTGCGGTCCTGCTACCGTAAGTCAAACACAAAATAAAGGCTTTTACCGGTTACGGCCCGGTCCACTGGAATTTTGTAATTTTTGAATTAAGAATGATATGCAAGTATCTAACTACACATGCAAGGTGGTGAAGGATGCAGGGAGCACTCACAATGTGATGCGCAGGTTCTTACCTCTCGTCTTAGGCTCACCGGCACCTGAATCACACATGCAGTAATGAACTGAACTAACTATCTATCTATTTGTCTATCTATCTACCTATCCCCGGGGAGAAAGAATGTGATTTATGTATGAGTAATGTGTATGTGCATGCATAATAAAGAGCAATTACAGATAGCTGATATGCCTTTTTACAAGCATGAACAATTAAAGATATTTCAACAACCAGATAGCTAATTGTTGTGTGAACAGCATACATTACTCATGGTGGTCATTTCATCAAAATAAATCAGAAATCATTCAAACAAAGACATAGGTCATAGAGTTAGAACGATCTCATGATTCATGGACACCATACTAAAAAACAAAATTGTTCATCTTTCAATTGCCCACTGCACAACATTTGAAATCCCACCGATCTTTCGTCAACAGGAAAACCAAATACTTTATTGCAAAGAGAAGTAGTTCTTCTTACAATAACCTTTCCAGTCTAACTGGGGAAAAAAGCCTCTTTTTCCTTCTAAACTTTCTATCTTTATACAAAAAGGTGAAATGGTTGGGCTGCCCAAAGTGACCTTTGGGCTTCCCAACCCTTTGTTTTCCCAATGCTTTACTTTTCCAAATGTCTTTACAAAATTTATACAAAAATACAAAAAATGCTTAATCCCTCATGAGGAGGGTCCCGCCTGGGTATCTAAAACCTTTTCCACGCTGAAGCTTCAGCTGCAATGCCTTCAAAGGTGCAGGGTTTTAAGAACTGAATGTTGATTTCAAATTTTGCAACTTGGTTCATTATGGCCTCTATCCTTGCTGGGATCAACCGAAGTTGATCTTCTAGAAACTGCACGCTAACGGCCGCGTGGCCTACTTCGTTCTTCAGCACTAGGTCATCAATGGCCTTAATCTGTTGCGTTCTGGCCTCTGCATCCTGATATCTACTCTGCAATAGTCCTATAAAGGTTTTATGGTTTGGGAACTCATCAAGCTTATGTTCAGCTTCTGTCTGGCACCGGTTGTATGTGTTCAGGAGTCTTCTGAAGTATTCTGAGCATGCTCCTTGCGTCCTTTTGACAGCCTTCTTGAAGTCTTCAGTGGTGCTGACGGCGAACTCTACTAGGTCATGATCTCTTTTGAGGGCTTGATGGTCTTTGGCTAGTAGCTCTGCTGGAGTCTCTGCATTATTTTCCAGCCTTGCCATTCTGGCATTCAAGACCTCAAGAACATCATGGGATCGGTCGACAAAGTAAGAAGAGGTTTCCATGATTTCTCCTAATCGGCTATCGATCTGAAGGACTTTACACCTTTCCTCCTCTAGAGCAGTCTGTAGCTGGAGCATTTTAGCTTTCTGAGCCAAGATATGTTCTTTGAATGGCTGGAGATTTACCTGCTGTTCTCTAGCTTCCTCCAGAGCAGTTGTCAAAGAATAAACCTGCTCTTGATGTTCCTTACTCAGTTCTTGAGTGTGCAAATCATTGGCCTGCAAGAGGATCTTTTACTGATCTTCTGGTTCTTCTACTTTTTGCAGCAACTTCTCCTTCTCCTTCTTCAGCTCTTGGTATTCTGCTTGCACGTGCTCAAGACATTCTTGTGTAGTCTCTTGAGCCTGTTTCTCTTCATGTAGGGCCTGCAATTCAGCTTCAGCAGTCTTCATCTCCCTCTGTCAGTGTTCAAATTTCCACTTCAACCTGTTTCCATCCTCTCTTTCTTTCCTTAAGGTGTCTTTCAACTGAGCAGAGGATTTCCTAGATGACTCCAGTTCAATCATCACCCTGTTTATATTATCTTCTGAAGCATCGATCATTGCAGCCCCGGCTCTCAACGTGAACCTAGGATCTTGGTCTGTTCCTAGCATCACAGCCGTGTCTATTATCATCTTACCCAGCATGCTTCCTATTTCAACCCTTCTTTCAGTCCTCTTCATTATCCTCTTCGTTGCTCTATCATAAAATACAGTGTTGAAATCAGGGATTTCTTCACCCTTCTTCTGGACAAAAGGAACTAACTTGAGTGTAGGGACCACAGGTGTGCTGGCAGCAAGCACTTGTGGATCCTGAACTTCTGGGTCTTCAGTATCTTGGGTCTGCCCTCCAGCAGCTGACTGTTCCGTCTCTGTCAGCTTCAGTCTTTCCGCTTCTTGTTTTTTCAGCTCCTCATAAAGATTTCTTTTCGCTTCTTCAGTTACTTCTTCTGCCTCTTTGGATACTTCTTGAGCTTTCTCAGCTACTTCTTGGGCAGCGTTTCTTTTTTCTTCTTCTTCGCTATGAAGCCATCCTGCAACTTCCTGTGCTAGCTTTTGGGCCTACTCTTGTCTCCTCTTGGCCTCTTCTTCGGCTTTAGCTTGCTCAGCTTTGGCTTGCTCAGCCCCTTTTCCACCTTTAGTGGTAATCTTTGGCTTGAACCTTCTTCTTAGAGCTGTCATGTTAGGGGCACTTCGGAAGACAGATTCTTCCTTATCGAAATGGTGAGTATACTCAAAGTGAACCTTGTGTTCTTTACAATGCTCCACCACCTTAGCTTGGGCGTCACTCCTATGATATGGCATCCTACCAAAATGGAATTTCTCTAATTCTTCTACGAATTCCTTAGCCTGCTTCACCTTAGCGAATCTGCAGCTTCCCAGCTTGAATGGCAAAGGAGGGTATGCAGTCTTCTTGTGTTCAAATAGAAAACTGCCTATTAAATCTATAAACACTTGTTTGACTGCCTCCTTGTGGATAACATAATCAGTTGTATATTTAGGAAGCAGGGAAGGGGCTCTTGATCCACCAAACATTCTGAATTACATGCCATTTTCAGTCAAGTAATAGTCTGCGTATTCTTCTATTACTTGCATGGCCCCTTCCGACATACAGTCACATTCCTTCCGAAAGATGAGTGTGTATAGTGGCATCAGGAAATGTTCACAAACTTCTCTGTAATGGCTATGGTATCCATGTGCCCACAATGGTCTGTAAGCAGCATAGATAGGTGTTCTTTCCCTGTCCCAGATGCATCTGAGACCAGGGAAGGGCTGGTGGCACAATATGCAATCTATAAGTATTGAGGTCATGTAAAACTCGGACTTTTTCTGGGCCTCTCCTCCCAGGGCTGCAACCAAACTAGCAAAGAGACTATTTGAGACCAGGCTGGCCCAATTAAAAATCGTCCCTTGGGTGGCAACTTGAAAGATGATTGGGACCCATTCTAGCTTGAAGAGCCTGCCATGAGCTCTTCCAAAGATTCTATTGAGCATTAAAGCTATGAATCTATATGGAACTCGTAGACTAGCTGTATCATATTCACCTGTTACTCTATTTCTAAAATGATTTCCGGTCAACATCATTCTTTTCATGGTTTCTATAAGATCCATTTTCACATTATCTAACCAGGCATCAAACACAAACACTTCAACTTCTGGCAGGTGATAAGCTAGGGATACACATCTAGGGCTATATGCAGCGTAGCCCTGTTTGTTGACATCTTCAAGTTTCATCGTTGAGACATCCACCCGAGGCAGAATCCATCCGATAACTTCAGAGCATGGGAAGAGCTCTGGCCTAGTGGCGACCTTCATTAGTGCAGATCTTTCAATGTTGGCGTAGATGGGTTCCTCTTCCAACCCTATATCAGGCATCTCTCTTCGGGTGATTAGTCTATAGATATCTCCCCACTGATATTCGGGTTCAGTGCCTGAAATGCACTTTGTATCCTCATATATATATTCTGTCTTTGTTACCACTTCTACTTTTGGTTCTTCTCCGGCCGCAGGGGCCTTCTTCTTTTGTCTCTTGGACATTGTAAGTTCTTCCTGCCATGTATGACATTGTGACATTAAGCAATTAAGTTGCAGACATTTAGAAGACACTGTGCAGCATTTTACTTCTTCAATGTGTATTATGACAGCAACTTGTTAGAGAGATAAATGTATGCATGGATAGCCCAAAATGGCCTGACTATCAGAACCATTGAAACCAATGTACAGTATTCCATGACCTTATCTATATTTAGCATGAAGCAAACTCAGTCCTATGCAATAAAATGAGCAATCTATTGCTGCTGCATAATACTAAACAATTTATCAACCATATTCGGGCCAGCATTAAATTCTCATCACTACGCAATGTGTCGCTTCTCCCATGATAGCACTCAGTGAAACAAATGCATGTATATCAAATGCAAGGTACAACATTAAGCTATTTGGTTTATTGAAAAGCAAGCAAAGAAGACAATTGGAAATAAGTGTATGCAGTATGATTGTGAGAGTCTCCTGCCTTTTATAATAACAAACATTTTAACAACACAGAGCCTAGCAGGACTAAAATCAACGGGGACTTTTGCGGTTCGCGGGAGAAAAATTACATCAAACCGACTACCCATTCCACTCTCTCCGGGTACTACTTCCATCTTGCTGCAATTAACTATCCTATCAAAACCACTACCCATGCGAAACCAACACAGTGGCATATCCCTTCTAACCGGCTAGGGTTTCAAACGACCGAGCCCAAATGGACTGCGCGGGACGACGTGAGCACACAGGCTGGGGTTCGAGCACACGGGAAATTATGAACCTCGAGCGAAATACGAACTACCAAAAGCCACAGAAAATCATGACAAAAACTCCCCCTGCACCCTAATGCCACACACAGAGCGGCTTGGTGCAGGCGGCGTAACGGCCGCCTGCACCAAACCCCCACCCACCACGTGCGAGGCTGCGCACTAACAGCCGCAAGCAAACAAAATAATCCATGGGTCAAAAATACCCGGGCTAGCTGTCAGAATACCCCCCTCCCTCTATTATATACGCATACATCTAACGGGCGAAGGAAACAACCCTAACCAATACTAACCGCATCAATCCTTATCAAATGCTTCAAAAGGAACGGGAGAAGGTGAATAAACCTAACTGGCACTGACGTATCTGATGTGGAGAGGTTTGGCACGCGTCATGGTGGAGACACCTATACTGAGGGTACCGCAAATGAGGAACTGGGCGAGGACGACAGCACGACAATGACGGGCACATCAGTTTAAAAAAATTACAATAGAATAATACCCTGCCTCCCCGTGTATATAAAAAGGTCCGCATGTGCGACGGGCTTTAAATCGGACAGGAAATATCTTGGGGTCGGACGGTGAAAGCGTAAACCCTTCCGCAACGACGGAAAGCCATAACATAACCATCCGCGGAAAAGTGTAAGGCAGGAAAACCTTTCGATCGGACATCGGAGGACTTTCTGATCAAAAGCAGATAGCTTAATCTCTTTCGCAACGGCAGAAGGTCATAATATAAAACTCGTCCGCAACGGCTCAAATCGGAGACCAAAAGACATTACGTCGGAACCTTAAAGCTCAACCCCATCCGCAACGACGGAAGAAGAAACAACAACTGCTCTGATGTAAATTCAAAAGGTAGCCGAAACACATGAATCGGGAGGAAAGGGAAAACCCGTCTGCAACGGCGGAAAACCAACGAAAACTCATCCGCAACAGCGGGGAAATTAACCAAATGGCTTCCGATTCCAGCAGTTTCAAAGGTACCCGAAGGTGACGATAAGGCTCGATCAACATGGAATTTTTTAGCGTTAAAGGGGATTTCAAATAGGTGGTAAATCAATTCAATCATTAGAAACTCTTTCTGAAAGCTCTCAGACCAAATCAAAGAAGAAAAGAAAATAATCTAATCAAAAGAGGAGGGTCCTAAAATTTTCAGAATTTTGGGAAATTGTTGCAGCTGCAACAAGTGGCGACTACCTGGTGAACCCCATATTTCTACATTAACTCCTTCCCAGCTTACGACTGTTTGAATAAAAAATGAAATCTTCTAGACGCCTGTATTCCTGAGCAGGCCAAATAATGCATTTGAATTATTTAAAGAAGTCCATTCTTTTGGGAGATGGTAACATCAGAAATTTTTCAAGTCTGAATAACTCTTTTGAGTCCAAATAAATGAGGTTTATTTTACCTGTCCTTTGGTAGTTACAGCTCAGACACCACAAGATTGTAACAGAAAGTAAACAATATTATCCTTTTGTTCCTCATTCCCATGCCAACTGCACTTTTGTGCCTTTTGAACTTTAGTTCTTTAGATAGGATTCCTCCTGCATGCCTTTCTTAATGAATTTTAATTCAGGATCCTCTATCCCATAGTGTCCTTTTTTGTGAACAATGTACTTCATATTTTAATTCACGGACGGAGAGGTTCTTGTGGCAATTTAGTATTTCATGCTTGTCAAGCTTTGCTTTGATATGTCTTATTTCTCTCAGGAGTTTTGACTCTTAATAGATTTTATCTTTTCTGAAATTATGGCATGGGATCATTTAAATATGATATACTGTTTACCCTGCTTCCTTTCGTGGGTCCTCTGCTGTCACCCCCTTGGACATTTAAGTTGTGAAATGGATGGAGCTTCGAAATAGTATTCCAGACATCTTTTACTTCTGAGTTATTTACAGGGGTTAAGTAGGACTTCAATGAATGCATTGCCAGTTAGGAACACGGCTACTAGAAGACATTCTATACTTTAAAGCACAGTCTTTCGCTCAAGATTTTAGTTAATAAAGAACCCTAATGTTTCCATTGCAACCAAAAGTTTGCCTCTTTATTCAAAACCAAAATAAATGCTAGCAAAGCAATAAAGGAAAATGGCAGCAAAGCAAATGATCAAAATAAAGAAAAACATCAAAGCATTAAAGCAAGAAAATAGCCCCTAGTATTAATAAAACAAAACAATTTATTTATGTACAACAAGAAAAGAAAAAACAAAATTTACTCACTCCTGAAAATCTTTAAAACTAGAGAGCTAAGGAATGAGCTGGATTTTAGACATGAGTTATCTAACCATGGTCTAACTCTGCTGTTTTTTAAATGGAACCCATATCTAAAATCCTGCAGTCATTACGTTCAGCCTGAGGGAGTTGAAGGAGCTCAGGCTGAGTGTCCATCACCGAACTGGCCCCTTTTGAGGTGTGATGTCTTAGCTTAAGCTCAGTCAGATAGTTTCCTAGGATAGAATCAGCAGACTCATTATCTTCTCCTAGCTTAGTGACAGTATACGTCATGTATGGTTCTCTCAGAATTTTTATCTGATTTGGGGTATCCTTGAGAGGCAACAACAGATGAGACCAATCTGAGGCAAAATAGCCTTTCAACCTGGCAGACCAATCTCGGTTGAGAATAAGCCCATATCCACTTGGTATGTCAGCCACCGTAATGTCAATAAATTGACATATCTTCTTGTTTGCAGACAGGCGAATGAGGACATTCTTCATTTTTCCCACTACATTGACACATGTGCTATCTAACTGCGATACTTCACCCCGTGTGGGCTCTGGCTGTCCATTAATCTTTTTGCAAATTTCAAGGGGCATTACATTTACTGCTGATCCAGAATCCACTAAGCAATTATGCACATTATGATTCAGCATTTCTACGGTCATAAGAAAAGGTGGGGTGTCATTCTTATCCACCCAACCAGGTTCTTTGACTGGCTCACCTGGTTGGTTCTGAGTAGGTATGTCCTTATCATGCTTTTTGATTTCTTTGGTGCTTTCCTCATTAACAACTACCTGGTCTTTAACATATCTGATAGGCTCACTGATTGGTTTGGTCTCCTGGCTGACAGTAGCCTTTTCCTGCAAATTGTTAATCTTTGATTTTATTGCCTTGTCTTCAATTGTTAAACTCATGCCTTTCATTTCTATAGACGTGCATTCAGGTTGAGGAGTATCCTTTTCAGTGTCAAACAATGAAATACCATTCCATGAGAACATAGTATCATCCTCTGGTTTTCTTATGGTCTGTTTCTCCTTTCCCTCCTTGCCACTCTCCCTAGTCAATTTAGGGTCCAACAACCTATTCATCACCAATGTCATTGAATGTAACCATTGAGGACACCTCTTCTCAGAATGGGGTTGTTGGTGAAAGGTACAGAAAGTATCCCCTCCTACTTCTGTTATGTTTATTGATGCCAAATTGGGAGGAGGGACTTGCCATTGGTTGTTATCCTCTCTTTTCGGATAGTGGGGCTTATAGGTTTTCTGAATGTCCCTTTCCTTTTCCAGATCTATTATTCAGTTGGACAGTTTCTGAAGCATTTTCATCATTCCCTGGTAATCATGTGATTGATCTTCTCTAGGTTTAGACAGCAGTGAGATTCTTCTCGCAGTAATCTTGTCTTCAAGAATATCAGGATAATCTTCTACACTCTCACTTTCAGCCTCTACCCTTTCAGCCTCTTCATAAGTCTCTACCAGTGTAGGCTTGATTTTCATTTTGGCAAACATGGCCAACTCAGGTCCTAGGGCTGAGGTATAATAATCAATTAAAACCTTGTCCGAGGGTCTATCAGTTTCCGAGAAGTTCTTTAAATATGTTGAAAATCTTTGAGTGAAACCATGTACCTTTTCATTCTTCTCTTTTCTTAACAGGCCAAGACCTTTCATCAACGAGGCATGTGTATTCTGAGCTGTGTATTTACTTCTGAAAACCCTTTCAAAGGTGTCCCAATCAGGGATGGAGTTTGCAGGTAGACTAAAATACCAAGATGATGCTGCTCCTTTCAGGGTGTGTGGGAACAGCCTACAGACCACATCTTCATGCTCCCCATTCCTTAGCCCTTCTAATGCTAGGTAGAAGCTTTGAAGGTGATCATCTACAGCAATCATTTCCTCAGGGTCAAACTTAGGCAAGAGCTTGTCAAAAGCTTGAGGTAGGTTATGCAAAGGAGGTGTTAGGTTTAGAGGTGACCTAGCTCTCCATGCCAGCAGATGGTTGGGTTGATTACCAGCCATGAGCAAAGGTAAACGAATAAGACGCTGGGAAAAATAGTCCTTCAAGGATAACACCGGAATCTGTGAATACTTGGGTTAGGTTGAAATTTTCAAACATCTGCTGGTAGGGTAGTCTCGAGAAATAAGTTTCCACGACCAGCCATGCACTGGCGGCCCTCCTTCTAGCGCCAGAACTGTTGAGGCCTGGAAATTCACAGGCAACAACAGAAAGGGATTCTCCCCAATCAACGTTCCCAAATATCCCGTTGACTGTTTGGTGTAGGGAATCCATCTGGTTTTGCGGTACGGCTACCGTAAGTCAAACACAAAACAAAGGCTTTTACCGGTTGCGGCTCGGTCCACCGGAATTTTGTAATTTTTGAATTAAGAATGATATGCAAGTATCTAACTACACATGCAAGGTGGTGAAGGATGCAAGGAGCACTCACAATGTGATGCGCAGGTTCTTACCTCTCGTCTTAGGCTCAGCGGCACCTGAATCACACATGCAGTAATGAACTGAACTAACTATCTATCTATTTGTCTATCTATCTACCTATCCCCGGGGAGAAAGAATGTGATTTATGTATGAGTAATGTGTATGTGCATGCATAATAAAGAGCAATTACAGATAGCTAATATTCCTTTTTACAAGCATGAACAATTAAAGATATTTCAACAACCAGATAGCTAATTGTTGTGTGAACAGCATACATTACTCATGGTGGTCATTTCATCAAAATAAATCAGAAATCATTCAAACAAAGACATAGGTCATAGAGTTAGAACGATCTCACGATTCATGGACACCATACTGAAAAACAAAATAGTTCATCTTTCAATTGTCCACTGCACAACATTTGAAATCCCACCGATCTTTCTTCAACAGGCAAACCAAATACTTTATTGCAAAGAGAAGTAGTTCTTCTTACAATAAGCTTTCCAGTCTAACTAGGGAAAAAAGCCTCTTTTTCTTTCTAAACTTTCTATCTTTATACAAAAAGGTGAAATGGTTGGGCTACCCAAAGTGACCTTTGGGATTCCCAACCCTTTGTTTTCCCATCGCTTTACTTTTCCAAATATCTTTACAAAATTTATACAAAAATACAAAAAATGCTTAATCCCTCATGAGGAGGGTCCCGCCTGGGTATCTAAAACCTTTTCCACGCTGAAGCTTCAGCCGCGATGCCTTCAAAGGTGCAGGGTTCCAAGAACTGAATGTTGATTTCAAATTTTGTAACTTGGTTCATTATGGCCTCTATCCTTGCTGGGCTCAACCGAAGTTGATCTTCTAGAAACTGCATGCTAACGGCTGCGTGGCCTACTTTCAGCACTAGGTCATCAATGGCCTTAATCTGTTGCGTTCTGGCCTCTGCATCCTGATATCTACTCTGCAATAGTTCTATAAAGGTTTTATGGTCTGGAAACTCATCAAGCTTATGTTCAGCTTCTATCTGGCACCGGTTGTATGTGTTCAGGAGTCTTTTGAAGTATTCTGAGCATGCTCCCTCCGTCCTTTTGACAGCCTTCTTGAAGTCTTCAGTGGTGCTGACGGCGAACTCTACTAGGTCATGATCTCTTTTGAGGGCTTGATGGTCTTTGGCTGGTAGCTCTGCTGGAGTCTCTGCATTATTTTCCAGCCTTGGCATTCTGGCAATCAAGACCTCAAGAACATCCTGGGATCGGTCGATGAAGGAACAAGAGGTTTCCAAGATTTCTCCTAACCGGCTATCGATCTGAAGGACTTTACACCTTTCCTCCTCTAGAGCAATCTGTAGCTGGAGAATTTTAGCATTCTGAGCCAAGATATGTTCTTTGAATGGCTGGAGATTTACCTGTTGTTCTCTAGCTTCCTCCAGAGCAGTTGTCAAAGAAGAAACCTACTCTTGATGTTCCTTTATCAGTTCTTGAGTGTGCAAATCATTGGCTTGCAAGAGGATCTTTTGCTGATCTTCTAGTTCTTCTACTTTTTGCAGCAACTGCTCCTTCTCCTTCTTCAGCTCTTGATATTCTGCTTGCATGTGCCCAAGATGTTCTTGTGTAGTCTCTTGAGCCTGTCTCTCTTCATGTACGGCCTGCAATTCAGCTTCAGCAGTCTTCATCTCCCTCTGTAAGTGTTCAAATTTCCGCTTCAACCTGTTTCCATCCTCTCTTTCTTTCCTCAAGGTGTCTTTCAGCTGAGCAGAGGATTTCCTAGATGACTCCAGTTCAATAATCACCCTGTTTATATTATCTTCTGAAGCATCGATCATTGCAGCCCCGGCTCTCTGCGTGAACCTAGGATCTTGGTCTGTTCCTAGCATCACAGCTGTGTCTGTTATCATATTACCCAGCATGCTTCCTGTTTCAACCCTTCTTTCAGTCCTCTTCATTATCCTCTTCGTTGCTCTATCATAAAATATAGTGTTGAAATCGGGGATTTCTTCTCCCTTCTTTTGGACAAAAGGAACTAACTTGAGCATAGGGACCACAGGTGTGCTAGCAGCAGGCACTTGTGGATCTTGAACTTCTAGGTCTTCAGTATCTTGGGTATGCCCTCCAGCAGCTGACTGTTCCGTCTCTGTCAGCTTCAGTCCTTCCGCTTCTTGTTTTTTCAGCTCCTCATCAAGCTTTCTTTTTGCTTCCTCAGCTGCTTCTTCTGCCTCTTTGGCTACTTCTTGAGCTTTCTCAGCTGCTTCTTGGGCAGCTTTTCTTTTTTCTTCTTCTTCGCTATGAAGCCATCCTGCATCTTCCTGTGCTAGTTTTTGGGCCTCCTCTTGTCTCCTCTTGGCCTTTTCTTCGGCTTTAGCTTGCTCAGCCCCTTTTCCACCTTTAGTGGTAATCTTTGTCTTGAACCTTCTTCTTAGATCTGTCATGTTAGGGGCACTTCGGAAGACAGATTCTTCCTTATCGAAATGGTGAGTATACTCAAAGTGAACCTTGTGTTCTTTACAATGCTCCACCACCTTACCTTGGGAGTCACTACTATGATATGGCATCCTGCCAAAATGGAATTTCTCTAATTCTTCTACGAATTCCTCAGCCTACTTCACCTTAGGGAATCTGCTGCTTCCCAGCTTGAATGGCAAAGGAGGGTATGCAGTCTTCTTATGTTCAAACAGAAAACTGCCTATTCCATCTATAAACACCTGTATGACTACCTCCTTGTGGATAACATAATCAATTGCGTATTTAGGAAGCAGGGAAGGGGCTCTTGAGACACCAAACATTCTGAAGTACATGCCATTTTCAGTAAAGTAATAGTCTGCGTATTCTTCTATTACTTGCATGGCCCCTTCCGACATACAGTCACATTCCTTCTGAAAGATGAGTGTGTATAGTGGCATCAAGAAATGTTCACAAACTTCTCTGTAATGGCTATGGTATGCATGTGCCCACAATGGTCTGTAAGCAGCATAGATAGGTGTTCTTTCCCTGTCCCAAATGCATCTGAGACTAGGGAAGGGCTGGTGGCACAATATGCAATCTATAAGTATTGAGCTCATGTAAAACTCAGACTTTTTCCGGGCCTCTCCTCCCAGGGCTGCAGCCAAACTAACAGAGAGACTATTTGAGACCAGGCTGGCCCAATTAAAAATCGTCCCTTGGGTGGCAACTTGAAAGATGATTGGGACCCATTCTATCTTGAAGAGCTTGCCATGAGCTCTTCCAAAGATTCTGTTGAGCATTAAAGCTATGAATCTGTATGGAACTCGTAGACTAGCTGTATCATATTCACCTGTTACTCTATTTCTAAAATGCTTTCCGGTCAACATCATTCTTTTCATGGTTTCTATAAGATCCATTTTCACGTTATCTAACCAGGCGTCAGACACAAACACTTCAGCTTCTGGCAGGTGATAAGCTAGGGCTGCATATCTAGGGCTATATGCAGCGTAGCCCTGTTTGTTGACATCTTCAAGGATCATCGTTGAGACATCCGCCTAAGGCAGAATCCATCCTATAACTTCAGAGCATGGGAAGAGCTCTGGACTAGTGGCGACCTTCATTAGTGCAGATCTTTCGATGTTGGCGTAGATGGGTTCTTCTTCCAACCCTATATTAGGCATCTCTCTTCGGGTATTAGTCTATAGATATCTCCCCACTGATATTCGGGTTCAATTCCTGAAATGCACTTTGTATCCTCATATATATGTTCCGTCTTTGTTACCACTTCTACTTATGGTTCTTCTCTGGCCGCAGGGGCCTTCTTCTTTTGTCTCTTGGACATTGTAAGTTCTTCCTGCCATGTATGACATTGTGACATTAAGCAATTAAGTTGCAGACATTTAGAAGACACTGTGCAGCGTTTTACTTCTTCATTGTGTATTATGACAGCAACTTGTTAGAGAGATAAATGTATGCATGGATAGCCCAAAATGGCCTGACTATCAGAACCACTGAAACCAATGTACAGTATTCCATGACCTTATTTATATTTAGCATGAAGCAAACTCAGTCCTATGCAATAAAATGAGCAATTTACTGCTGCTGCATAATACTAAACAATTGATCAACCATATTCGGGCCAGCATTAAATTCTCATCACTACGCAATGTGCCGCTTCTCCCATGACATCACTCAGTGAAACAAATGCATGTATATCAAATGCAAGGTACAGCATTAAGCTATTTGGTTTATTGAAAAGCAAGCAAAGAAGACAATTGGAAATAAGTGTATGCAGTATGATTGTGAGAGTCTCCTGCGTTTTATAATAACAAACATTTTAACAACACATAGCCTAGTAGGACTAAAATCAACGGGAACTTTTGCGGTTCGTGGGAGAAAAATTACATCAAACCAACTACCCATTCCACTCTCTGCGGGTACTACTTCCATATTGCTGCAATTAACTATCCTATCAAAACCACTACCCATGCGAAACCAACACAGCGGGATATCCCTTCTAACCGGCTAGGGTTTCAAACAACCGAGCCCAAATGGACTGCGCAGGACGGCGTGAGCACACAGGCTGGGGTTTGAGCACACGGGAAATTATGAACGTCGAGCGAAAGATGAACTACCAAAAGCCACATAAAATCATGACAAAAACTCCCCCTGCACCCTAATGCCACACACAGAGCGGCTTGGTGCAGGAGGCGTAATGGCCGCCTGCACCAAACCCCCACCCACCACGCGCGAGGCTGTGCACCAATGGCTGCAGGGAAACAAAATACTCCGTGGGTCAAAAATACCCGTGCTAGCGGTCAGAATACCCCCCTCCCTCTATTATATACTCATACATCTAACGGGCGAAGGAAACAACCCTAACCAAGACTAACCGCATCAATCCTTATCAAATGCTTCAAAAGGAACGGGAGAAGGTGAATAAACCAACCTAGCACTGACGTATCCGACATGGAGAGGTTTGGCACGCGTCATGGTGGAGACACCTGTACTAAGGGTACCGTAAATGAGGAACCGGGTGAGCGCGACAGCACGACAAGGACGGGCACGACAGTTTAAAAAAATTACAATAGAATAATACCCTTCCTCCCCGTGTATATAAAAAGGGCCGCACGTGCGACGGGATTTAAATCGGACGCGAAATATCTTGGGGTCGGAGGGTGAAAGCGTAAACCCTTCCGAAACGGCGGAAAGCCATAACATAACCATCAGCGGAAAAGTGTAAGGCGGTAAAAACTTTCGATCAGACATCGGAGGACTTTATGATCGAAAGCAGATAGCTTAATCTCTTCCGCAACGGTGGAAGGTCATAATATAAAACTCGTCCGCAACGGCTCAAATCGGAGACCAAAAGACATTACTTCGGAACCTTAAAGCTCAACCCCGTTCGCAATGGTGGAAGAAACAACAATTGCTCTGATGTAAAGTCAAAAGGCAGCTGAAACACATGAATCGGAAGGAAAGGGAAAACCCGTCTGCAATGGCGGAAAACCAACGAAAACTCATCCGCAATGGCGGGGAAATTAACCAAATGGCTTCCGATTCCGGCAGTTTCAAAGGTACCCAAAGGTTACGATAAGGCTCGATCAACATGGAATTTTTTAGCGTTAAAGCGGATTTCAAACAGGTGGTAAATCAATTCAATCATTAGAAACTCTTTCTGAAAGCTCTCAGACCAAATCAAATAAGAAAAGAAAATAATCTAATCAAAAGAGGAGGGTCCTAAAATTTTCAGAATTTTGGGAAATTGTTGCAGCTGCAACAAGTGGCGACTACCTGGTGAACCCCATATTTCTGCATTAACTCCTTCCCAGCTTACGACTGTTTGAATAAAAAATGAAATCTTCTAGACGCCTGTATTCCTGAGCAGGCCAAATAATGCATTTGAATTATTTAAAGAAGTCCATTCTTTTGGGAGATGGTAACATCAAAAAATTTTCAAGTCTGAATAACTCTTTTGAGGCCAAATAAATGAGGTTTATTTCACCTGTCCTTTGGTAGTTACAGCTCAGACACCACAGGATTGTAACAGAAAGTAAACAATATTATCCTTTTGTTCCTCATTCCCATGCCAACTGCACTTTTGTGCCTTTTGAACTTTAGTTCTTTAGATAGGAGTCCTCCTGCATGCCTTTCTTACTGAATTTTAATTCAGGATCCTCTATCCCATAGTGTCCTTTTTTGTGAACAATGTACTTCATATTTTAATTCACGGATGGAGAGGTTCTTGTGGCAATTTAGTATTTCATGCTTGTCAAGATTTTCTTTTATATGTCTTATTTCTCTCAGGAGTTTTGACTCTTAATAGCTTTTATCTTTTTTGAAATTATGGCATGGGATCATTTATATATGATATACTGTTTACCCTGCTTCCTTTCCGTGGGTCCTCTGCTGTCACCCCCTTGGACATTTAAGTTGTGAAATGGATGGAGCTTCGAAATAGTATTCCAGACATCTTTTACTTCTGAGTTATTTACAGGGGTTAAGTAGGAATTCAATGAATACATTGCCAGTTAGGAACATGGCTACTAGAAGACATTCTATACTTTAAAGCACAGTCTTTCGCTCAAGATTTCAGTTAATAAAGAACCTTGATGTTTCCATTGCAACCAAAAGTTTGCCTCTTTATTCAAAACCAAAAGAAATGCTAGCAAAGCAATAAAGGAAAATGGCAGCAAAGAAAATGATCAAAAGAAAGAAAAACATCAAAGAATTAAAGCAAGAAAATAGCCCCTAGTATTAATAAAACAAAACAATTTATTTATGTACAACAAGAAAAGAAAAAAGAAAATTTGCTCACTCCTGAAAATCTTTAAAACTAGAGAGCTAAGGAATGAGTTGGATTTTAGACATGAGTTATCTAACCATGGTCTAACTCTGCTGTTTTTGAAATGGAACCCATATCTAAAATCCTGCAGTCGTTACTTTCAGCCTGAGGGAGTTGAAGGAGCTCATGTTGAGTGTCCATCACCGAACTGGCCCCTTTTGAGGTATGATGTCTTAGCTTAAGCTCAGTCGGATAGTTTCCTAGGATAGAATCAGCAGACTCATTATCTTCTCCTAGCTTAGTGACAATATACTTCATGTATGGTTCTCTCAGAATTTTTATCTGATTTGGGGTATCCTTGAGAGGCAACAACAAATGAGACCAATCTGAGGCAAAATAGCCTTTCAACCTGGCAGACCAATATCGGTTGAGAATAAGCCCATATCCACTTGGTATGTCAGCCACCGTAATGTCAATAAATTGACATATCTTGTTGTTTGCAGACAGGCGAATGAGGACATTCTTCATTTTTCCCACTACATTGACACATGTGCTATCTAACTGCGATACTTCACCCCGTGTGGGCTCTGGCTGTCCATTAATCTTTCTGCAAATTTCAAGGGGCATTACATTTACTACTGATCCAGAATCCACTAAGCAGTTATGCACATTATGATTCAGCATTTCTACGGTCATAAGAAAAGGTGGGGTGTCATTCTTATCCACCCAACCAGGTTCTTTGACTGGCTCACCTGGTTGGTTCTGAGTAGGTATGTCCTCATCACGCTTTTTGATTTCTTTGGTGCTTTCCTCATTAACACCTACCTAGTCTTTAACAGATCTGATAGGCTCACTGATTGGTTTTCTCTCCTGGCTGACAATAGCCTTTTCCTGCAAATTGTTAATCTTTGATTTTATTTCCTTGTCTTCAATTGTTAAACTCATGCCTTTCATTTCTGTAGACGTGCATTCAGGTTGAGGAGTATCCTTTTCAGTGTCAAACAATGAAATACCATTCCATGAGAACATAGTATCATCCTCTGGTTTTCTTATGGTCTGTTTCTCCTTTCCCTCCTTGCCACTGTCCCTAGTCAATTTAGGGTCCAACAACCTATTCATCACCAATGCCATTGAATGTAACCATTGAGGACACCTCTTCTCAGAATGGGGTTGTTGGTGAAAGGTACAGAAATTATCCCCTCCTACTTCTGTTATGTTTATTGATGCCAAATTGGGAGGAGGGACTTGCCATTGGTTGTTATCCTCTCTTTTCGGATAGTGGGGCTTATAGGTTTTCTGAATGTCCCTTTCCTTTTCTAGATCTATTATTCAGTTGGACAGTTTCTAAAGCATTTTCATCATTCCCTGGTAATCATGTGATTGATCTTCTCTAGGTTTAGACAACAGTGATATTCTTCTCGCAGTAATCTTGTCTTCAAGAGTATCAGGGTAATCTTCTACACTCTCACTTTCAGCCTCTACCCTTTCAGCCTCTTCATAAGTCTCTACCAGTGTAGGATTGATTTTCATTTTCGAAAACATGGCCAACTCAGGTCCTAGGGCTGAGGTATAATAATCAATTAAAACCTTGTCCGAGGGTCTATCAGTTTCTGAGAAGTTCTTTAAATACGTTGACAAACTTTGAGTGAAACCATGTACCTTTTCATTCTTCTCTTTTCTTAACAGGCCAAGACCTTTCATCAACGAGGCATGTGTATTTTGAGCTGTGTATTTACTTCTGAAAACCCTTTCAAAGGTGTCCCAATCAGGGATGGAGTTTGCAGGTAGATTAAAATACCAAGATGCTACTGCTCCTTTCAGGGTGTGCGGGAACATCCTACAGACCACATATTCATGCTCCCCATTCCTTAGCCCTTCTAATTCTAGGTAGAAGCTTTGAAGGTGATCATCTACAGCAATCATTTCCTCAAGGTCAAACTTAGGCAAGAGCTTGTCAAAAGCTTGAGGTAGGTTATGCAAAGGAGGTGTTAGGTTTAGAGGTGACCTAGCTCTCCATGTCGACAGAGGGTTGGGTTGATTACCAGCCATGGGCAAAGGTAAACGAATAAGACGCTGGGAAAAACAGTCCTTCAAGGATAACACCGGAATCTGTGAATACTTGGGTTAGGTTGAAAGTTTCAAACATCTACTGGTAGGGTAGTCTCAGGAAATAAGTTTCCACGACCAGCCATGCATTGGCGGCCCTCCTTCTAGCGCCAGAACTGTTGAGGCCTGGAAATTCGTAGGCAACAACAGAAAGGGATTCTCCCCAGTCAACGTTCCCAACTAGCCCGTTGACTGTTTGGTGTAGGGAATTTGTCTGGTATTGCGGTCCGGCTACCATAAGTCAAACACAAAACAAAGTCTTTTACCGGTTGCGGCCCGGTCCACCGGAATTTTGTAATTTTTGAATTAAGAATGATATGCAAGTATCTAACTACACATGCAAGGTGGTGAAGGATGCAGGGAGCACTCATAATGTGATGCGCAGGTTCTTAACTCTCGTCTTAGGCTCACCGGAACCTGAATCACACATGCAGTAATGAACTAAACTAACTATCTATCTATTTGTCTATCTATCTACCTATCCCCGGGGAGCAAGAATGTGATTTATGTATGAGTAATGTGTATGTGCATGCATAAGAAAGAGCAATTACAGATAGCTAATATTCCTTTTTACAAGCATGAAGAATTAAAGATATTTCAACAACCAGATAGCTAATTGTTGTGTGAATAGCATACATTACTCATGGTGGTCATTTCATCAAAATAAATCAGAAATCATTCAAACAAAGACATAGGTCATAGAGTTAGAATGATCTCATGATTCATGGACACCATACTGAAAAACAAAATAGTTCATCTTTCAATTGTCCACTGCACAACATTTGAAATCCCACCGATCTTTCTTCAACAGGCAAACCAAATACTTTATTGCAAAGAGAAGTAGTTCTTCTTACAATAACCTTTCCAGTCTAACTAGGGAAAAAAGCCTCTTTTTCCTTCTAAACTTTCTATCTTTATATAAAAAGGTGAAATGGTTGGGCTGCCCAAAGTGACCTTTGGGCTTCCCAACCCTTTGTTTTTCCATCGCTTTACTTTTCCAAATATCTTTACAAAATTTATACAAAAATACAAAAAATGCTTAATCCCTCATGAGGAGGGTCCCGCCTGGGTATCTAAAACCTTTTCTACGCTGAAGCTTCAGCTGCGATGCCTTCAAAGGTGCAGGGTTCCAAGAACTGAATGTTGATTTCAAATTTTGCAACTTGGTTCATTATGGCCTCTATCCTTGCTGGGCTCAACCGAAGTTGATCTTCTAGAAACTGCATGCTAACGACCACGTGGCCTACTTCGTTCTTCAGCACTAGGTCATCAACAGCCTTAATCTGTTGCGTTCTGGCCTCTGCATCCTGATATCTACTCTGCAATAGTTCTATAAAGGTTTTATGGTCTGGGAACTCATCAAGCTTATGTTCAGCTTCTGTCTGGCACTGGTTGTATGTGTTCAGGAGTCTTCTGAAGTATTCTGAGCATGCTCCCTGCGTCCTTTTGAAAACCTTCTTGAAGTCTTCAGTGGTGCTGATGGCGAACTCTACTAGGTCATGATCTCTTTTGAGGGCTTGATGGTCTTTGGCTGGTAGCTCTGCTGGAGTCTCTGTATTATTTTCCAGCCTTGGAATTCTGGCATTCAGGACCTCAAGAACATCCTAGGATCGGTCGACGAAGTAACAAGAGGTTTCCATGATTTCTCCTAACCGGCTATCGATCTGAAGGACTTTACACCTTTCCTCCTCTAGAGCAGTCTGTAGCTGGAGAATTTTAGCTTTCTGATCCAAGATATGTTCTTTGAATGGCTGGAGATTTACCTGCTATTCTCTAGATTCCTCAAGAGCAGTTGTCAAAGAAGAAACCTACTCTTGATGTTCCTTTCTCAGTTCTTGAGTGTGCAAATCATTGGCCTGCAAGAGGATCTTTTGCTGATCTTCTAGTTCTTCTACTTTTTGCAGAAACTGCTCCTTCTCCTTCTTCAGCTCTTGATATTCTACTTGCATGTGCTCAAGACGTTCTTGTGTAGTCTCTTGAGCCTGTCTCTCTTCATGTACGGCCTGCAATTCAGCTTCAGCAGTATTCATCTCCCTCTGTAAGTGTTCAAATTTCCACTTCAACCTGTTTCCATCCTCTCTTTCTTTCCTCAAGGTGTCTTTCAGCTGAGCAGAGGATTTCCTAGATGACTCCAGTTCAATCATCACCCTGTTTATATTATCTTCTGAAGCATCGATCATTGCAGCCCCGGCTCTCAGCGTGAACCTAGGATCTTGGTCTATTCCTAGCATCACAGCCGTGTCTGTTATCATATTACCCGGCATGCTTCCTGTTTCAACCCTTCTTTCAGTCCTCTTCATTATCCTCTTCGTTGCTCTATCATAAAATACAGTGTTGAAATCAGGGATTTCTTCTCCCTTCTTCTGGACAAAAGGAACTAACTTGAGCATAGGGACCACAGGTGTGCTGGCAATAGGCAGTTGTGGATCTTGAACTTCTGGGTCTTCAGTATCTTGGGTCTGCCCTCCAGCAGCTGACTGTTCCATCTCTGTCAGCTTCAGTCTTTCCGCTTCTTGTTTTTTCAGCTCCTCATCAAGCTTTCTTTTCACTTCTTCAGCTGCTTTCCTAGCTGCTTCTTCTGCCTCCTTGGCTACTTCTTGAGCTTTCTCAGCTGCTTCTTAGGCAGCTTTTCTTTCTTCTTCTTCTTCCCTATGAAGCCATCCTGCAGCTTCCTGTGCTAGTTTTTGGGCCTCCTCTTGTCTCCTCTTGGCCTTTTCTTCGGCTTTAGCTTGCTCAGCATTGGCTTACTCAGCCCCTTTTCCACCTTTAGTGGTAATCTTTGGCTTGAACCTTCTTCTTAGAGCTGTCATGTTAGGGGCACTTCGGAAGACAGATTCTTCCTTATAGAAATGGTGAGTATACTCAAAGTGAACCTTGTGTTCTTTACAATGCTCCACCACCTTACCTTGGGAGTCACTACTATGATATGGCATCCCGCCAAAATGGAATTTCTCTAATTCTTCTACGAATTCCTCAGCCTGCTTCACCTTAGGGAATCTGCAGCTTCCCAGCTTGAATGGCAAAGGAGGGTACGTAGTCTTCTTGTGTTCAAACAGAAAACTGCCTATTCCATCTATAAACACCTGTCTGACTGCCTCCTTGTGGATAACATAATCAGTTGTGTATTTAGGAAGCAGGGAAGGGGCTCTTGAGCCACCAAACATTCTGAAGTACATGCCATTTTCAGTGAAGTAATAGTCTGCGTATTCTTCTATTGCTTGCATGGCCCCTTCCGACATACAGTCACATTCCTTCCGAAAGATGAGTGTGTATAGTGGCATCAGGAAATGTTCACAAACTTCTCTGTAATGGCTATGGTATGCATGTGCCCACAATGGTCTGTAAGCAGCATAGATAGGTGTTCTTTCCCTATCCCAGATGCATCTAAGACCAGGGAAGGGCTGGTGGCACAATATGCAATCTATAAGTATTGAGCTCATGTAAAACTCAGACTTTTTTCGGGCCTCTCCTCCCAGGGCTGCAGCCAAACTAACAAAGAGACTATTTGAGACCAGGCTGGCCCAATTAAAAATCGTCCCTTGGGTGGCAACTTGAAAGATGATTGGGACCCATTCTATCTTGAAGAGCCTGCCATGAGCTCTTCCAAAGATTCTGTTGGGCATTAAAGCTATGAATCTGTATGGAACTCGTAGACTAACTGTATCATATTCACCTATTACTCTATTTCTAAAATGCTTTCTGGTCAACATCATTCTTGTCATGGTTTCTATAAGATCCATTTTCATGTTATCTAACCAGGCGTCAGACACAAACACTTCAGCTTCTGGCAGGTGATAAGCTAGGGCTACATATCCAGGGCTATATGCAGCGTAGCCCTATTTGTTGACATCTTCAAGGATCATCATTGAGACATCTGCCTAAGGCAGAATCCATCCTATAACTTCAGAGCATGGGAAGAGCTCTGGCCTAGTGGCGACCTTCATTAGTGCAGATCTTTTGATGTTGGCGTAGATGGGTTCTTCTTCCAACCCTATATCAGGCATCTCTCTTCGGGTGATTAGTCTATAGATATCTCCCCACTGATATTCGGGTTCAATGCCTGAAATGCACTTTGTATCCTCATATATATGTTCCGTCTTTGTTACCACTTCTACTTCTGGTTCTTCTCCAGCCGCAGGGGCCTTCTTCTTTTGTCTCTTGGACATTGTAAGTTCTTCCTGCCATGTATGACATTGTGACATTAAGCAATTAAGTTGCATACATTTAGAAGACACTGTGCAGCGTTTTACTCATGTGTATTATGACAGCAACTTGTTAGAGAGATAAATGTATGCATGGATAGCCCAGAATGGCCTGACTATCAGAACCACTGAAACCAATGTATAGTATTCCATGACCTTATCTATATTTAGCATGAAGCAAACTCAGTCCTATGCAATAAAATGAGCAATTTACTGCTGCTGCATAATACTAAACAATTGATCAACCATATTTGGGCTAGCATTAAATTCTCATCACTACGCAATGTGCCGCTTCTCTCATGATAGCGCTCAGTGAAACAAATGCATGTATATCAAATGCAAGGTACAGCATTAAGCTATTTGGTTTATTGCAAAACAAGCAAAGAAGACAATTGGAAATATGTGTATGCAGTATGATTGTGAGAGTCTCCCGTGTTTTATAATAACAAACATTTTAACAACACATAGCCTAGTAGGACTAAAATCAACGGGAACTTTTGCGGTTCGTGGGAGAAAAATTACATCAAACCGACTACCCATTCCACTCTCTGTGGGTACTACTTCCATCTTGCTGCAATTAACTATCCTATCAAAACCACTACCCATGCGAAACCAACACAGCGACATATCCCTTCTAACCGGCTAGGGTTTCAAATAACCTAGCCCAAATGGACTGCACGGGACGGCGTGAGCACACAGGCTGGGGTTTGAGCACACGGGAAATTATGAACGTCGAGCGAAAGACGAACTACCAAAAGCCACAAAAAATCACGACAAAAACTCCCCCTGCACCCTAATGCCACACACAGAGCGGCTTGGTGCAGGCGGCGTAACGGCCACCTGCACCAAACCCCCACCCACCACGCGCGAGGCTGCGCACCAATGGCCGTAGGCAAACAAAATACTCCGTGGGTCAAAAATACCCATGCTAGCAGTCAGAATACCCCCCTCCCTCTATTATATATGCATACATCTAACGGGCGAAGGAAACAACCCTAACCAAAACTAACCGCATCAATCCTTATCAAATGCTTCAAAAGGAACGGGAGAAGGTGAATAAACCTACCTAGCACTGACGTATCCGACGTGGAGAGGTTTGGCACGCGTCATGGTGGAGACACCTGTACTGAGGGTACCGCAAACGAGGAACCGGGTGAGCGCGACAGCACGATAATGACGGGAAAGACAGTTTAAAAAAAATACAATAGAATAATACCCTGCCTCCCCGTGTATATAAAAAGGTCCGCACATGTGACGGGCTTTAAATCGGACGGGAAATATCTTGGGGTCGGAGGGTGAAAGCGTAAACCCTTCTGCAATGGCGAAAATCCATAACATAACCATCCGCGGAAAAGTGTAAGGCGGGAAAACCTTTCGATCGGACATCGGAGGACTTTCTGATCGGAAGCAGATAGCTTAATCTTTTCCACAACAGCGGAAGGTCATAATATAAAACTCGTCCGCAACGGCTCAAATCGGAGACCAAAAGACATTACTTCGGAACCTTAAAGCTCAACCCCATCCACAACGGCGGAAGAAGAAACAACAACTACTCCGATGTAAAGTCAAAAGGCAGCCAAAACACATGAATTGGAAGGAAAGGGAAAACCCATTCGCAACGGCGGAAAACCAACGAAAAATCATCCGCAACGACGGGGAAATTAACCAAATGGCTTCCGATTCCAACAGTTTCAAAGGTACCCAAAGGTTACGATAAGGCTCGATCAACATGGAATTTTTTAGCGTTAAAGGGGATTTCAAACAGGTGGTAAATCAATTCAATCATTAGAAACTCTTTCTGAAAGCTCTCAGACCAAATCAAAGAAGAAAAGTAAATAATCTAATCAAAAGAGGAGGGTCCTAAAATTTTCAGAATTTTGGGAAATTGTTGCAGCTGCAACACACCGGTCACTTGCATTTCATCCTAAAAATTAAAATTACATAAACGGTGGACTGGAACACAACCTGTAAAATATACTTAAAACGTTCTTTGAATTCTACAGTAGCCGGGCCGCTAACTAGACGGATTCCCCATACCAAACAGTAAACAATATAATTGGGAACGATTATTAGGGAAAATCCCTACTATCGGTACCTGGTATTTTTCCAGGTATCAACAAGAGGACTCTCCATGCTGCAGCAGTTTGATAATAAACAACGAGTATTCCATGATGCTGATGGTTTTCTTCGGAGGCTCTAAGACTCCCAAGGCTTGTTATAGGCCCCCTCGTTAGGCCTTGGGGGCTTGGATACCCAACCACTAGTTCCTATTACAGGCCTTCGAAGGCTTAGTCGGCCTCCTAGTGCTTGCTATAGGTCGTGGGGGCTTGTATACCCATCCCACAAGAGGCTTAGTCAGTAATTGGGGGCCTGCAACATTGAATCTAAATTTTGTACTATGTGCATTAGCTCTAGTGACATACAAAAAATGATCTCACATATCTTCATTACACCATTAGATGTCGCGTATCATAATGATATGTGGTTAAGTAATTGCATTGTGGGTGAAGTAATGTGCATCCACAATATACATCGAAAGAAGCAAGGTGCATTGTAGAATGCATGCGGGGTCATAAGAGGGGTATCATGTCAATATACTAGATAGAAATATAAAGGGGTATAAAAAATGTAAAAGAAAAAATGGATACATACAATATATAGTGAAAATATGGGTTTTTTAAATTGGGAAGGCATATTGGGAGGGGGTTAAAACAATGATTTTGGGAGGTATTTTCCAATATTTATTGAAATTAGGGGCATTGTTTCATATGCCACGAACGAACGTGCTATGTTAGAGATTCATTGAGTGAAGCCCTCGTGCTTCAGGCTGCCATAGTCAACTCAAACCCTCTGGATGTTCAACAACTGGGAAATAAAAAATCTAAATCAATTGTCAAGAACCTAAATGTAAATGTAGAATCGATGAAATGTCCCAACCCCTGTCGCTAAATCAAACCCTATAAAGATAATAATTATCTAATAGAATTCAATTGCAACTTAAAAAGTAAACAAACACACGAAGACATCCACTGTGACAAAAAAAAAGTCATCCAAAGGATCGAATTAGAAAATCAAATCAACAAGACTCAAACCGATGTAAGACAACAAAACAAATGGTGAAAAACACGGGAAATCCACAATTTGCGCATTTCCCATGCCGTAGCAGGCCTTCTCGATGCCCAATAAAATTAAAAAATCATCTCGATCACGCAATCAAGAAGATCCCTTGACAACCTTTGAATCCACCCAAGGTATGATATATGAGTCAGAACAATGAGAAACTAGGTACTAATTAGAGGACTGGGCGAGAGATTGAATATGTGTCGAGTTCTAGTTCGCCAAAGGGATGACGAATCTCAAACAATGTTCCAAAACCCGCCTTCAAAAAAGAACGCTTAGCAGCATAATTATACATATTAAGCTATGATGTTTACTTTATAAAATCTAATCTTTCATTTAATAACTTATTAAAAAAACTTTATAAAATGTATGAGAAATTATTAGAAAAAAAAACACACACACGTATATTAAGTTTTGAAGATTAATATCATATAAGACCTATTAGCCCTATAAGAGAGTAATATCATAGAAAGTATATTATGAGTAACGTTGATTGAAGGTACTCAACGAGTACCTTCTTTAAAGAGTAATACCATATAAGGCATATTATGCATAATGTAGAATGAAGGTGATCAAGAGTACCTTTTCAAGAGTAATATAACATAAAATATATTATGCATTTTAAACTAGGTTGTTTATTTATTTATTTTAAAATGTTTGAAAATTTTAGAAATTACTGTCCCATAGAAATTTTAAATTAATATTAAGACATTTAAAGATGAGAAAAATACGTATAAAATAAAATAAAAATAATTTCATTTTTATCTCTTTAAAATATATATATATATTAAGTTTGAAAATTTTAGAAATTACTATCGCATAGAAATTTTAAATTAATATCAAGACATTTAAAGATGAGAAAAATACGTATAAAATAAAATAAAAATAATTTTATTTTTATCTCTTTAAAATTTATATTTGACTTTGGTTCAACGTCTGCCTGGGGAGGAATAGAAAAAATGGGATGCTCATGGCAGGTTTTTGCCTTTGCTTTTGAGGAGGTGAAATTCCACAATCTGATTTTAATTGATGTAGGTTTTTTTGGGAAATTTGGTAGTAGTTATTTTCAAGTCACCGTGGATAGACTTAAAAATGGCTACTATGGAATTTCTAAAAAACCCTACATCAACTTAACTCACAGCAGAAACTTACAAACTGGTTTGATTTTAATTGTCAAAACGAATCCATACTTGAGACGTCAAGAAAGAAAGAACGAACTCAAGCTAATGTCATATTAAGGAGTGAGAAGTCCACTGATTTAATCGTAATATCAATAATATGGTGTCGATTTTCTAAAAAGAGGAGAGGTTACATCTTATCCTTATGTAATGCCAATCTCTTGGAAAAAAGCTAGATGGAGGTTTGGATAATAGTGATTTTATAATATATTTAATTTATATTTATATATAATGATTTTAGTTAATGGGACTTGAATAGGTGGTCTCTTAAAAGAAAGTTTAAAAGGAAAGAATAGTATGATAATCTATGTAAGTAATTATTGTTACAAAAGTGAAGATATAACTTACTTAAGAGCTAGTTAGATGAAAGACCAAAGAGTTAGTTTGTGAGAGGAGTTAACTTAATGTGTACAGCATGAGTGGGCCTAATGGTTAAGAGCATGTGTTTCCTCTTAGGAGGTCACGGGTTCAAATCCGGAGGGGGGTAGTATATGTACACCTCTGTAGACTTTAGCAGTTAAATCACTGCGCAGAGGGGGGTCCCTTGTCCCACAAACAAGGGGGTCTCATACACCAATTTGGTGTCTCGCTTGGCGGTGACCCTAAAAATAGATTATTATTATTATTATTAAAAATTAAAGTTAATATTTAATATTAATGAAGAGTTGTGTTTTTACTTAAGAATCAAACCCCATAATTAAAAAGGTAAGATTGATGGGAGCAAAATTTAGTTAGTTATAGATTTGTTTAAAGAACTAAGAAGGTGACCCTTTGAGGATAAAAGAGACCAAATAAATGGCTAATGATTAAGCTTATATATTCTAATTAAGAGGTATAGGAAGTCTGGTAAATATGCAAATGTGGACTTTTATAATCTTTACTTGGATAATTTAAGAGAAAAAAATGTGTACTAATGGTCCATAATTAAAAAGGTAAGCCTTGTAACCTTCTTTTTTGAAAATAATAAAAAGATTAGCAAATTTTGGTGGACATAGCACCAGGTTGGGGCAAACCACTTACATTAGTGTAATTTGAATCAAGTTAATGCTCTGTAACTCTGTGTTGTTAAAAGAGTACTTGTTCTCTTTATTTGTACATAGAGATTGGATTATGAATATTGCTAACTAGGTATAGTCACGATAAGACTTTGTACACAAAAAGTATATGAATGTTTATGTTCAAGAGAAATTAAAGGAACACTATACCAAAATCACTAATGAAAAATGGTTAATAGATGATAAATATTATATATATGATAAGCCAAAGAGTTAATTGATGAATTAACTTTTGAAGTTAAAACTCAAACTCTCTCCTAAGATTGATGGGAGCAAAATCTAGTTAGTTATATATTTGTTTAAAGAACTAAGAAGGTGACCCTTTAACAATCAAAGAGTCCAAATAAATGGCTAATGATTAAGCTTATATATTATAATTAAGAGGTATAGGAAGTCTGGTAAATATGCAAATGTAGACTTTTATAATCTTTACTTGGATAGTTTAAGAGAAAAAAATGTGTACTAATAGTTCATAATTAAAAAGGTAAGCCTTGCAATAAGTCCAAGAAATGTTCTTTGTAAATCAAATGAGTTGCAAAATTGTAACCTTCTTTTTTTAAAATAATAAAAAGATTAGCAAATTTTGGTGGGCGTAGAACCAGGTTGGGGCGAACCACATACATTGGTGTTCATTCTTGCATTATGTCTAATTTCTACAATTTGATCTAAGTTAATTCTTTGTAACTCTGTGTTGTTGAATTTTGGCGGATGAGCTCCAAGAAGCGAGGAGGAAGGCATTTACAGTGTTTTTTGCAGGTGGGTGAGGTTTTGATGGACGAAGGGGAGCAGGGGGGGGGGGGGTCTATGCCGCCCAACCCCTAGAAGAAAAGGAAATGAAAATTGGTGAGATCCAAATTAACCTATCGAAAATTCCAATCCAGGGTTCAATGGGTACAGATCGAAAGCCCGGGCAATGTATGTCGAAAGCATCTTTGATCCCATCTATGGTGGTTAGATCTTTGAACTTGAGAGATCGGATCCAGTTTATGTCGGATCTTGCTCTAATTGGTAAATTCATAGGTATATAGCCATCAGAGAAATTATTGATATGGTGGATCAACTCTTCATGGAAACCGAAGTGGCATTTTGATCTTCGTTTGGGCTCAAAGGGTTTTATGATTTCATTTATCAGTCTAGAGGGTAGGAACCGTATCTTAGGTGGAGGCCCTTATTTCTATTATTCTGCTGGTATGTTCTTGTGGGCTTGGAAAGAGAAATTATGTTTTGAACAAGAGGATATGAGAACTGCTCCTATCTGGATTAGGTTGTACTCTCTTCCCAATGGGTATTGGGACCCGGAAATATTGGAAGACCTGGGAAATTGCTTATGGAAATTTATTAAGATCTTTGAACAAACAAAGATTCAACGTTGCACTTTCTATGCTCAAATTTTCACTTATATGGACCTATCAAAGGCACTACCAGAGGAAATTAGGATGATATGGGATGATGAGGACTGGACGCAAACCCTGGAATATGAACAAATTCCCTTGAAATGGCATAAATGTCATGAATATGGTCACTTATTCAGAGAATTCCCTCTTAATGAACCTAAACTAAAGCCAAGGAAGGCAGGAGATCGTTCCGATTGGGGCTTTACAAAAGTTACATCCTGGAAGAGAGGAAGTCGGAAACAGGAAAATCAAGAAATTCATAAGAAAATTGCTACCTCAAACCATTTCAGATTTTTGGAAAATAAGGAGGAGGAGGTCTTGGAAACAATGACTTTTATGAATAAGGTCCCAAAACAGGAGGATGTAAAGTCTGACCAGAATCCTATAAAAGATTCAGAACTGGAAAATAATAACGAAGATGAAAGTATGGGACAGGAATCTGAGGAGGAAGTCGAGGATATGGACCTAGGCGAATTGGATCTTGAAGGGATTAAAAAATCATGCAAAGAGAAAGACAAAGGGTACGTTCCTCGAGAACAAGTTAGTCTCCTTAAATAGTCTATTTTGAAAGCCAGATCCTCTAACCTATTGGTTATTAGCACAAGATCCCATAAAGAAACAAAAAAGAACATTGAGGAACAGGGGAGGAAGATTGGCTGAAAAACAAACAAACAAATAAAGGGTTGAAAAATTCGGAAGGAGGTTGGTCGAGTAGGGACAATAACCAACAATAAAATATTCCCTTGGGTTGTAAGTGTCCTAATGAAGCTCTTCTCCTCTAATATTCGAGGCTTAAATAACCCGAGAAAGATTAAAATTCTAAGTAAAAAGATTAAGAACACAAACCCTGCTATTGTCTTCTTGCAAGAAACAAAGTGTTCAGCAGATCAGATCCAAGAGCTTAAGGGGAAAATCTGGGCAAGATGTGATAGTATGGGGATAGATGCAAGAGGTTTTTCTGGAGATCTAGGTATCCTTTGGGATCCATCTCAGGTTAACCTGAGTGGATTACAAGGGACTCGGCACTCACTCACAGTAGGTTTTAGGGTTGTGGATTTTCCTATCAAGGGGATGTTGACGGGCGTCTATGGTCCGCAAAGAGCAAGGGATAAATGGGATTTCTTTGGATCTCTCAGAAATTCTAAGGGATAGCTTGCATAATTCCCACTGGGTGGTGGGAGGTGATTTTAACCTAATCATTTCTTTGGAGGAAAATAGGGAGGAATATGATGCGTGGAGGAAGAAAGTGATCTTTTCAAGGAAACCATAAAGGACCTGGGTCTAGTTGACATCAGTCCAAGGAAAGGATGGTTTACCTGGAATAATGAGTGATCTAGGGATCACCACATAGCCTCATGATTGGACCAGCTTTTAGTCACATAATCAATAATAGACTTGGGAAGTGAAATCCATAGTGTGACGCTTTCTAGAATCGGCTCTGATCACTGGCCAATTTAACTTATTTGGAGTGGGATCAGATCATGGTTTAAGAAATCGCTATGTTTTGAACAATTTTGGTTGGAGAACCCAGACTTTGAAGAAAATATTAAGTCCTAGTGGGGAGAACTGTGGGAAGGTCAGGAACATAGTATGTATAATTTCCAGCAAAACTTGAAGGGTTTTAAATCCAAGATCAAAAAGTGGAATAAGGACGAGTTTGGGAATATCTTGCTTGAAAAGAGACGGCTGGAAGTCCATCTCCAAGAGATCCAGCCTGCTATTGGGACCAATGAAGGATATTCTCTAGCTTTGAAAGAGGAAGAGCAAATAGTGGAAGATAAGCTAGAAGAAAGGGAGAAACAGGAGGAAATTTTGTGGTGGAAAAAGTCCATAATTTGATAGCTCCAAGAAGGAGAAAAGAATACCAAGTTTTTTTACCATTCTATTATCCAAAATAGATTTCAAAATAAGATCTATTCACTCAAAAATGCAAGGGGAGAAAGGGTGGAGATGAGAGAAGAAATTGAATCTCTCTTAAATGCTCACTTCTCAGATATTTTAAGAGATTCTAGGAGGGATCGCTTAGAGGACATCGAAACTATTACCAGAGAATTTTTTACTCTGGTTTCCAATGAATAGAATAAGTTACTGATGAAAACCATCACTCTAAAATAGGTTTAGGAAGTGGTGTTTCAAATGAAGTAAGGGACTTCCTTGGGTCTAGATGGTTTTATAGTCAATTTTTTTCACCATTTTTGGGAGATGGTCAATATGGATGTATGGAGAATAGTGGAAGATTCAAGAACTTTGGGCCACATTCAGCCTGCTCTGAATGCCACCTTCCTAACCTTAATCCCTAAATGTGAAGGAGAGGATACCCCAGACAAATTTAGGTCGATTAGTTTGTGAATGCCATCTACAAAATCATTACTAATGCCATAGATAACCCACTAAAACCCATTCTTCGAGCTCTAATATCTCCGGAGCAGTCGGGTTTTGTGGAAGGAAGAAAGATATTAGATGGGATTATTTTGGTTCATGAAATTTCACATTCTCTAAAAATAAAAATAAAATCCCAGGTATGTTGATCAAATTTGGTATTGCAAAAGCTTATGACAAATTGAATTGGAAATTTATTAGGAAAATACTTGAAGCTTTTGGTTTTAATCGAAACTGGGTTAATTGGGTTATGAATCTGGTTTCTTTCTCTTTTTTCTCCATTCTTGTGAATGGGGTTCCCTCAGGAATCATTAAACCCTCAAGAGGCATTAGAAAAGGGGATCCATTTTCGCCTTTTTTTGTTTATACTCTTGGTTGAAGGCTTGGGGAGATCTATTTCGTCCCTAAGAGATAGCAATTCCATAAGAGGATTAAGGGTGACCATTAGAGGGGGAAAAAAACCCACCGACAATTTGTTGATGACACTATGTTAATGGGGCATCCCTCTATTTAGGAGGCTTGCATTTTCAAACATTGTATGGAACATTTTAGCCTAGCATCGGGTTTAGAGGTGAATGTACAAAAATCTCAAGTTTTATTTTTTAACAATTCTGGGGTTTCAGGAAATCTCCCTTCCATCCAAATACCTGGGCACTCCCCTTATCAACTCCATTACTAAAAAGGGTTCCTAGGATGATCTGCTTGATAATATAAATAAATGTCTGGGAAATCATATTTTACAACCGTTAAACCTATCTGGTCGCCTGGTTCTGGTTAACTCTGTTCTTCAAGCTATGTCGACCTATATTTTTTCTTCTATGATGGCTCCAAAATGCATTATGAGGGACCTGCAGAATATGAAAAGAAATTTCTTTTGGAGAGGATCCCTGGATCCTCAGAAATGGACCTTGGTCAAATGGGGCATAGTATGCACTTCCAAGTCACAAGGTGGGTTGGGGCTTCAAGACCCGAAAAAGGAAAGCATTGTGGCTGGGGTGAAACTCTGGTGGCTTTGGGTAACACACACCCAAGAATATTGGGAAAAATTATAGCATGCAAAATATGTGAAAGGTTGGGATTGTCGGGATCTTATATGGTTCTCAGCGGATAAACCGGGATTGCACATTTGGTGAACGACATGGAAAGGCTGTAACTTGGTTCAAGACCATAGTTTTTCAGAGGTTCGAAATGGAAATATAGCTTGAACATGGGGAGATTCATGGAAGCAACTCCCTCCTCTAGGAAGGGAGGGAGAGTTTCAACTTATTCAAGAAGAGTGTCGGTCCAAAGGCATTTCCACGGTTAAGGATCTATGGGGGGACTAGGAACCCATGAACTATTTATGCTCCTAGGATTCTTGAACTTGGTTGGAATGGTTAGGCCCAAGGGTAGAATTTTATTTTTTGGAATAGGAACTAACAAACCATAGAATCAGAAGGAATGAGGGAAATGATAAACTTCAATGGGTTACTCCTAGATAGGGCTTTTTTCTTTAAAATAAGCCTATACCATGTTGATACCTAGTGACCTGGACCAAGAGGAAAAAACTTGGTGCACCTTATGGGAGAAGAAGGTATGGCCCAAGATCTCAATTTTTTGTTGGCTGGTTCTAAGAAAAAAAAAATTAACAGGAGAAAACTTACAAAAGTGAGGGATGGTTGGACCTTACCAGTGCCCCTTGTGTGAACAAACGGAGGAGACTTCCACTCATTTGCTAGACTCTTGCAACTTCTCATCTATGCTCTGGGACCATGGATCAATGATATTTCTCTATTCATCAGGGTTACAACATAATCCAGTCTACTCTCTGATGGACTGGCCCAAAAGACCTTTCCAAAATCGCATTATTAGCCTCCTTTGGGAAATCTTCCCTTTGTTTCTTATATAGGAGATATGCCGTGAACGCAACTCTAGAATTTTTAGGGGGGAAGCTAGCCAGATTAGCAGCGTCTAAGATGGTATTACCAGTAAAATGACTGAAACCATTCTTATGGAAAATTAGGATAATGCAGACTGGGATCCGATTGGTAATGAGAGGCATATCATACATGACTGGGGCTTTAGGGGTATTCCATCAAAAATAAGGGAAAGTACTAAGAAATCTAAAAACATGCAAAGTATGGATAGATGGTTCCCTCCTATAGATCACCTGTCCAAAATGAACTTCGACGGGGCGTCTAAGGGTAATCCAAGACCAGGAGGTTATGGTTTTATCATTCGCGAGTAGTGGGAGGGCATGAGAGGTTTCAGATATGGATTCCTGGGTCAAGAGACCAACAACATGGCTGAAATTGAAGGGATGTTGCAGGGTTTGGAGTGGGTTAAGGAAAACTTCACCATGTCGATGGTAGTGTAAGGTGACTCACAACTGCTCATCCACATGGAAAAAACACTGTAGGGTGGCACCCCAAGTTCCAAGGTACCAGCCTCATGGCATGTGGAAGGACGAGTGAAAATCCTACATAATATCCTGATAAAGGGATTAGTGGTATAGTTTTCCCATGTAAGGTGGGGAGGAAACAAAGTTTCAGATAACGTAGCCAACCTTGGAGTTAACACATGTAGGACCGTCAAGGCAAAGGATTGGGACATGATCTCGGATGGGATGGATCACAAAAGACGTAAGCGTCTTGCATTGCAGGACAAGGTTAACCTCTAGGTGGCTATCTATCCAAGATACCATGCATGTGGAGGGTCATGCTAGCATGTGGAGGAGTGTGGTGTAAATCACCTATATTAATTAATGACCAAGCACCTCATAAATTACATCCGGCGTGCTCATATGAATAGGCTCAACCGACTGTGGGAGGTACAAAGTAATATGAAGACCGTAAGTGGATATGTTAAATGTGGAAGTGGAAATACTTGTTTACGGACTGTGGATGGGAAATGCATCATTAGAACCAGGCATGTGAACATGATGATTAAGTGAAGGAATATTCTATTTAACATGAAGCAAGGTGGTGGAGTGAAAGACGTGATTTTTATGTTGTTTCTCTCTTATGCTTTGTGTGCTAAAATCTAGAGTTGGAAGAATTGTGCTGGTATGATTAATATAGAGGGTGGTAAGAGCAGAGGAAAATGGTTGTATTATCAACCAAAGGCTCTTGAGTGAGTGTCGAGGGAACAAATACAAGCTCTTTGGGAATCTCATATCTATGAACTTGAATTTCCCTTGGAAATCCAGAACCACATTGCGGAAATGGAAAAGAATCTCTAGCTGGAGTTGGACCGCCAAAAGATGAGGGAGGAGTGCAAGAAGGCTAGGGAATGGTTCCTTGATCTGAGTCACATGGTCAGTCGTGTAAGTCTATATGATAATATGGTGGATGTGTATTGGTTGATGAAGAATTTAGTTGGCCGAGCGGAGTGGGATAGGAAAAATCCTGCAACTGGAGATAATGCTTAGGATCCGTGGAAGTTCTCTATCTCTACAGCTATCCAATGCGTGGAAGCGAAAGTGTAGTGCTCTACCTAACCGGTAGAGCACTCGGTCTATCTCTCTGTAATATTCTCTATCAAGACATTTAGATTGTATTACACATTTATATCCAGGTCTGTTCTATAAATTTTATAGACATATGTAAATACAAGTATGAACTGTAAACATATTCAAGTGAAAATTTTGAGCTGTACATGTTGAGAACTTCATGAATTTTTCATAAATTAGACCATAATAGCATGCACGAGTTTAGTATCTACATACCTGAAATTTAAATACCTGGAATTCGTGGTATATCCAACAGTTTGCTGAAACCTGGTTCCTTCTTCTTCCAGCTTTCCGTCCGAGCCTTAATCAACAAAATGATGTGCCTCCCTGCCGACCAGCTCTCATCATGTGCTGGCCCTAGGAAACCCACGGGTTTCCTAGCCCCCAAGCCCACAGACCAATAATACCGAGAGCAGCTTCCTCTCCATTCTTTATCTTCTTAGTCTCAGTCATTTACAGATACTCTCATCCTTGAGTTGTCCCCCTCCTCAAGTATTTTTCTTCTTCATTTTCCTCATGCAGAGTCCAATTCTCCCCAAAATAAATCCAACCTCTCCCCCGGCCTCCATAAAATCTCCAAAATCCCCCTCCCTGTACCTCCTTCCACCGCCTCTTTCATTATTATTTTATTTTATCATGGGTAGTGCCGTTCCGATAGGTCTGACATGTGTAATGTATTTATCTTGACTTGTACGTGTCAAAAATGTCATACATTACCAATTTTAATGTTTTACGCAATTGTAAAGACGGTAAAATAATTAGTTTTAATTTAATAAAAGTATTTACTAATAAACTTTAATCATTAATATAGTAAAAGTTTAATTTAATAAAAGTATTTACTAATAAACTTTAAT